>CM076578.1:513974255-514504892 GCA_034641835.2 Pinus albicaulis | reverse complement strand
TATCTGTACCCTGGGCTTTAGCTCAATGGTGTGCTCAAATCCTTGGTCAGGTGATTGATCGGGTAGTATATCTCCAAATACTACGGCGTACCTATCAAGGATGGCCTAAATCTCCAGATGTGGTGGCTTGATCGCACCCCCAGCCTCAGAAATCATCAACTCCACAGCCCACTCGATATCTCCATGCCTCAAGTTAGCCTCCATCCTGCGAGTCGAGACTGTCTATGGTGGATAGGAGTGCATACCCCTCAGCAACATTGGTTTGCCATCAGTGTCCAAGAACTCCATCTCCAACTTCCACCAATCAGTGGTGACTCTGCCAAGTGCGTAGAGCCACTAGACCCCCAACACTACGTCGATGTCCGGAATGTCAACCACAAAGAAGTGGTCTGTCATGGAGTAATTCCCCATGGTCACAGTCAAAGTCGAGACATAGCGTGTGCACTGCATGGTCCTGTCACCTGGCACCAACACTGAGAATCCCTCAAACCCCTTTGTAGTGATGCCTCTCTTCTGCACCATCTGAGCATCAATAAAATTGTGAGTGGCTCCACTATCCACTAATACTGAGACACGTTTCCCCTGCACTGTCCCTCTGATCCTCATAATCAAGAACTTAGGTACCCCACGCAGTGATGCGAGGACCCCTCCTAAAGGTGCAAATGAAACTCCTCCTGTTGCTAGCGGGGGTGGTGGTGGAGGCCCTCCCTCCTGGGGTGTTGCGTTGTCATCTCCTCCCATATCAAAGTACGTCTCCTCATCCCCATCACTGTCTGAGAAGACCTCTATGTAGTGGGCCTTCCCTGCTCCACACATGTGGTATGGTGCCCATGGCTCCTGGCAAGTAAAGCAGAGCTTCATCCTCTGAAGGTCCCTCCTAGTCTCATCATCTAGTTGTCCCCGTCCCTAGTTGCCTCTCGGGGGTGGAGCTCTCATGTCTCTCCCTCTCTACTGGGAACCTCGTTTGTTTGGCAGTGGTGCTTTAGCGCTAGGTAGGGCATCCTGCAAGTCTTTAGCTCTCCCCACTGCGTCCTATAGTGTAGTGGGTCTGTTGGACCTCACTAGGCCCCGTAATGGTTCTTCCAGTCCCTCTGTAAACATGTACATCCTCCTAGACTCAAACAGGTCTAGGACCATCACTGATAGCCTCAATAACTCTGAAATGTACACTTCTGCATTCTCGGTCTGTTTGACCATGGTTAGCTCCCAACAATACTCCTCTGATTCCTTCCTCTCAAGCCTCTCTAGCACCCTCCCGGTGAATTCATCATATGTTGTGTCCCTTGCATGGCCCAGCATGGTCAGCCCATGGAACCACCAATCATGAGCCTCTCCATCCAAGTGCATTGTGGCAACCTTGATTTCCTCCCCCTCAGTCATCTGGTTCAGTTGGAAGTAAACATCCAGCTTCTCAACCCATGCATTGGCTGAGCTCTTAGAGGAGCCACCAAAAGTCGAGAGAAATAACCTCCCCATGGTACGCTGCAAGTCACTCCACTGCGTGTAGCCTCCTCCACTCTGTCCTCTGGGTTTGTTGTTGCCTTTCAATTGGCAAGAATCTTTAAAAGTAATGGCCCTCCCGAACTCCGGGCCATAGCACTGGTACTCTCCATAGTGAGTCTCATCCTGCTCCTGAGGTCCTCCCGCTCCTGAGGCTAGGAATGTAGGAATGGTAGGTCGTGGGGGTGTATAAGGTAATGTAGACATATTTGGGTTCAATGATGCCTGATGTTGTGAGGTGTCGGATCCTTCTCCCATCTGGAATTCTTCTTGGACTCCCTTCCCTTTGCTACCATTATTGCTTCAGTGTCCCATCTCCTCAATGTTCTTGGAGAGATCCTGCACTCCTTCAACAAGAGGTGAGAAAATTCCTCCTCCTTGCTCCTCTTCTCTTCTACGTCCCCCATGCTTTTCTCTACAACCTCTGGTTCACTATTCACAGGCTCTGGAGTGATTTCGAGTTATCTTTCTCTAATCCTGTACCTCTGTCTCCAGTATGTCACGTTATGCTTGTCTTCCGGTGTGATAGATTGAGCTATTCTCCACGGGCTAAGCCAAGTCTATGAGCTATGATACCACTGTAATATCCCTAAAGATAATTTACATTAATAACAAGCTCTCAAGACATAGAAAATAAACAACAAATAAAATTACACCATCATAACACAAATTGAGCCATAAAACTACGCTGAGCCATTTTATTAATCTGAATGGATATGTACAATAAGTGGTGTTGCAATGAAGGCACCTGGGCTTGCTCAAGGCAAGTTGGAGATAGCCTCTGAAACAATGCTAAAATCACCCTCTAAAAGTACACTACGTGGTTGTAGCTCTGCGTTGTCCCTGACCAGAAATGTTGTTGTTGCTACTCCGGATGATCTGCTATTTGGGCCTGCTTTACTGCTTAGAAAATTTTGAGACATTAACCTCGGACGCTACTCAACAAACCCACAATAACCCGTGAAGGCTATGTCAAATGCTTGACCCCGGAAATTGGCCCTCTTAGGCTTGGCTCACTGAACTGTTGGGCAAATCAATCCTCCTATAAAAATTGCTTCTGAAAGTCTCCAAAATGCCAAGAAAATCCCTGTTAGGAAGCTCCATGCCTCCCCACCAAGTCTCCTCCAAAATATCACCACTCCCCTAGCTCCCGGAGTGATCCTCCTCAAAGGTTGCCTAGCCTCTACGCGACTGTAGATGCCACTGCGTTGTTGTAGAGATGACTACATTGTGGATGAAGCTCCTGCTACTGGAAATGATCAAGCTATGGTACGACACCTCCCTTGGGCTGGCACTCGAAGTCCACCAAAGCAAAGGTTGGGATCTCTGCTCAAAGACACCTGTGTGCTAAACAACACATGCAGACTTGGCTCACTGCTCAAGCATGCTCTTGCCAAAGACAATTTCAAAATAGATGAATGAATGATGAAAATGAGCTTGCTTGCTTCCTTTTGTCCCAAGTTGCCCAATGTTCCCTTGGGCCCCACCTCATGATTTCGTTGCCTCTTCTTCGACCAAATCACTGCGTTGTCCCCATGTGATACACAGTCCCTCCTCATTGGGCCTTTGTTCTCCACTAAAGCCGCAATTTTTTCCTTAGTCTAATGTGAGATGCCTATAATCTCTTAAGTCTTATTTATGGGTCCCCAAGCCCACATCCTTTTGGCCAAAACCTTAGAAAAATACAAAATTGTCAAAATTAATATTCTAATTAGCAGATTTTCTAATTAGGAATATTACACATGATCACTGGTATGAGAGCCCCATGATTCTTTCATTGATGAATTAATAAAATAATCGATCTTTGGGCTCATATTTTTTTCCCTCGAGAAAAAAGCGTAAATTTATTACTGCAGATGAGTACAAAATTACAATAAGAAGCACATAAAACTGTGATCTATCAATCAAACCAGAAAGTTTGTAGTCAACCCATAGGGTAACAGTCTAAAACAAATGACATTTGTAAGAAAACGTTGTGTAAAAAACAGATCCGGCTTCTACCACTGACCATTCTGAAAACAAAATGTTCATAAAAAATCAGTCCTACTGCTATCAACGATATGCTATCAGTAAAAATATAGTCCAAAACCTGCAATGATAAGTTGATACAACGATCACCGAGGTTTTCCAACCGAAACAGCAATCGAGACAATAAAGAACTCTGCCCAGTCAAACGAAGTGCCAGTCGAAACATAAGATAGCCAGCAGAAAAAATGAGAGCCTAATCCGCAGCAGTAAAAAAAAAAAAAAAAAAAAACTCAATCCACCACCCAGGGGAACCGCAAAATCTCCATGTGAGTCAAAAAGAGGAAAAATAACAGCCCTCAACAGCTAGCACAACGAAGAAATTAACACCAAACAACAGAAATCGAACCCTCAATCTATCATTCTGTTATAAAATGGAAACACCAACACCACTGGGAGAGAGACAGCCTGAGGAATTGAAGATTACTAGGCCAAAAAGAAACCAGAATAGCTCAATCGAATAGAGAGGGATGAAAATAATCTCGTATTTCTCCATCCTTGTCTCTCTAACCTTCTAGATTCCCACAGCCAGCAGTAGCCCCATCTTGGAAGCTCGATCCGCCTCTCCATTATTTTCTCTATAGATATGCTGACAAGAGAAAGAATCAAAGGAAAGGAGGAGCTCCCGAATAGAAAGTAACAGATTTTGTAGATGAAGAACTATACACTGTTGAATGCCTTTAATCCAGTTTATTACATTCATGGAGTCCCCAAAGAAGTTTATCTTCTGGCACCCTTTCTCAGCAGCGAACAACAGGAGAAGCTTGAGGCTCAACAATTCAGCAAGGTTATTTGAGCCCTCCCCAAGCCCAATAGAGAGCCCAAAAAAATGAGAGACATAAAGATAAAGAAGAGCCCCTCCTCTGCATATATTATGCTACGTTGCCCCATCAAAAAAACCCCAAGGGGTCCCCTATCAATCTCCAAAACCAGAAGCTCCCTCTGATTAGCAGCATGAATATGATAAGGAAACGCAGAGTGTAAACCAATAGTCATGGCACCTGTGATCTCCAAGTTACTAACAGCCTCATCAAATAGAAGTCAATTACGAGCCAGCCAACAACCCCAAATGACAAGAAGAGGATGGGCTTTAAGATTAGGCTCAGCATTAGACACCCACTAGGAATCCCATGCATGAGACACTGTAAAGGCTTCCCATCTACACGGGGGGCCCAACAATCTAGAGCATTCCAACCATACCCCTTTCATGAAAGGACTGCTAAGAAAAAGGTGGTTGACGAATTCCTCATCAGATTTGCAGAGAATACACCAACCAGGGCCCTGAAAGCACTTAGGTTGCAAATTGTCCCAGGTAGGGACTTTATTTTCCAAAACACACCACATAAAGAGGCGAGTCTTGGGAGGACAGTTGAGCTTCCAAAGCTTCTTCCACCACCAACGCCCTTCCCCCAAAAACACCCCAGCACTCAATTTTAAGTATAGCCAGACCGAGGAGAGTAGATCCCTGAAGGATCAAAATCCCAAGCAATCTTATCCTCCCTCTCCCTAAGTAAAATATGTGCATGTTTTAAAGCTCGGATGTAAATAGCCAATTCCCTTTCATCATGAGCATCCAGCCCCAAAGATGACGCCAAGATCCAAGACTAAAGCCCAGGCCTTCTTTGAATCGGAGCTGTAAGATGGGAAAGAAAAGTAATCCCCCGCTGCCTTAAAGCCTCAATAGTACGCCCAGGAAGAAGGTGTTGCATGACACTACCCATCCATGGATCCTCACCAATGCGAAGCTTCCTGCCACTACCCACATTCCAGACCAGATTTTTGGGAAATCACTTGGGTCCAAAGACTGTCTGCATTTATGAGCCGCCATCCACCCTTAGCAACAAGGGCCTGAGCAAAGAGAAAAACATTTTTCAGTCCCCAACCTCCCAGCCCTTTTGGCACACCTATTTTCTCCCACCGAACCCAAGGGGTCACCAAAGAGTCCTTCTTCCCACTCCAAAGAAATCTAAAGCAGATCCGTCGGGCAGCCTCCAAAATACCTTTTGGAATCCAAGAGAGAGACAATCAATACACCAGAATAGCCTCCAAAACTGACTTCACTAAAATCAATCTCCCGGCTCTAGAAAGCCATTTATGACTCCAAACTATTAATCTCTTTTCCAATTTTTCCAACAACCACCTCCAATCTTGTTTCCTATAATCATTTGGTTTTAAATGGAAACCCAAATAATTCAGTCCATCATCCAAAACAACAGAATTATAAGGAAAGATTCACAGAAACTCGAGCCTCTCCTCTTCCCTCAATCGATGAGTAGTAATTGTAGACTTTTCAGCATTCACTTCCATTCCTGTGGCGTTGGAAAACAGGTCCAAAATCTCCCCAAGAGTATTCGCATCTCTCACAAAACCAGAACAGAAAATTAATACATCATCAACGAACAGTAGATGTGTAATGAATAAATTTGGAGCAACTTGAATACCCTTCAAAGCACCCTGTCTCTTGGCATCCTTAAGGGCCCTGCTCAAACCTTCCGCAATCAATAAGAACAAAAGAGGTGACAGGGGGCAACCCTGGCGAAGACCTCTTTCAGCATGAAAAAAGGGGGAGGCTGCCCCATTAATCAAAACAGAGAATGAGACTGTTGTAGTACAGCTCATGATCCATCTAATAAAACCAATACCAAAGCCAAGGTGAGTCAAAAGCATGCGAATATATAACCAACTTACCCGATCATATGCTTTGGAGAGATCAATTTTCAAAACCATCCCTTTGAGGTTCTTGGTCTTCATGCTATGGATACCCCCTTGAGCTGCTACAATGGCTTCATGTATTTGCCTCCCTTCTAGAAACCCAAATTGTTCACTAGAGATATGTGTAGACAAAATACTTTTGAGTCTTCTGGCAACTACCTTGGAGAACACTTTGTAAATACAGTTGCACAAAGAGATAGGACAAAAATCAATCAGAGAAGATGGGTTATCCACTTTCGGAATTAAAGCTATGAAAGTGGAGTTGAAACAAGCAGGAATCTTCCCTAAAATTCTGGTATCCTCCACCACTTTCAGCGGATCCGCACCCAACAAATCAAAAAGTTCCAAAAATAATTCGATTGACCATCCATCTGGCCCTGGGCTTCTGTCTTTTTGGAAGCTATGAAGTACATCCTTTAATTCCTTCTTCGAAACCTTAGCCATCAAGGATCTGTTATCAGCCTCCTCCACAAATCTCGGGAACAGCTGAGCGACTCTTATAACTTCCTCTTATAACTTTCGTAAGAGATGCATGAACAGGAGCCTTAAAAAGGGCCTTGAAATGATCAACCCCCAACTTAGCCTTTGCCTCAAAGGAGGAATGCTCAACGCCCTGCCCATCTCTCAAGCTCCAAATAGTATTAGCTGCCTTCCTACCTCGTGCATAAGCTTGAAAAAATTTTGTATTATCATCCCCACATGCCAACCAGGTAGCCCTACTTTTCAACCTCCAAGATTCCTCCTTATCCAAAAGGAGGGAGTTCCTTCTCTTTTCGAGATGAACAAGAGTATCTTTATCATCTTGAGACAGTAAACCCCCTCCATTCCCTTCATAGATCGAGCAAAGATCCTCTTCCACCTTCTTCAATTCCATGTCCTCCCTCTACCTCTTTGCAACCGACCATTCCTTGATAGCATCCTTGATACGGTTAATATTATCAGCAAACTGATATGCCGCAGAGCGAGTGCTAATAGCACTAAAAGGGATCCACCTGGAGTGAACGAGAGTTTTAAATGTCTCATCCTTGAGCCAGATTTTGCTAAGCTTTAACAGGCTAGGAGGCTGCTGAGGCCCAAGCTTAAACTCAATAAAAATAGGAAAATGGTTCGATGCACCCCCACATCCTATCCACTACCTGATTTGAAAAGGCATGTCCACAACCTTATCAGCCACCAAAAAACGATCAAGTCTCTTCGCTACTCGACCTTCCCCACATCTGTTGTTCCTCCAGGTCGGTTTCAGCTTTATGGGCTCAATATCCAACAAAAGACTCTCCTCCAATTTCTGAGTGAAGTAACCCGTCAATAAATTAGTTTGAGCATGAGGACCCCAGACCTCAGACTGGCCCATAGTAAAGTTCAGATCCCTCCCAAAATCACTGAGTCCCCTTTAAGCAGAGGGTTACCCAGGAGTGAGTCCCAAAAGGGGATCCTATCTTGATAAGGACCATATATATTAAAAATAGCAAAAGCTTCACCCAGCTCCAACACCAGAAAGTTTAGACTCAGGACCGACTCCATACCCCAAGTGTTCAGTGGCTTGATGGTTCTTTCATTCCATCCCACTGCCAAACCACCCGAACACCCCCTAACATCCAACGTCTCAAAAAACCACCCCGGGATCCAGCCTTCCAATCTAGATTTAACCACAGCTACTTCTCCTAAAGTCTCTTGAAGCAGAATTATATCCGGATGATCCAAAAAAATAACCCTCATTAAGGCAGATTTCTTCTGGGGACCTGCCAAACCCTTACAATTAAAGGACATGATCTTCATTAAAAACCAGGATTCAGGGATCGGCTTGCTCTAAGCGCCCTTTCTATTGATTGTTGTTTCCCATCATGAACATCCATTTCTGCCCTATCCTGGGCTCTAGCCAAGTAAGAAATCTTGCCCCTTCCCCGAGAAGATGGAAACTTCTCCTTCCCCAGCCCTCCAGAGTCTTTCTTTGCACTAGATCTCAGATAGTAACCAAAGACCAGAGAATCTGAAGAAGAAGGGACTGGAACCAACACCCCTTCACTGGGATCTAGGTCAATAACCTCCTCAAGAGAAGCTAGCAAAGGTAAAGAAAGGGAAGAAAGAGGAGGACCAGCAGCAGAGAGGTTCCTAAACCCATCCATCCAATCCAAGCCAGTAATCGAGACATTGTTGAGAAGAATATTGAGGCTTGGGGAATAAGGGAAGGATCCCCTGAGGGAAGGCTCCAAGATTTTCAACACAACCTTCATCATACCAACATCCCCCAACAACTGATAGCCCTCTTCAATATGACTGCTAAAAACCTTCACAGCAGAGATAAAGGCAAAAGCAAAAATTTGTGGGAGCGTGGGTAGCCTAATAGAAGGACCAGAAACTGCCCCCAACAACTGATAGCCTTCTTCCAATTGACTGTTAATATCCTTCACAGCAGGGTTCGAGGCACAAGAAGAATTTTTAGGGAGCGTGGGCTGCCTAGTAGAAGGACCAGAAACTGCCCCCACCGAACCCTGCTCCTCCTTAGTTCTACAAGTACGCTGGCCTTTTGTATGATGGAAGAAAAATCTACATTCAGAGGCCAGATGCCCATAAGAATGGCACCTTCTACACCTGAAGGGAACCTTTTGATAATCAAGCATCTGCTTGATGACATAATGCCCCCACCTGAGATTCAGTGATTCGACAAGGCCCTCTCTGATGTTAACATTGACCAGGATCCGAGCAGCACGCCTATGATTTGTCTCAAGGACAGAGAGATCGGCCTCTAGGAAGGACCAAAGAATATTGCCTATGCCCCTGAGGTGATCCTCAATCCAATAATGTAGAGGCAAGCTCGGCAGTCAAACCCACAAAGGGACCGAGTCCACCCTCTCCCTGCTTGCATCAAATAGAGGGTGCCATGGCTTAAGGAGCAGAGGTGAGTGGTCCAAAGTCCAGCTATGTTGCAACACCCATTGTACATGATCTGGATGCATGAAGTTAAATGCAAACCACCCCCTTGAGAGGGACACAACCTCAAGCACATATCCTATGGCGTCCTTCCAATAAGATTCAGCCCATGCTACCACTATTCTCAGCACGAAAAACCTCCCCATTGCCCTTCCTACCAGAGTCTTGCTAGCCATTTGAATCACCTGCCCCCAGCCGATATCCTCACCCAGCACATAATTATAATCTTCCTTTGACTTGATCCATTTCTTTTTTCTAGGCCCCTTCTTAAGAGTCTTCTCTCCAGCCTCGCTAGCTATCCCTGAGCCCTTGTCCTTTATTCCTTCAGGGCCAGAAAAACCACATTGCTCTGCAAACCCAATATGGCCTGCGACAGCTCCCAAATCCTCCTTTTCACTAAGACCTCCCACCCCTCTGTTTATGAACATATAATGGCCCAGAGCCTCTTCACGCACAAAAAACAGCCCCCTACCCTCTTTCTGAGCTCCTCCATCAACAGGAGCCGAACCTTCCGTTTCCAGGCAGTGTGATAGGCCATTCCCCTTCGAAACCTACACCTTCACCTGGTTTACTGCACTCCCCGGAGCACACCCGACGCCTTGCAAAACTCCTCCAAACCTCCCTGCGTGACTGCCTTCAAGAACCACAGATGACGGCCTTCCTGCAGCACGATAAAGTTGGAACGCCTCCACATCTTGTACTCGCATCCAGTTGTTTGCAGACGCACAGTCCCGAAGCCCCTGCACCTGCGCACAGTCCCGCCCTTCGCCATTCAAACCAGGCGAAGTTCCCACCATTTTCCCCTCTAACAATATCGTATTACCGATCTTTGGGCTCATATACCTATGCACCAAATTAATTTCACTATTGAAGATTTTTGCTATGCAAAGTGCTAGTCAATTGTGGGTTCCTAGTCTATTTGTGTGTGTGATTAGCCTGAGACCAAATCTACGGCCTAAGGAAAATTCAACATGGTATCAGAGCTACTTTGAAGGCATGTGGATCAAAGTGTACGTAGGAAGCAGAGTGTTCCAGTGATGGATATGTTGGCTCAGAGGGAGTCTAGCTTCAAAGGGAGTCTGTGAAGGAATGTTGGTTTCCCTATCGAAGTTCGAATCTTCAGGTTGTATTGAGATGAAAAAGTTTTTAGCCCATGTAAGGATAGTCACAAACCATGCGAGAATATTCATGGTGGTGCAAGGAAAGTCGTAGATTCTGTGAGGATAGGACGGGATCACGCTGAAACGTCATGTTACATGCGAGGAAATTCATGCACCATTTAAGACAAATCTTGGCCAAGTAGAAATAAATCGTGGCACATACAAGGACGGATATGGCTATGCAAGGAAAGTCATGACTCATGCAAGGATGGTCATGAGCATGCAAGGAAAGTCATGGAGCTGGAAGCATGAAGGAAATATCTTCCTCACTAAGATGGAGTGTCAGAATTTTTGGTAGCTCAGAAGGTATTACTGAGAAAGGACAACCCACCAAACAGTTGTTTGTTGGCCAATAGAGAAGAGAGAGAAAGGTGCAAAATTGCCTTGATGTCTTCTAAACTTCAAGTGAAATTATTGGTGCCCTCTCCATTGGGCTATGTAGTCTAGCTCCTTGTTAAGTACATCTGAATAGGTAACACACCCAATAGTGGGCACTAAGGTAATGTTGGTACTCTGAGCATTAAAAATGAGTACCTACATGCCATACAAAACTTTCCAATACCACTTTTTTATTTGCTACATAAAAATTAATTAAAAACTCTCATTTGTGTGAAATTTTTAATTATTAAAAAAATCCTAAAAACCTAATGCAATTATGTGAAACTCGAGATAATATCTAACATGGTAATATACATTGACCCTAGACTTAGAAAACACACCCAAGGCCTAGTTATTGAGACACGCTTCTACTTTGGAGGTTGTGAGTAAAAAAACTTAATTAATTATTTATCACTAAAATGCAGAAGTAATTAATTAAGTAAAAAAAACACTGGTGCGACTTCCTTAGTAACGAGGTCCCAAGGCGCTAAGTCTTTTACAAAATTTTATCATGCCAGTGACATTTTTTACAATTTCCAATGGGGTGTTGAATTTGCATAGAGAAAGAAGAAAGAAAAGAGAAGAAGAAAGAGGGTCAAAAACAAGTACCTACATGCCTTACAAAACTTCCAAGTACCACTTTTTTATTTGCTACCTAAAAATTAATCAAAAACTCGTTTGCGGGAAATTTTTAATTATTAAAAAATCCTATAAAAGCCTAATGCAATTTCGCGTGACTCAAGATAATGTCTAACATGGTAATATACATTGACCTTAGACTTAGAAAACACACACAAGGCCTAGTTATTGAGACACACTCCAACTTTGGAGGATGTGAGTGAAAAAACTCAATTAATTATTTATCACTAAAAAAAAAGTAATAACATTTCTTCGCTGCGCTGTGAGCCCGAGCTCCAGTCCTAGCTGATCTGCGCGCAGCCTTGGGTCTCAGCTGACATGGCCCTCCCAAAGCCAGATCCAGGTGCGAATCCCCTCAACAAAGGCACCATTCCATCGTCCCAAGCTCAGCCTGATGTGGCTGCAGTTGTCGTCATCTCTCTAATCGAATTAATGGGTCCACAACGAACCAGACCAGCAATATCCAAGTTCATAAGAAACTAGATTCGATCCCTGAGATCTCCCTGCCGCCTGCCTTGCCCCAAAAAGCAGCGATCTCTCTCACTGAGAAAGGTTTGGTTGGCCAGTTCACTAGTCTCTGGCCATCTCCCAAGACCATCCAGAAATGGGTTGAAAGAAACTAGGCTCAGTTCACCCAAGGAAAAATCTCCATTCGTTTCTGTGGCAGAGGTTACTATACCTTCCACTTCGAATCCAAGGATGATCGGGACCTCATTTTCAGAAGTGGCCCACACTTTATGGACACCAGAGGATTATATATGAATCATTGGACCCCTGATTTTGACCCGGAACTAGATGTCCCAAATGTTGTTCCAGTTTGGGTCAGGTTGCCTCACCTCCCCCTGCATTGTTGGGGAGACGAATCTGTGAAAACAATAGGAAACGTTGTCGGAAAATATATTGATAGAAGTGAACGAAAAGACAACATGGAGGCATGCGCAAGGATATATGTCGAAGTAGATCTAGGAAGAGGCCTCCCGGAAGCCATTAAGCTCAAGGTCGACAACTAGATGCACATTCAGCAGTTGGATTACGAACAAATTCCTTTCAAGTGCAAGGTATACCGTATGTCACGAGTATGGTCATTTTGCTAATAGATGCAGTAAAAAAGAAAAAACTAAAAAATCTGTGGAAGAAAACCAAGACCCAAAATGGGAACAAGTCAAGAAAAAAAAGACTGCTTCTAAAACTCAACCTACTCCCCCACCTCCACCTCCATCTAGCACAACCTCCCCTACCTCTAGACCTTCTTCCCAACCCTGCTCCTCCCCTTTTCTGGGCTCCAACCCCTTTAATATCTTATCCAAATCTCTCATCCCTTCAAATCCCCCCATTCCCTCCCTCTCCCCCTCCTCCATCCCCCTGATCACACATTCCCCTCCTCCCCCCCCCACCATCTAGGATTTTTCTCTCATCAGAAGGACCCCCCCATCCTCTCCAGCCCCCCTCCCCTCTCCTCGGACCGGATCCTAACTCGAAATCAATCTGAGCCCCTTCTTACCACTGAGAATACAAAGAAAGTAGGAAGAAAATCTAACAGAGAATAAGAGATGAGGCAGTTGTCAAGGATCTTTTCTTGGGAACGTAGCAAGCAATGGAAAGTTACCTCGAGAAAAGCACCAGGAGCAAAGAAAAAGTCCAACAAGCCCATAAAGGGAAAGGTCCCTCAGCCACAACCAATGGTAAATAATGATAGTTGTCTTTTGGAATTGCAGGGGGTTGGCTCATCCCTCCAAGATAAACTTCCTAAAAGACCTTAAAAAAATGAAAAACCAGGCATCCTCTTAATCCAAGAGACAAAAATCAGCAGCCAAGAGATGGATAGCATTATAGCAAAATAAAAAAATTACAAAGGGCAAGCAATTTCAACGAACGAAGGTTCAGGAGGGATTTGTACTATTTGGCAAAAATGAAAATGGCACATGCAGCACTTAACAATGAAAGGACATTGGATAAATACAATTCTGGAAAATGCAGCAAATGGGAAAAAAATCAGCATTTATAATATAAATTCACCAAATCATTACAGGGATAAAGAAACATGTTGGAAGACACTAAAAGAAATTACAATAGAAGATCAAGAAGAAAACCTCATCTTAGGAAGATATCTTAACCTCATTCTCAAGCCTGAGGAAAAAAGAGGAGGCACCTTTCAGCCAGACCCAAACAAAGAGATTCTTCAAGGAATCATGGAACAATGTAATCTTTTGGACATCCCTCCCAAAAATGGGAAATATACATGGGATAACAAGAGATTAGGGAAGGCTAATATCAAAGAAAGGCTGGATAGGATCCTCATTAGGGACAGCATGGTGGCCAGCTATAACAGAGTATCTTCTAAAAACATCCCGTCAGCAGCTTCAGACCACAAACCAGTTTTAATGGAGCTTGGCACAGCAGAAAATTATGAACCTCTACCTTTCAAATACAACCAGCGATGGGGTAGCCATGAAGAGGTTAAACAAGAGGTGGAACAGACATGGAAACAAAATGTCAAAGGATATCCATCATACATATGGGAGATGAAACTAAAATCCACCAAAGCAAGGTTGAAAGATTGGGCAAAGGCCAACTACAAGGAACCACACAGAGAGAAAGAAGCATTGAAACAAGAATTAACAAAAATTCAAGAGGAAATGGGAAACACTGACAGCACAGCCGAAAGGCAAGTAAAGGAAAAGGAAATACATTGGAAAATTTACAGATACATTAGACAAGAGGAAGAAACATGGAGGTTGAAGTCAAGGCAGCTTTGGATTCAAGCTGGAGACAAAAACACTACCTTTTTTCATAACTTAGCCAAAACAAGAATGATAAAAAATAACATTGAAAAATCATGGGAGAAGGAGGGAAAGAAATAAAGGGACAAGAAGATGTAAAAAAAGAGTTCTTCCAGCACTTTAAAACTCTCCTAACAACTGTAGACAGTCAAGCAAACCCAGAGGAATTCTTAATGCACATCCCAAAGTTAATTGATGAGGAAACAAACAATATCCTCTCTAAAGAAGTCACGGAAAAAGAAGTTATGACAGCTATTTGGGATCTGCATCCAAAAAAGGCACCAGGCCCAGATGGATTTCCTATCTCTTTCTACCGCACCTTCTGGCAAATCATTAAAAAGGACTTGGTAAAGATGATCAAATATGTCATCAAAGAGAAAAAGGTAGGAGGATTCACTAATTCTACCTATCTTGCCCTCATTCCGAAAGACCCTCGTCCCACCACCCTCAATAGATTTCGGCCAATTTCCCTCTGCAATGCCTCTTATAAAATCATCTCTAAATTTCTTGCCGGAAGGCTCAAACCTCTACTCCACTCCCTCATATTAGAAAATCAAGGAGGCTTTGTCCCAAACCGCCAGATCGTTGAAAATATCATCCTTGTTCAAGAGGCCCTTCACTCAAGTTTCTCTAGAAATGAAAAAGGCTTAATCTTAAAAATGGATATGGCTAACGCTTTTGACAGAGTTAATCTCACCTTCCTTGCTGTTTTTTTAAATAGATATGGCTTCTCTAAAGATTTCATCAACACAATTAAGGCCTGCACAATAGGACCATGGATAGCTCCTCTTGTTAATGGTAGACCATGCGACTTCTTCCAAAGCTCAAGGGGTCTTTGACAAGGTTGCCCCTTGTCACCCTTTCTTTACATCCTAATGGCTGATTCTCTTAGCAGTAAATTGGAAGACAGCAGAAGAAATGCTACCTCAACAGAAGATTTAAAACCATCCTAGACAATTTCATGGATGTTTCAGGAGGACTGATTAACAATGGGAAAAGTTGTATTTACAGCTGGAACACCCACCCAAGAACTCTTCAATGCATGTCTCAAATTCTGGAGATTCCTTTCCAAAATAATTGGAGTCATTTTCAATATCTTGGGTTGCCTATCACCAAGAAAAATCTAAAGACAGAAATATAGAGCAAATATGCTGAAAAGATGAAAAACAAAATTCAAGCACGGGGGATGCTTTGACTAAATCAAGCGGGCCGAATCATCCTCATTAAATCAATTCTTTCAGCCTCGCGCTTATATCAGTTCGCATTAATAGCAGCGCCAGCAAGCATCCACAAGCAAATTGAAATCATCATCAGAAGTTTTTTATGGCAAGGAGGGAAAACTGAAACAAAAAAGTTGAGCCTTGTAAATTGGAAACAAGTTACTGCACATTATAAAAACGAAGGTCTCTCCATAAAAACCCCTGGGATAATGAATCTGGCTCTAGGAACCAAGATTGCTTGGAGGTTCCTTACTAGAGATAGACTCTGGTGGAAAGCAGCATTAGAGGCAAAATATCTTATTGCTCCAAGAATCTTTATCCTGGAGAGAAGCCCTCCCACAAGACCTTGCACCCAAATATGGAAACTCATCTCCGGTGAAATTCAATTAATCAAGGAACACATCTCCATAAGGCCCGGAAATGGGGGAAGGATCAGCCTCTGGACGGACAGCATAATGGGAAATCCTCCCATAAGCAGTTACCCGGACATCAAAGATCTAAAGTGTTGGATACAACAAATTGGGGTACATATCCAAATGGGAAACTGATGGCACTTGGAAACATTAGGACAGAACCAACTTGCCCAATGACTTAATTAATCAATGGAATTTCATGACTTCTCTCCTCCAAGGAGCTGCACCAATAGACAAAAATACCCAAGATGCTTATTTCTGGAAGCCTATTGGAGGAGAGTACTCAGTTAAGACGGGATATGAAAAAATACAAGATCATCAGAGACAACAAGAATGGCAATATTGGAAGCAGGCCTGGAAGGTGGAAACCCTTCCAAAAATAAAAAATTTCCTATGGACCCTGCTACACAGCAAATCTCTAACAACAGAGAATTTTAAAAAAAAGCCGAATATATGGCCCTTCTCAATGCCCTCTCTGTCTTAAGGCAGAGGAAACAATTCAACACCTCTTCCTAGAGTGCCCTTTCTCTAGAGAATGCTGGGAGAAAATGGTGTCTCCATTGATGCAAATCGGAACTATAGACGCCCTTTAAATCAATTTCTAAGCAAATGGAGAAGCAGCTTCCCCCACTCCTTCAAAAGAAAATCCACAATTCAAAGGTTCTGGAACAGCCTTCCATCCTTCCTCTACTGGAAAATATGGCTAGCCAGAAACGGGAAAGTCTTCAAAAACAAAAATTCCACAGTAAACACAGTGACTTCTAAGGCATGGGGGCTGATGACTGAGTTTCTCACAGCTAAAGGGCTTTATGGAATAGATATGACTCATCTACAGCATGATGAAAGAAGTTGGATCAGCTTCGCTCTTAATAAGATTATCATTCGCCACTTGCCAAAAGTTACAAAGGCCCATCAAATCTGAAAAGTAAGAAAGACTGAGGCAGAGTTCCAAAGGTAGATCAACTCTCTCAATAGGCCCTGCCTTTTCTTCGATGGAGCCTGAAAGAAAATTCTGGGCAAAGCAGGAGCAGGTGGCCTCATTATCCTCAAAGATAATATCAGTCAGATACAATACAGCTGGGGGATAGGAGAAATGTCAAATAATAAAGCAGAGGCCTATGGACTTTTGTTAGGCCTTAAGATTCTAAGGGACAGGAAAATTAGCAATGCAATTATTTTTGGAGACTCCTCTATCATCATTCAAGCAATGGTGAGTGGTAATCTCCAAAAAAATGTAGCCCTCTGCCAAATTCTGCAAAGAGTCAAGCATCTTGAAAGACAGATTGGAGAGATAGATTACTATCACATCCTCAGAATAAAAAATAAGCAGGCGGATTCTCAAGCCAATGAAGGAGTACAAAGAAATGTTGGCCAGGTCAAAATTGACGGGTTTACAACCCACCTCCATATCCCATGATGTTACTTCTTATAATCTTTTTCTTGATGCACTTCCATCCTTACACAGGATAGCAGATTCACAGCCAAGACATGAATATATTCCCTTACTACCCTCACATCAATCCCACAGAATCTGCCATGCGCAATCTCCCAAAGATTTCCAGCATCATGGCGCAGAGTACCCTAACCCAGAATCTCTTTTTCTTTCTTATGACTCTTCATTGTTGCACTGTCCCTCTTCTCTTATATAATTCTCTTGAGAAGGCCCGACTCTCTGCAAATTATCCCATTCTCTCTATTGAGCTTCCTCCTTTCATGCTTCGCAGCCCCTTAATGCTCTTTCCTTCTTACCTGATTTCACCCTCTAGTGTGGCTCACTCAAGCTTTTGTTCGGATCTCTCTAACATTCCCTTCCTTTTCAGCAAGCGTATCTGGCTTCCCCAGCTATATTGGACCAGGCATATAGAATCTCTTTTGCACTCTCATAGCTCCTCCCCCACCCCCCTTACTCCCCTTTTTCCGCCCCCTCTCTTCCTTCCCCTTAACATTCCACCTTTTGGGGAGCTTCTCTAATCCTCTCTTAATCACTGTCATCTATATTCTCTTCAACAGCAAAAGCAATTTCATTCTCAAAAAAGAAGGCAGTAGTGCTGTCACAAGAAGACACAGCAACGCACCCATCAAAGAAGGATACATAGCTATCAAAGGCAGATCAAAGTTATCAACAGCCAGTAGAAAATATAGCAATGCAGTCTCTCCCTATTTCTTCAAGCACATAGATTCTCCAGATGATAAAAAGCACCCCTATTGCTTTTGTAAATCTCAGAGTGGTGATTGAAAATCTGAGGAATCAAATTCAACAAGACAAAGTGCGCACCAAAGCAGAAATGGCTATACTCCATGAGCAATGGGATACATGCACCAAAGACTCAATGAAGGTTCAAAATCGATGCAACCATATGGAAGAGTCAATCAACTTTCTGCGAGAAACCATCATCAAAAAGTCAGAACAAGGATCCACCTCTCTGGATCATGGAAGTGGATACAGAGACAGCGAGAACATTGTGAATAAATGACCCTTCGTATCTTCAGGCCTTCCATGTTTTCTATCAGATTAATAGGTGATAATCTAGTTTAAAAATGAAAGTTAAATATATCTTTCTTTTAGAACAGTTTGTATGGCAATATAGCACAAGTGCAATAGTATCTACTTCAGAAAGGATAGATAGAAATAGCAGCAACAGTAGCACACAAGGAGTAATGCACCCCCAGCAGATAAATCCATCTTGTAAGCTGATTGGGGTGATTTTGTAACGAGGAAATTCTTCTCCTCCTCTTTTTCTGATAATCAACATAATTGAACTTGTGTGAAAAAAAAAAGTAATAAATTGACTAAAAAAAACACTCTGGAGCAACTTCCTTAGTAACCAGGTCCCAAGGCACTAAGTCTTTTACATAAGTTTATCATGCTAGTGACATTTTTTACAATTCCCAATGGGGTGCTGAATTTGCATAAAGAAAGAAGAGAGAAGAAGAAAGAAGGGCAAAATTGCCCAGTAGGACTTCTGGACTTGAAAATTTGACTAGTGTCTTTTCCATTAGGCAATGGAGTCCTTTATCTGCTAGGTACAACATGGCAGGTAACAGTCACCAACCGATTGAATCAACATAAACATGCATGCGAATCGGGGGGAGTGTTCTCCAAAAAATGTTGTACCCTGTAAATAAGCTGTTCTCCCTAGCAATATCCCACCATGATAACAACAAAATAAAAAGCTCCACCTAGGCTTGAACCAAGGGAACACCACCAAATATCATAGAAATCATCCAACATTAGGAAAAGGCTAGCTAATCAAGGAAATATATCAAAAATCTGTTGAACTTCACTCTATTGCCTAATCTAATTAGAGCAAAGACCAATACATCTGAATCTTGCTACTATAATTTAGAATAATTACCACAGTTGTTAGTGGGAAAGATTGAGTATGTATCACAAACAAGAAATTCTGGCACAACCAACGAAGGGGATGGGGATGGAAAGAGCAAGCTAAAGATTTCCTATACTCATGTATCCTCCATTCCGCGTATTGAGTCAGACAGCCCATATTTTGGCCACTGTTCTATTTAGAAAAAACGTGAATTGATATTTAAGTTATTTTCCTTAATTTGCAACATAATGCCTTGTTCTTAAAATAGCTTTGACAAATAATGATTGTATCCTTTACTGATCCTAAAAATTTATCTTGAGGGATATCAACTATAATCATTGCTGGATTTACTTTGTAGATTAATTGCCTTGGTTGTTGATTGTATCAGCATTCTTGGTAATAAGTTAGATTTGACCCAGCAAGGTTAAAGACTAACTGTAACAAGGATTCTGACAACGCAAATAAAAATAAGTGTTAGTACATACCAATCAAAGCTGCACATATGTCAGGGCTCAAAATGATTATGCTGTGCAATCAAATGCAGCTTTAACCATTAAATCAAGTTTTCCTTCAAGTTCTTTTGTGTTCCATGTTTAGAACATCCATTATACTTTCTCTATTAATCAGGTTGCAATATCCCTACATATTAAAAACATTCCAAGCACAGTAGAAATAGAAATAAAACTGAAATGCGAAGTTAACCCACACCTTATGTGAATCTTCTAGGAAGTAATCAAATATTACTTGGCACTTGGAAGTTCCCAGTGGAAGGACAAGATTTGTGTCCATCCAAGGACCATACCTGGCTCAAAAAACTCATAACCACCAGAATTAAGCATTGCCTTACTTCAAAATATTCTCTGATTTATCAAAACTGATGAGATTCACACTTAAATTTCTGCTGAAGCACATGGGCATACCTATTAATCATGAAGTTTGGGTATATAAAAGCATAAACTGCATTCTTTCCAAGCCTATCAAAATTCTCTTCTTCCTCCAGCTCTGCACTCTGGCAAGTCTGTATACTCACCTTCTCAAACAACTGAGTTTCAAGGTTACAGATGCACAAAATCAGAAACAATTACGATTTTATGCACTATATGCAAAAACAACGATAAAATGGGTTAAAAGACAACAATAATTGGATTAGACTCCCAAAAAACTAACATGAAAAATATTCTTCTGCCACATGCATGAATAGAAAATATGAGAATTCTGATCAAAATGTTCATGTATCTTTACAGAGTTACTTACAGCATTAGTTTCCCACCATATAAATATTGCTTGTAAAGATATAATCCCAGTGCCAACCCTCGGGATAGGATTCTTCTCTTACAACAGTAAGTTTCTTTCGTTTCTATGTGAATACGGTGGGATCAGCTAAGCAAAATACGGAAAGAATAGGGAGCAATTACATAACCAGAAATCCCACGGAATTTAGTTAACCAAAGGCAATCCAGATTCAAGACAATTAGGATCGACCTCCACATTCCTACCCTTATGGACAAGATAATATCTCACCATTTATTGAATAGGCAGATACTTTGCAGTATGGCATGCAACAGTTTGTATTGCAATACCAGATGCTTGAGGGCCCCGGGAGAGATATCTACAGAAGCAATTATCTATTCCTTCAACCGACATCACTGAAACTAATTTATTCGCAGAGGAATGAAAGGAATAAAGGAGAATTCAAATTCTACATCCTTGTCGGTAGGTTATAAGACAACTTCATTTGAATACCCCTTCAAAAGTGAAGTTGAAAAAGTCCCATAGCAGTAGATCAGGTCAAAGAGACGTTTACATACTGTGCAAATTGAAAGGTAATTGGTTAGCATAAAACAAAAATGCCAACAGAATTCAGAAATGCACAATTTTTCTGGACCACGTACTAGACTCTATCTAAGGAAAAGTATTTCAATGGTGTGGTGATAATGATTTGCAATGTTACTAGCCCCAAGAGTTAGCTGAATCGGTTGAACCATCAGTCCAGCATGTTGCTGACATTTAGGCAATATGTCACAGGTTCAATTCCAGTCAACTCCCTCAGGGTTACCGGTTGCTATTATTGCTGGCAGTTGAGCCACCCTCCATCCAGATATTCTAGAGAGGAGGGGAGGATACCATGAGGATTTTCATGGAGAACATGACTTGCGATTTTACCAAATCGTGCCAAAAATATGGTTTTTTCTCTGATGTTCTTAAATGAGATGTGGAAAAAGAAAGAATAAATAGAGGAAATTATGACTTTGCTAAATCTCCTTGCGTATTTAATATTTATGACATGGATTGCCAATACAAGGATAAGTTTTTATCCTAGTTTAATGGATCCAGATATACGCAGGTCTCTCTGTGTGTATGCATGCTAAATAATAAACACACACACACACACAGATACAAACACACACACACACCCACCAATAATTTTTTAAGGCCAAGGCTGTGCCTTCACTCAAAGAGTTGAAGAATAGCTGCTAGGGTAGCAGCTATTCCTCAACTCCATCCTCCAGCCGATATCTTATGTTATCCTTATTTTTCAGTTCCTTGTGTTTTTCTTTAGTTTTCATTCTTGAGTTTTTAAAGAATCTTGTTGAGATTTCACTACCAATCATAGTTACCTAGTTCAAATTTGAATTCTACGGGAATTTGGTATGATATGATAAAAAATTGGATGGAATTTTTTCAATTTAGAAAAAAAAAATCAGGAATATACCTCTTAAAGAGTAGATATATACTGAGTTTCATTCCAGTATATCTTCTATAAAGTTTTCAAACAAAAAAGGTCCATGGTTCGAATCCGCAAGGTGCTGAGAGTTACGCTTTAATTCCAGATTTAATTTGACCACATATCTTCAGCGAAGAGTCATGTATTTCTTCTCACTCGCATAGTCATCCTACCTTGAAGCATTACCTTATAAGTTATAACCCTGGACAACGCAACCAACCCTAGATTGTGATTCTTTGGGGAATCCCTGTCACCCCTTAGCCTTATCCCTCCAAAGACCCTCTTTGTTTCTCAATAACCCATGATCATCCAACTGCCTCTTAGCATTATCCTCCAATTGACTGTCTTTTGCATTTATATTTAAAAAAAAACATCCAAAATGCCAAACTTGTTGAAGAATATATGAAAACATAAAAATTTATACATAAATCGAGATAGAAATGGCATCCATAGTACATTAACGATTAATTATTCGAGCATCAACCATATAGAATCTAGATTCTATCAATTAAAAACAAGCATACAAAATTTTAAGTCATATAATAGAAAGTAGACCACAACTTATGGAATGAGATAGGTTATCTAGCAACTGCCAACAATAACGTGACCAAAAAGTTATGTTTACAAAAGACGCCATCTACACACCAAAACATGAAGACCAAAAGGTACAAAACAATAAACTGAGCTAGTTTCTATACACCTCTCTACAAAAGAAGTGTTCACCAACTGTGAAAGAACCTATGTTACCAAATGTTGTAGTTGTAGGCATAGTTTTAAAAATCGGCCGGACCGGCTCGGAATCAGTCGAGTCAATCGAGCCAGACCCCCGGCTAGACCGACTCGGTAGAAAAACCAGTCCAGAGGCCGGTTCGGTCACAAACTGGCCAGCTCGGTCGAGCCCGAGCTAAACCGACCAAGCCAGTCCAAGCCGGTCGCGGGCCCCACTTTAGCTCCAAAACGGACTTGAAAATGAATTTTATCTTGCTGTTAGGATTTTATGCAAGGTTCTAAGTTCTAATCCCTCCCCATCCTATTAAAGCTACCCAACCCCTCTCATTTCCTCACATCTATCTCATTGCATTTGAGTGAGCATTTGTGAGGAATTTGTGAAGAGTTGTGGAGTTGGTTTTGGAGCAGCTTTGAGGAGTCTTTTGGGCAAGCTTTGGAGCAGTAGTGAGGAGCTTATTTGGCAAGCTTTGGAGCAGCATTGAGGAGTTGGTTTGTTGGAGTTGGATTGAGGAGGCCAGAGCCTAGAAGTATTTTTTTTAACCCTTCTAAAATTTGCCTTTGCTTTTTTTATTTTTTTTGTAAATCTAAAAATGGTAAACATAGTTTTTTGTGAAAGAAATGAACATAGAATAAATAGTGTTTTTTTTTTTTTCATTTTCAGATTTAAACCTTTCCTTTCCAAGTCAAAAACTCAGTCCAAAATGGCCCCTAGAATGAAAGACGTTGCTTGGGCATGTGCTGAAATGGTTGATGATCAAATGCATTGCAAATTTTGTAAGAGAAAAATTAAGTGAGGTGGGGGGGCATTCATAGACTAAAACTACATTTGGCTGATCTTAGAGGCCAAATTACTCCATGTGAAGCACCAATAGAAGAAATTGGGGAAATTAGGAAGAACTTGAGAGAGCAATTTCAAAAGTTTGAGGAAGACAAAGCTAGGCAAAAAGAAATAGAGGTTGAAATTGGGAGGAAGAGAAATATATAACACATGATGGCTGCCAACCCAACTTTTGATTATAAGGGTTCTTCAGATATCCCTTGCACTGATGCATCAAACCCCTTTCGCTATGTTCCTCCCTCTATGGAGTTTATTTCTGAAAAGGGCAAGGGTGCAATGAGAAATAGGGGTACTATCAAAAGTTTTTTCATACCCTCTTCCCCCTCTGATAGTGCACATGGTCCTAGTCCTATAAGTAGAGGTTAAATGCAACCCACTTTAGATCAGCATTGGAAAAATTAATTGAGAAAAACTACTTGTGATTACATTGCTAGATAGTGGTATTATGCTGATATTCCCTTCAATGCTACTCGTTCACCATATTATGAGCCTATGTTTGATGCCATATATGTTGCTGGAAAGGGCTTCAAGGGCCCTACTATGCATGAGTTAAGAGGATCTCTTTTGCAGAAAGAGATTGTGTCCATTGATGATTATTTGAAAGAATTCAAAAACTCATGGGCACATACAGGATGTACCATCATGTCAAATAGATGGACTAATCAGAAAAACCGTACTATCATAAACTTTCTTGTCTTTTGCCCACGGGGAACCATGTTTCTAAGATTAGTTGATGCATTTGATAGGGTGAAAGATGGACACTTGTTGTTTCAACTTTTGGATGAGGTTGTTGAAGAGGTGGGGGTGGCAAATGTTGTTCAAATCATCACAGATAATGCCTCTAACTATGTTCTTGCTGATAAATTGTTAGAGGAAAAACACCCAACCATCTTTTGGACCCCATGTGTTGCACATTGCATAGACCTCATGCTTAAGGATTTTGGAAAAATAGATTGGATCAAGAACACTATAGAGCACGCCAAAAGCACTACAATCACTCATGGATTTTGAATCTGAAGAGGAAACACA
This sequence comes from Pinus albicaulis, assembly GCA_034641835.2. Lineage (NCBI taxonomy): Eukaryota > Viridiplantae > Streptophyta > Pinopsida > Pinales > Pinaceae > Pinus > Pinus albicaulis. The sequence continues at coordinate 514,480,490 of CM076578.1, read as the reverse complement.
TAGGGGGCAAGGAAATTATTAGGCCTGCCATCACTAGATTTGCAACACATTTTTTGACATTGCAATCTATGCTTGCCCAACATAGAAACTTGCAAAAGTTGTTTTCCAGTGATGAATGGAATGAATGTCAATGGGCTCGCAAACAGGATGGAAAAGATGTGAAAAAGAAAGTTATTGAAGAAATATTTTGGAAAAAGGCAGCAAAGATTGTGAAACTTGTTGAGTCACTGGTTAAGGTGTTGTGGTTGGTGGATGGGGAAAGATTGGCCATGGGCTTCATTTAAGAGGCTATGGATCAAGCAAAGGAGCAAATAAGGGCAGCATACAAGGACAGAGTGAGTAAGTATGGGCCCATTTGGTCAATCAATGATCAAAGATAGAACAATCAACTCCATCGCCCTATACTTGCAGCTAGGTATTTTCTGAACCCAAGGTATCATTATAAAGCTCAGGAAGCAAGAGCTTTGACTGGGGAGGTTAGAGATGGATTGATTGATTGCATTGATCACATGATCCCCACAGAGAGTGGCCAGTTGCAGATACACAATCAGATCACTGTGTTCAGCCAAGCCACAGGTACCTTTAGCAAGAACCTTGCAAAGATTGCAAGGGAATCAAATGAGCCAGGTAAACAAAGAATTTGAATTTTCAAATTCATATTTTATTATTTTGTGTAATTGTTTATAATTTCAAAGTTGGATATAATTTGTTGAGCTAATTGAAACTCATTTGTTGCAACACAATGGTGGGAGGCATTTGGTAGCCATTGTCCTGAATTGAAAAGGTTTTCAATGCACATTTTGAGTCAAACTTGTAGTGCTTCTGGGTGTGAACGCAATTGGTCTGTCTTTGAGAGGATTCAGAGAAAGAAGAGAAATTGTTTGGAGCAAAAATAGTTAAATGATCTAATGTATGTCCATTACAACCTCTGACTAAGACGCAACCAATTGCTGAACAAAAGAACTGATTCAAATCCCATTGTGTTGGAGGATATTGATCCAACATCAAATTGGGTAGTGGAGACTTGTCCACCAGAGTTTGACTTTGATGAGGATATTGGTGTGTGGATGGTCTTCGAGACACAGGTAGAGGCTCTGCTCAATGCAGATCCAATAGTAGCAAGCCTAGTCCCAAGCCCTCCAGTTGCAGCCGTAGGCACTTCCTCTAGTCAGTCATGACTATCTCAGGCTCAGCATGCTACAATTCTAGTTGAGGATGTTGATTCAGAGAAGGAGCAAGCGGTTTCCGCCTCTGGTTCAGAGTTTGAGGCAAAGGATATTGGCTTGTCAGATGTCTAGCAGTAGTGACTATTCATGTGTTGTTGTAGAGGCCATTTACAGCCTCCTTGGTTATGTTTTTTTTTTTTTTTCTGATCTCTATATCATCATCATGTATTGGACAGTGTACTAGGTGCAATTTTGATATAATGGATATATTCATGAGCCTACTTTGATCATATGTTGTCTTTTGTCTATATTGTAATGCTTTGTTCTTGGAAACATGAATGAAAATCTTTAATATTATGGTTTTTTATAAAAAAAAATTAATATTTAATGTATTTTTTACAAAGATCGAGTCATTGAAACCGAACCGGTCGAATCGATACCGAGTCGGAGTCGAAGTCAGAGTCAGAGCTAACTCTCGGTCATTTCGAAACCTGAGTCTGAGTTTTAAAACACTGGTTGTAGGGTAGCACTGCCATGCATCTTCCACCATTGATTATATCGAGATCCTCATCACTAGCATCATTCTTCATTCTTCTTCTTTTGTGTAGTCCTTGTCTCTACCTCAATTCTCTAGGAACATCAGTTGACACCACCCAATTTTAATCAAACAGCCTAATCCAAGCCTTAAAATATGGTAGAAAAAGCTTAACATGTCTGATCAACGATTTTGGTTTAAGTGAAGGGTACATTTTTGTTGAGGTCATGACAAGGGAGTTCAACAATCAACACCACCACCACTAGCGTACATATAAGGCTTGGTGTTCTTGATTAAATTCCATTCACATACCCTCATACATGATAGAATCCAATGAAATGGTGCAATCCCATTGATCTTGAAATCCTGAAAATTGTTAAGTCTATTGAACTTTAAATGGGTACGAAATTCTATTTTCTCCATCGATGAGGTTGGAAACAATCTCAAACATACTCAAATAATTAATGGTAATGTTAGAAATTTAAGTAAAAGATTACTTTTACTTTAAGAATTTAACATTACCATTAGGGGGCATCTAGGTAGTGTCTAGGGAGCATCTAGAAAGTGCCTAGGGAGTGTCCACCGAGCATGACAGGAGCATGTATGGGTGTGTGATTCAACACATGGGAGCATAGTTCGACACATGGAAGTTCCAAATTTCTACGAAGTGCGCAAATCACGGCTAAGGCACAGTTCCAACGACACTTCAACAACAATTCCATATGATGCGCGGTTCTAGGGTATGGTGCGGGAGGGGGGCAAACAATTCCTAGAACACCAATCTAATAATTCCTGAGATGGCTCTTCAATGACAATTCAATTAGATGGATGTCTAAATTTGTAACTTTTCACATAGTATATATTGTTGAATTTGTAACTATGGTCGGTCTTTATAAGTACTTTTGATCAATTGATATAATGATATTCATCATCGTAAAGCATATTTATAAATGCTCGAGTCAAAAGAAAAAAAAAATTGAGTCAAAGTCCCATTGCGACATTTGGAAGATGTAAATTTGAATTTTTGAAAGGTAATTTTTGGCTCCAAAAGTGACAAGTCAGCTTCCCTCCAAGTCAAGTCGGCCCTAGCCAAGAGACACGTCCATTCACCCTAGACAAACTACTATATAAAGGCAGTTCGAGCTCTTCATTTGGGCAATTCGCATCTCTCACTCAACACGGTTTTTGGGAAAAGGCAGTGAAGGACAATAAGGAAGAAGGATGATGAAATCTTCTCTCTCTCTCTCTCTCTCTCTCACACAGTTTTTGGGCAGAGGCAGTGAAGGACAATAAGGGAGAAGGAGGATGAAATCTTCTCTCTCTCTAGCATCTAGCACGTTATTCGCATTTTTCTAGGGAAACTACTACAAGAGGACCGAAAAATTTCTAGATTACTGGGCAGTCACTGGGGGCCAAAATTTTGGGTCACTAGACAGTTACTGTGGGACCAAAATTTATAGATCAGAAAAACAAAACGAAGTGCAGGATCAGTTTGGGTGACTTGACTTGGAGGAGGAGACCATGTTTGACCATAGGTCTAGGTGTGTCTCTTCGTAAACAAGAAGAATTTCTCTATTGAACGATTGTTGGACGATTCCAAGCCAATCCAAAGGAGTCACATCTTCAGGCCATGTTGGAAATACTGAGAGGGGGGTGAATCAGTATTTTTTTTCAATTGTTATTTTACTAGTTAGATTCTTCACAATTAAAACAGAGAAATGTATAATAATAATAATAATAATATTAAGGATCAAGTAGAACTTTAATCCTTTTTCAAATAATTGAATACAATAATTGTGTGAGGGCACCAACCCTTTATGCTACAGGCACCAACATGTTGCCAAACACCAACTTGGACTTTGTTGAGGCTCCGACCTATAGGGCTTCGACCCTATCTTCTTCAAGGCACCAACCTTGTGTTTAGGAGCACCAACTCCTAGGACACCAATCCTTTTGTCTTCTTTTAATAAAGAATGTGAATAGTGTTTTCTTGAAAATCCTTGACACAATTCTTCACTGTTTAATCTTCAATTCTTCATAATTTCTTCATTGTCCAGCACTGAGCTCATTGTTTATATGATTACAGATATACCCACTGGAAAGAGGACTGAATTGTTCTTGGCTAGACACCAAAAGTCCAAGCTTCAATAGGATAACATAGATCCGAGGAAGGTGTTAACTGTAGGTTTGTTCATAAATATGAACCACAAGGGATGATCTTCCACAAGACAAGTCCGAGTTCGAACCAACAACAAGTTCTGGTCCAAGTACCAAGCTATATGCCTGGTCCGAGCCTCCAAGGGTGTTATAGATATCACACAATAAGTCTGAACTGTTTGTTGACTAATCTCCACAGGTCCGAAGGTTTGGGTTATTTGAGCCTTAACACAAGTCTGTGACAGTCCAAGAGAATAGGTCCGAAGCTCTGTATCACTGATCCAAAGTCCTGTAGCCAGTTATCTTCTTCAATGAATCCGAGCTTTGGTACAGGCCTGCCATCATAACTTCCGAGCTTCAATAGTCTTTTCACAGGTTACCCAAAACAATTTATCTGATCACAAATACAGGTCCGAGTTCCTGAATCAAACATTTGTTTTCAAGTTTCACAATACTAAGCCCTTACTATATTGATCCACAATCCTGTAGCATTTGCGGTGCTTGAAAACTGGGTTTTTCTTCCCTTAAGGGTTCACGAGATGTTAACCTGTTCCCTTTCTCTGTGCTTCACACTTCACCAAGCTTCTCTATACAAAAAGGAGGTCCGAAACATGTATTTATAGTGTTTGTTCAGGTCAATAATACTGAGGCCGACATGAGTGACCTAGCACAGGTCGACTCAAGGACCAGATAAATATCCTTGACTTGAAAAATCTATTTCTCCCAAACTATTTGGAATTTTGGATTAAGTAAGGGCTCATATGAAAGCTAAAATTATGCTCTAAATGATGGTGAAGGATTCATAGAAAAATTTTTCCTCCAAGGTAGTGAAAAATTAATTTTTAATGTGATTAGTCATTTACAGGTGCAGAAATAGAGGATTTCTCCATCATAGTCTTCTTTAACATAAGATTATCATGTCATAATGACATGTGTCTTCATGTAGTCCTCCATCATTCAGATGATCATCTAATCCTTCAGTATGGTCATTCATCATCAAGCATCCTATTGCCATCAATGACAACTTAGATTAACACGCCGTAAAAAGAATATTAAAATATCTACAAAGAACTCAAGATTTTCGGCTATGGTATTGCAAGAATGTTGATCTTACTCTTCATGCCCACACAGATGCAGACTGAGTTGGAAATGTTGATGACCGGAAAAGCACTAGTGGTGGTGCATTTTATATGGGGCCCTGATTAGTATCCTGATTCAGCAAGAAACAAAGTTTCATCGCCTTATCTACAGCCGAAGCAGAATATGCGGCTGTCACATAATGTTGCACACAACTTCTTTGGATGATGCAGACATTACAAGATATTCAAATTAAATGTTCTCCTGCCATCTCTATCATGTTTGATAATACAAGTGCCATCAGTATCTCAAAAATTCCTGTTATGTATTCCAAAAACAAGCACATTCCTATCAAATATCACTTTTTATGAGAACAAGTGCTCGATCAAAAGGTTAAATTGGAGTATGTTCCCTCTAAAGAACAAGTTGCGACATATTTACTAAACCTCTTCCCAGGGAAGCATTTGAATATCTCAGACAGAAGTTGGGAGTTGTCTCTGCCTCACTTACCAAATCTGTTTGATTTCAGAAGATTAAATTTGATACGCAGGTTGCATGAAGCCTATTCGCGTATATACACGAGTTTCTCTCTATACAGTCGCGTATGGATCTTGCTGTCATACAATCTATGGGTCAGCCTTCAGAACAGTCTTTTTCATATATGGTTTGGCTCTGTTGCTTAGGTGTTGATGTATTCTATCTGCAATTCTAGTGTTCAACTTACATTTCCTTTCCTTGATATTTATATGCTTGATGAAGATGCCTTGATGAATGGGTTGTTGAAAATTTTCAGGATGCACAGTTTTAGGGGGAGCATTAATCTTGCTAAGAATAATGCATTGTTGGCATCATGTTGGTTGTTGAATTATGATCTCTCTCTTGGGATCCTTTGGACTTGCTTATAAGAGTCATATCTGAAATTTGATGTAAGGGTCATGTTGAAACCTTGTATAAATTGTATTCAGTCATGTATTAACTTTTTCAAAAATTGTCAACCCACTTGGTTGGGTGCTTGAGTCAATAATGTAAACCCACTTTGTTGGGTAGTTGAGTCAAATATGTAACCCCACTTGGTTGGGTAATTGATGTATATATGCGTCCTTGGTGATAGGAAAGGTTATAGAGTCTTCCAAATCTACTTTGAAGCTTCAACATGTGTTCAAGGGGAGTTTGATCCGTATAATGCAGCGCAAATCTCGTCATTCTTGTATCGGTTTGCCCTTTGCTCTTGATGTCAAAGGTGGAGAGTAACTTGGTGTTTGAATTATGCTTATGATTGACGTGTCTATCAGGTATCTACAAGTTGTGGTGATCAAACACCATCATGGTTGCCATCAAGTCCAAAGGGGGAGATTGTTGGCATTATGATGCAATATGTTATTATGTTGTCCTTGATGGCAAACTACTCGATGAGTTGCCTTTTGATAGCAACCTATTTGTTAAAGATGTAAAATTGATGTATCTATAGGTCAATTCAGATGTGACAGAGAAAGGAATTCCAGTCAGAGACAAAGGAATAATAAAGATAAATTTTCAAGATGTATACGCGGGTTTGATGAAAGCAACCCGCTTATACTCGCAAGTTTGATTAAGGCAACCCGAGTATACATCCAGAATTAGTGTATACGCAGTTTTGGTGAAGAAATGTCATGTATATACACGGGTACGAAGAAGCCAAGTCGCGTATGTACTTACGCACTCAGTGTATGATACCAGGGGCCCTTACCATGGTTTTAGCCCATAGTATTGAGCATTGTGTCCTCTATTTGATTCTGTCCAAGAATACCATCGGCACTTGTGTGGTTTTGTCTCATGGTATTGGCTAAGGCTCAAACTATATAAGGAGAAGAAGATCATAGTGCAAAAGGGTGTGGAAGTGTATGGGTATTGATCGAATAATTCACTCTAAAGTATATCTGCATGGAATGGGTTACAGTTTATTGATAGATCTGAAATAATGATGCACCTATGAATACAATGATGGATCGAGATCTCTAGACCTACAATGACTATGTATTTGTTTGATCTGTTTGTGAGACGTTTAGATCTGTGATCTGACGCATGTTTGTTGATGTAAAGGGTATCATATAAGTAAGTCTGTTGATCTGAAATTTTATGCAATCCTGAATATTTACAGATCTATAAGCTGGTTCGTCACGGTGAAAGCGCGTATAAATGCGGGTTTGTTTCAGCAAAAGCGCGTATGGAAGTTAGGGTTTTTTTGAAGATTGCTGAAGAGAATATGTAATCATTTCTGCTCTATTTTCGTTGTCTGTCAATGAAGTCTTCATTGTTCGAATACTATATAAGCTACTAGTTGATTTTGTATAAATATGATTAGTGACTGGGTGATTCAATATAATGGATGTTGTTGATTGAATAAGGGTTCTGTAAATTTGACAAAGTATGTCTGAATGTCTCTAATCAGATTCCTAAATTCAGTATATAAAGATTTATATGCAGGTTCGTCCACAGAAAAGCAGGTATATATGCAAGTTGCAGTAAGTAAAGAAGTGTATACATTTGGTTTTATGAATGATCAGGGTTGAAGTTGATTTTGCGTGTTAATTCAGAAGTTTGGGTTTATTACTGTGATCTGGTTACAATGATCTCACTGTTGCTTAAAGATTGGTTTATCGCTATTGGTGTTGATTTACAAATTGAGTCGTGTTGAAGCTATTGGATTCAGTGTGAAAACTTATGAAACGTGATCTGCAGTGGTTCTGAGGGTTGAAGCCTTCAATGTGGAAGTCAAAGCTTCCTGCCAGTAGAAGTTGGTGATCAGTTTAGGGGGTTGTAGCTCCCTTCCAGTAGTGGCTGGTAAACGAGATCAGGGAGTTGGAGCTCACTTCCAGTAGCAGCTGGAGAACAAGAGAAGGTTGCAGCCTTCTGCAGGTTAGTGCCTATGTATTGACATGAGTTTGCATCGGTACAACATTGTAAGCAGTTTTCTATATAATAAATATTGAAGACGAAGACGACAGCAGTGGTGGTTTTCTCCCGATTGGGGTTTCCACCTTAAATCTTGGTGTTCATGTGTGATGCCCTTTTGTGACAATGTATTATGTTGTTATTGCACATGTTTACTGCTTAAATGTCTGATACATAACTGATGAACTGGGCTAAGTAATGTTTATGAATACTTAGCTAAACATTAAGTTATTTGGGTATATGCAAGTTTCATCTAAGATATCCACGTGCATACGCTAGTTAGGCTAATCAGAGTCACATATAAAAATCAGTAAAATAAAAGTAAAAGATTGTGATTCTTGTAAATACTGATTCACCCCCCGCCTCTCAGTATTTTTCCCAACAAATAGTGTGAAAATTTCATCAACTCGGGAATCCTATTGCAGCAACTGGAATATATTCACCTAACTGTTAATTTTAACTTAACAATATATTTGCAGTTTACTACGGCAAACACTGAATACATCACACTGCAACCTACATTAATAAACTGTGGAAGAAATACAAGTGCGGAAACAAATTTGAACAAGCATAGATCACACAACCATTCAACACAGTTATTTTTAGACTAATGTCCCCGAAAAAACCCAATGCGGGAAAACCAGTGCAGCAGATCTGAGGGTTTATATATTATGCAATAAATATTTCTGAGTACAAATCTATGATTGACACACCCATCAAATCATAAAGAGAAATTGACATAAGAGATCTTGTGAGACAAACCTCACTCCTCCACAGGAGCTCGACACTAATTTGCACCAAGACTGGACTACCCTGCACTTCCTATATGCAGCCTCTGCGTCACAACGATGGTTGCCCTCTGCCTCTGCGCTGCTCTCCCTTCTAGCTAGAAATTGAGGCCTTCTGGCCTCCGGAGAATCTCTGTGGGATCTGGCACTAGCCCAATGTTGTCTCCTCAGTGGGAAAATCACTTCCCTTCAGCCTCTACGCAGTGACAGCATAGGTACTTCATCACTTACTCTGCGCTGCTACTCTGGCTCTCTCTGTCTCTACTGCTATGCACTGTCCGGCTCAAGAATCCTTCCAACCGTAATTACTGCCGTCACCGCAAATGATCTCACGATCAAATTTTATCTTTGAGCACTACTCCTTCAAGAAATCAATTTTTGATCTCCGCCAAAAGTGTTTTCCAAATGACCCTTCAAGTCATTCTTATAGTCTTCTCATTGAGACTTCATCGACCCATATTAGATCTCTAATCAACGGCTAAGATTAACTTTTGACTTGATACATTTGTTCTAGATCATTCTCACTCATATTCTATTAATTCACTTTTAATTATTTTATTTTCCTAAGTTTAGACTTAGGGTCCCTTTGAAAATAATTAATTCTTTCTATAGAATACAATCCGAGTGGAATTTCACCAAACAAAAATTTGAGACTTAGAGCACATCAGATGCTACCCAAAATCAACACTCCCTCTTAGCGAGGATGTGCTCTAACAATATGCCCTGTTGCACATTGTTCTGATCCTGAAGCATCTCCCTCTGCGTTGCTAATGTCTGACTCTGCTACCCATCAACACTGCACAAATGTTGCATCTATATTGCTGCTGACACTGCCACTGTCAACACTGCATCCATACTACAACTCCCTCTAAATTTTGCATCTGTGTTGCTGCTGACTCTGCCACTGCCAACCGCTACTGCACTGCAACATAGTTGCTTTCTGCAACTGAAAAACATCCAAAATTGGACATGTATAATGCATCTCAGTGATGAAGATCTTACTGTTGATAGCTTCTGTGTTGTACCTCTGAATTTGTTGCTCTGCAATGCGTCCCTCTTGTGAAAATTCCTAAATCTAACAATCTTATGAATCCTACTGCAACTAACTGAATCTACTTCATCTACTTGTAAATTACATTACACAGTATTTTCAGATTTCTTCATGAAAATATTGAAGTAAATTCTGAAGCACCCTACAGTTAATACTTTATGATTCTAAAACAAGGAAACTAGGCAAAGAATAAATCACACATAGGACACCATTATTTTTTATGAAACTTTTTGAAAAACCCAATGCGGGAAAATCAGTGCAGCAGATATGAGGATTTGTTATTATTAAGTAGCAGTTTTCGAATACAATCTTTGGATGCCTTGTTGGCTATCCAGTACAGAGAAATCACGACAGACAAAAATATAGTGAGTTTTACCACACACTGCAAGTCCCAGCTAATCCGATAATTGAACTAACGAAACCCCAACACCCTCTGCGCTGCCTCTGCGTAGTAGCTTCTTAGGCCTGCGTGGGGACCTCTGTGGACTACATCACCTCCTTTCTAGAATCGATCTTCTCCTCGAAAATTCGAGTTTCAGCCTTCCCAGCTCAGAACCATGATCTCCCAACAAATTTCGGGCTATCTCATGAAAACATTGTGTCTGTGTGGGCCTTGCGTGGGCCTGCATCACCCCTTCTGGGGCCTACGTCACACCCTTTGGAGGTTGTGTTGTTTCCTCTGCTGGTCCTGTTGCCTCTCTGTTATGTATTCTTGGTCCCGGAGAAGATCCTCCAACCAATAATTGTCTCTACCCCTCACTGCAACAAGAATCACTTAGATCTGATCTTCATCCGAGCACTTGCTCCATTAGAAGAATTTGATCTCCAGATTCGCTCGGTGTGTCTTTCCAAATGACCCTCAAGCCATCCTTTATAGTCTTCTCACTGAGACATCAACAGCCAAGATTAGATCTCTAATCAACGGCTAAGATTATAATTTGACTTGATCTTCGCTTTTTCTAGATCATTCTCACTTTGTTTTATTAATACCCTTTAATTATTTAATTTCCCTAAGTTTAGACTTCGGGTCCCCATTAAAATAAGTAATTTTTACAATAAAACATAATCCGAGTGGAATTTTCACAAACGGTTATTGGGTTCTTTGGAATACTAGTGCTTAAGCCTCTCCACAAAATTTGAGACTTAGAGCACTTTCGATGCTACCAAAAATCAACATCTCTGCGCTGTTGCAACACTGCTCTGCGCTGCTCAGACTCTAGCGCTGCTAACTACTGCATTGTCACTTCTGCACTCCTCTGCACTAACTGGCACTCGTCCATCCTGCTACTTCTGATTTGGGCTCTTGTAGCAAGGTGATGATCCAAGAGGTGGACTCCTCAAGGATCCTACCCATCTTGTAGATCTCTGGGTCTACAACTCCAAATCAGCTCACCTCCCTCCTGGAGGCATATGAGCAATCATACCAAATTCCTCCTCCTATATCTTTGTTGTTCTGGCTCGAGGATCATGCTTCTCATCCTTGTCCTTCTTTCTGAGAGGACACTATGTGGTGTAATGTCCCATCTTGCCACACTGGAAGCATTTGATCTTTGACAAATCTTTCTTCCTCATGCGCTGCTCTTGTTGTCCCTTTGATGCAAGGGCCGCATTCTCTTCCTCCTCCTTGATCTTCAAACCGTTGTTGTTGTCGCCCTCAAGCTGACACTTGAGTAAGTCTCTCCTCATCTCTTCTTGTTGAAGAGTTGCCCACGTCGACTCCCAATCCGGCAAGTTCTCTTTGGCCAGGATGCTCTAGAGAAAGACTTGGTAATCCTTGGACACTGAGTTGAGTGCCAATCTGACCATCTTTGTGGCCTTGGAGCTGCTCCTACGGCTGCCAATTGATCTCGGTTTTCCGAAAGTCTATACAGGAATGGATCAATGCGTTCTCCCTTCTACATCCTAATGGGTCCGCATTTTCTCCTCCTGAAACATCTTCCGCTACTTGGAAGACCCCTGATATAGCGTCGCCAACCCATCCCACATCTCCTTAGTTGTCCCTTTGCTAGAGATGTGTGAAAAGATATGATCCCTCACTCCATCGAGGATCAACCACTTGGCTTTAGCCATATCCATCTTGAAGGCCCGTAATGGTGTTGCATCCACCGGTTCAACCTGAGCACTATTGATAAAGTGCTTGAGGTCATGCTCATCTAGAAGGATATCCTTACCTTCCAGATTACATAGTTGGAGGCACCCTCCAACCGGTCCTTGTCACGCAATCCTCTTGTGGCCATCTCACCGAAACGTTGTCAATCTGCTGCCTCTCACCCTCTACGCAGCTGGCTTTACGCACTCCTGATGGAGCAAGCCACAAAATTTGTTGCTTCTGCACGGGAATATGATTTTCTTGGGCAAGAAACTCACCGAGGTCAGAAATCCCCAAAATTGTGTTTCAGCTATGCTTCCTGATGCTCTACACCAGCAATCACTACTACGCAGTCAACTATGCCCCTCCAGCTACTGATTTGCGTAGATTTGTTGTGTTGCTCCCTTTGCCTCGAACAAATAACAATCTGGAACAATCCTACCTCTTTGTCAACTCACTCAGAGTTCCTGTTGGTCTAGCCCTCCTGGATTGGACTGCGCAATCAACTAGGAGATCGATCTGTTGCTTACACAGCTCTTTGATCCCAGCTTCAGGAACATTGAATCTGTTGGATCTCTTCTTTTGTTCCTCCTGCACTCAGCTAAAACAAGCTCTGATATCATGTGAAAATTTCATCAACTCAAGAATCCTATTGCAGCAACTGGAATATATTCACCTAACTGTTAATTTTAACTTAACAATATATTTGCAGTTTACTACAAAAAACATTGAATACATCACAATGCAACCTACACTACTGTGGAAGAAATACAAATGCGGAAACAAATTTGTACAAGCATAGATCACACAACCATTCGACATAGTTAATTTTGGACTAATGTCCCCGGAAAAACCCAATGCGGGAAAATTGGTGTAGTAGATCTGAGGGTTTATATATTATGCAGTAAATATTTCTGAGTACAAATCTATGATTAACACACCCATCAAATCATACAGAGAAACCGACATAAGAGATCTTGTGAGACAAACCTCACTCCTCCATGGGAACCCGACACTAATCTGCACCAAGACTGGACTGCCTTGTGTTGCCTCTGCTCAATGACTGCGTCACTCTGCGCAGTCTCTACGTCACAACGATGGTTGCCCTCTACCTCTGCACTAGTCTCCCTACTGACTGGAAACTGAGGCCTTCTGGCCTCCATAAAATCTCTCCAAGATCTAGCACTAGCTCAGTGTTGTCTCCTCAGCAAGAAAACGACTTCCCTTCAACCTCTGCGCAGTGACTGCATAGGCACTTCGTCACTGGCTCTGCGCTGCTACTGTGGCTCTCTCTGTCTCTGCTGCTATGCACTCTCCAGCTCAGGAATCCTTCCAACCAGAATCACTGCCCCTCACTGCAAAATATCTCACTATCAAATTTTCTCTTTAAGCATTGCTCCTTCAAGAAATCGATCTCTGATCTCTGCCAAATGTGTTTTCCAAATGACCCTTCAAGTCATTCTTATAGTCTTCTCATTGAGACTTCAACGGCTCATATTAGATCTCTAATCAATGGCTAAGATTAACTTTTGACTTGATCTGTTTTTTCTAGATGATCCTCACTCATATTCTATTAATTCACTTTAATTATTTTATTTTCCTAAGTTTAGACTTAGGGTCCCTTTAAAAATAATTAATTATTTCTATAGAATACAATCCAAGTGGAATTTCACCAAACGATTTCTAGGTTACCTGGAATCCATGTGTCTAAGCCTCTCCACAAAATTTGAGACTTAGAGCACATCAGATGCTACCCAAAATCAACAACTAGATCGCAAAAAAAATTTGTGGAATTTGATTAGGTCTAGGGGATCATTTTTTAATTTTTAAAAATTTTCACAGTGTGGAAATTGGAATAAATTTTGTATATGAATTGTAATAAGTGATGCCTAGAGAAGTTGTATGGAGTATGTGTGATCAAAATTACAACTCTCACCCTCAACTTTCTACTATGACACACTTTGGGGGGTTAAAAATAGGTTCTAGACCCTCAAAAACCACTTTTCCTAAGTTTAGTGGGAAATCTGGCAATAAATTAAACCAGAAATAAATTAAATTGAGAAAAATAAATAGTTCCATGTGACAAAATGACGTGCAAATGACTTGAAAATTATTTTAAGTCAAAGGAATGAGTCAAAGGACAAATGGAGGATGATTTGGCACATTGCATCATAAATACATGGCCCACTCAAGAAAAATCGAATTTCTGGAAATAAATGAGGAAGTTGCTTACTTGGAAAATTCGAATTTGTGGAGTCAACGCACATTTGAGAAGATTTGGGAAAACATTTGGCAAAATATTTTGTGGGGAATTGTCCCTACATGGGTCCCTACCCTTCTACACTTGTCATTCCATCATGGAATTCAATTTTTCATGAGGGATTCTGGATGCCACTTAGGAAATTCGAATTTGCATGGAAAAGCCTTGAGATTGTCACCCATTCGCTTTGGGATTTTCACCATTTGCCTTGGGATTGGATCCCAAACTTCTATATAATAGTGCCATGGGTTCTCACTATGTATCCATTGAAAACGAGTTAGTGTTTGGGAAAGCTCTGCTCTTATGTACACTCATGTTCTATTGCAATAACAGACTTTGGGGTGTTGAGAAATCTAGGGCATTAGCATTAGGTGATTTCTCCTCATTAGTGACTGTTAGTGAATGCTTTCTACATCTTTAGATTAAGATCTTCTTCTTCTTATATTCATTAATTTTCTTCTTCATCAAACAGTAACCAATGCATGAACATAAATAGACAAGAGACAAAGCATGTAGGCTATGAGCCAAGGCCAAAATCTCTCTCTCTTTAAGAGGAAAACCTGCACAAATTCTTCTTATATAGATTCCAACTGACAAATACCAAGGCCAAGGCCCTTGACCTATTTCACCACTCCAAGACCAAGACACAGTCAGTATTCTTCTTCAATTCTCTTCCACTTGGCACCGAGACATCATCATGACCTTCTAGCACTATGATGGTACTGCACCAAATGGAGATCTTCATTATATCCTCAAACTGTAGCTTGTATCCGAACTGTGTTTCTATTTTAGCACTGAGATATCTTTCCCATCAAGACAGAGATATCACTTGATATCAACGAGTTGTGAGAACACCAAATTATATCAAGGTACTCAATTGTGATATAGTGTCGAGACTGTGAGGAGATGTGTCACCAAAACTTTGCCCAAGTCTGAACTATTGAGTGTGATTACCCATCTGAATCTCAGAGTGATCCAAGCTTCTTTCCGAACTGTATCTTTGTTATGCTCATTCGAAAAACCTCAGAGATATCCGAGCTCATTTTAGAGAACATCTAAACTATTTCACTATTGAACCCATCCAAAAATCGCAAAAATATGTCACCGAATTTTTGTCTCTGTGGAATAGGCCGAGGTGCCTATATATAGTTGTTTCCCCATCAATATAAGTTGACTTGTCAATATGAATAGATGAGTCTCCTTAATGTGAGCTGACATGAATTTTTCATCTTATTTAGAAGTCGACCTTGATATCCTTTGGAGGTTGATTGTGCTTGTATTTGGAGGGCTATTATAGACTCATGTACATTGATACATGCTCAAGAAGAGCTCTTCATACATGACATTAATTCTTTGACTTTACATGACAAATCCTAATGCTCTCAATGGGAGCCAACTAAAATAAAATCACTTTCTCACGAAACCCATCAAGCAAGGCTTACAATAACAATTTAATTTTCTTCATTTCATCATTTACATAAGTCACAATTAGATGTCATTATGAAGTCCGAACCTAGTTACACTTTTCAACATGGGGTTCACATATGAGGTGTTGTTCTTCTTGAGCATGGTAATATCTTGATCATTGTGTTTCATTTTCTATTTATGCTAATATGTTCATCAGTTTCCATTATGCTTTTAAAGATTTCTTAATGTGTAGCTATCTCACATTGGCATTTGGTTTTGAGAGTTTGCTCTAGATAGAGAAAATTTAGTTGATTTTCCAATAAATCTCTAAGATCTCTTTATCATTTTATTTCTCTTAACCCATGTGGATTTAATATGTATTTGAAATTGTGTAGACATCTTGGATCAATCCTCAAGCGTGAGGGGAAATTCTTGGAGGAATCATCCCACTCTTAGGCAAGTTCATTGAAGAACCTACATTTGTCATCTCCCAAGGCCTCATCTTACGATTTTGTGTTGCAAGGATCCTTGGATTTTAGCTTGTGTTTCAAAATCCAAATCCATTTAAAATCATTTGTCTCAATTTCTTGAGCTAATAACAATTTTATTTTGCTATTGAAGAGCATGTGGAAAATTATGCAAAAATTGGAGTTTTGCTCCAATTCCTTAGTCTAAATTTTGTAGAATATTTGTAGATTGTATTTGCTAACACTCATTTTTGTTTTACACTAAGTTTGAGTGTGGGTTTTGCATAAAATTCAGATTTATTTATGGACTATGCTCACCTTTTGTGTTGACAGGATTGAGGAAGCTAAAGCTTGAAACACTAACTATTTGTTGTAGGACCCCAAAAGCACTTGAGCATCAAATTTATGAAGGTCGTGGGAAATCTTGCACAGCAACAAATTAGCTTGGTCGTGGGCCTTTGGGCACTAGTAATTTTCATATTTCAAGAGTTGTTCATTGGCCATTGCCGTTGTCACTTCTTGGAAGGAGATCTTGGTTCCTACAGACTATTATTTTGTAATTTTCTCTTCCATCTTTTGGGCAGCCCATTAAGGGGCCTTCTACTTATTGTAAAAAGCTAACAAAAGATCTATTTTTCTTGTGGGAGCCTGGGTTTTACCCATGGCATCCCTTCTCTTCATTTAGGGAGAGAAACATGTGGGTGAATAAACTTTTGCATTTTCATGGGTTCCATTTTAATTGCATGCTTAAAATTTACACAACCTCACTCATCACATTTTTATTTTGATAAGTTTGTTACAATTTAACTTAAGGCTTTGCATTAATTACTTTATATATTGCTTTGAGCTACCAGCACTTTACTTTGAGCAATCTACTCTTCACATGCAAGCATTTCAATTTCTAGCAAACTTTAATTTTGTTTACTAATTCGTTTCCATTTAGTTTGACAAATTTGTTTCATGTATATTTGAATGCATGCTTCATTTCTATGCTACATTGTTATTTTGAATATTGGAGCATTGTATTTTCATTGTCTACTTGAAACAAGTTTACCTACAAGCAACTTGCATCATTTCTAGTTTACTTACAAGCAAATCTCTATTTGAAACTTATATTTGCAATATATTGTTGAGCACCATTTCCTTACTTTGAAGCATTGCAAATTTACTATTTCTTTGACAGAACTTGCATTTCATTTAAGCGTTTTAGATTGGTTTGCATTTCTAATTTACCTCCAAGCATATGCTTGGTTGATAGACATTATAGGGAAAATAATTTCTTGGAAAATTCTTGCAACTGGTACGAAGTAAGGTAAAGAGTGTGTGACCCTTCAGTTATGGAGGTGGCTTATCCCTTTGTAGGAACTAAGGCACATGCTAGCTCGTAAGACTGGGGGGAAGGGTATTGTTAACGACACCACCATGTGCTCAGCCCCTCTTTCTTACACTCACACCAATTTTTACCCTTTGGCAAGAGTTCAAAAGCAAGATCTCTCACTTAGATTAGGCATCTAGCTTAAACTTAACCAAGATAATTGCATCTAACCGTAGTTAAGTGCAATTCATATTAACACACTTTACATTTCAAGCTATTTTACTTGCAAATTATTTATATACTTGTCATGATGAAAATGTTTTGAATTGACTATCTAAATTGAGCAAGTACCATATTGTTCATTTTGCAAAGTGAAGTTTTAGCTTGTTTCATGTTGCAAGTTATTTTATTTTCCTCTGTGCATGCTCTAGCATTGTGAATGATTATATTTTGAGAGCATTTCTTTGGAAGCAATTTTAAATCTTGCTAACATCTTCTTGATTGACACGGTTACTTGTCTTTCACTTTGAAACATTTCATTTTAGAGCAAGTATTATTTATTTTGAAGCAATATTGAAGGCGCTAGTCCTATATGCTCATCTTTGATTTATGTGTTGATGGTTATTGAAGTTTATTTCATTTCATAATGCTCATCATATTTTCTCATAATCTTAAGTAATCCAAATTAACCTTGACATCTCCGAGAAACCTTACATCACCCTTTTTAACTTAGTTTTTCATTTAGGGATCAGCCCCCTTAGCTTGCCTTGGAGAGAGTTGGGAATAGGTGACGGCTCCATCTCTTAGTTTTTCCACCAACCACACCTTGTGGGGTTAAGGGCTTTTGTCACTAACTTAGGTGTGTGTGACAGGCAGCAACAACAGGTCCCACTAGACTAGGGCTAAATATTAACCCCTTTGGTAAGGTCCGGGAACAAATTTACAATCAAGATCGGTCAATCTTCCAAATTACCCTTTTATCCATAATAAATGCCCAAAAGAAACAAGTATAAGCACATGATTGCAAAATGATCAAAGTATTTTTTAAATAGCAACCCATCTTCATCCTTGTGGAAATTGTTGAGATTTTATGTATTTGGGGTAGCATCAGTGGTGCTCTAGCTCCCAAATTTTGAGGACTATAGTACACTTAATCTACAAGACCCAGAAATTGATTTCGGAAATTTCATCTGGTTTAGGAGATATTAAATTATTTAATTATTTTAATGTATTTCCTAAGTTAAAACTTAGGGAACTTAAATAATTAAAGTGAATTTAATTAAACATGTGATGAAATTGTCTTAAGTCACACGGATCAAGCTTTCTTTTAATCTTAGCCATTGATTCAAGATCTGATCATGGCCGTTGATTTGTCAACGAGTAAAGTATAAAGGAAAGACTTGGGGTCATTTGTAAAAGACACAGAGGTAAAGCACTGGAGCTAAGCTGAGATTCTAGGGCAGGGTTTGCTAAGAATACTCAGAAGTGTTTCAGCTACAGAGAGGGGAATTTAGGCCAAGGGGATGATTTGCTCCCGAGGTCTAGAATACACAAGAGGCAGAGATCAACTCAAGGATAGTGCAGAGGAGAAGGGAAGCTGCAGCAGCAAGGACAGCGCAGTCCCTCCAAGGACAGCGTGATTTTCAGCAGGAAACCCTCAGAGGGTTATGCAGAGACCCTAAGGGGTAGCGTAGGGCCTGCATCACCCAGTTTGGAGTAACGCAAACCTTTCCGAAGCAGCGCTGAGGGTCAGAGGGGCTTCAGAGGTTGACGTAGAGACTTTCACGGGCAGCGTTGGGGTTTCTAGGCCCTAATATTGGCTAAGTTCTGTATATCCCGTTTGAGGGTGTGGATCAGTCATTATTTTGGCCCTAGATTAGCCAGTGAGCTATAGATCTAGTATATTCTCTATCAGGTTTTCCAAATCTGGAACCCAGGCTTGTTGTATTCAGAAAATTCTTAATAATAAAACCCTCCTGCATCTAGAGACCAGTTTTCCCGCATTGGGATTTTCCGGGGAATATCTGTCCAAAAATAACTGTCACTTTGTCTATGTGTGCATGAACTTGTTCTAGATCTGGATTGGTGGAAATCTGTTATGTGTTTTGCTTCAATTTTAACTTGAATTTTATTCAGTTAATAACTTGTCTAAGTAGGAGGAGCATAACAAGATTAACAGTAATAATTTATGCATAAAGTGTAAAGATTCGGAAATTTCCACATGGTACCAGAGAAATTGCAGATCTAGGAGGGTCACCAACAAGAAACTGAAGGTTCTAGTTGCAGAAAGCAGCTGGAAAAGCAACGGAAACGCAGACCTAAAGGGACAGCACACTTTTCAGAGGCAGATTCATGCAGAGGGAAGGGTGACGTTGTCTAACGCTGTGTTCTAGCAAACCCACGCAATTACTGTGCAGAGGCAGCTCAGAAACAGCGTTGGATTGGTCTAAAGCCAGCTAGTGTGATTCAGATCTAAATCTGTTAGATACAGAAAAGACTGCAGAAAAGCTGCAAAAATTCAGAAGGTGTTGGTGGGGTTAATTTTCTGAAGTTTTCATATTTTTAGCCTTAGCACAAGTGACAAAGAGCGGGAGGAGATCAGCTTCTCAAAGAGTTTCTAACCAAAGGAAACTTGCAGTTTGATCAGAGGATCAAAGAAGAAGTTGAATCATAGTTGATTTGGTAGATTTCCAAGGAGGGAAATCAGTTGTCAAAGGGAGCAAAAGGTACCTGTTTCACCAAGGGCCTCAGATCCATTTCTCTAGCAAAGAGAAAAGTAAGTTTTGACACATTCTGAGCAGATGGCTCCTCATGGACTGCGTGATCAGGATAGGTTGGATGGTCTCTCAAACTTTTCAGTTTGGAAGGCAAGGATCCTGATAGTCCTTGAGGCATAAAATCTTAGAGACCATGCAGAGCAAACTTTGGCCACACTGACAGATCCGAATCTCCTTCGGAAGCATAAGGAGGCTGTTGGGCATGCCAAGCGACTGATTATGGATGGAATCAAGGACCATATTGTACCACACGTATCTGAGAAGAAGACAGCTAACGAGATGTGGAAGGCCTTGACCTCCCTGTATGAGGGAAAATCTGTCCAAAGAAAGATGTTGTTGGAGACTCAGATAAGGTCATTCATGATGGCCAAGGGAGAAGACATGGAGCATTTCCTCTTCAGACTGCAGTCGATCAGAGATCAATTGACTGCAACTGGTACTAAAGTAGAAGACGATGTGATGGTCAGGACTGCCCTCAATGCAGTCACAGATGAGTGGGAAACCTTTGCCAAAATATCTTGGGCAGAGCAGACCTCCCAGATTGGGACAGCTTGTGGTCAATTATGCGTCAATAAGAACTCCACAGATTCACCAAGAAGCAGTCTAGTTCTGGATCGAGCAAAGTGAAGAAGGAAGATGACGAAGACGTAGCCTTGGCATCGAAGAAGTAGCCAAAGAAGAAGAAGGATCTCTCAAAGATCAAGTGCTTCCAGTGTGGTGAAATGGGACATTTTGCCAGCAATTCTCCTGAGAACAAAAAGGACAAGGAAGCATCTTCTTCCAAAGCAATTGTGTCAGACGATGGGTTAGGAGATGATGTAGCCATGAGTGCTCATGAACCACGGAGGTGGGGTGACATGGATATGTAAAGGAGCTACATAGAAGAAGGCGGGATCCTTGAGCAGCTCATCTCTAGGATCACATGCGAGCTATGGCAGCCTTAAGACAGTAGCGGGACAAGAGGAGCAGTGGGTGCATAGATCACAGATGAAGCAGAGGAAGAGGCAGATCTGAAGACTAGAAGGAGCAACGTAGAAGCCGCAGCAGTGGATAGGCTGATGTGACTTCAACAGCGCAGAGCAGAGCTGCTTACGCAGTGCAAAAGGCTTCAGAGGGACAGCGCAGTGCAGCAACAGCGTGATAGATTTCAGCACAAGGGGCTGATGTGACTTCAGTAGTGCAGAGGGAGTCTAATTACGCAGGCAGAGTTGTAGCTATGCATCGTTCTTTAGATGTCGGCACAGATCTGCAACCTATGGAGCTTCAGTGATGAGGATGTAGCCCATCTGGCTTGTCTGTCAAAGATTGGGCAAGAGATTCAGTTGTGTCTCTCAACAACTGAGGTTGCAGTGCAGCAGATCAGCAGTGGCAGTGCTATGAGCAGCACAAATGCAGCATATTGAGAGGGAGTTGCAGTACAGAGGTTGCAATGGCAGTGGCTGAGTCATGGGCAACAGTACAGAATGGCAGTAGCAGTGCAAAGTTGAGTGGCAGCAGGCCAAGCATCAGTAGCACAGAACCAGTGCCCAAAATCTTGTAATGCATAGTGTGATGTATTGCTAGAGAACACCCTTGATGCTAAGAGGGAGTGTTGAGATTTTGTGTATTTGGGGTAGCATCAATTGTGCTCTAGCTCCCAAATTTTAAGGAGGGACTAGAGTACACTTGATCTACAAGACCCAGAAATTGATTTGAGAACTAGTTTAAGAGATATTAAATTAATTAATTATTTTAATGTATTTCCTAAATTAAAACTTATGGAACTTAAATAATTAAAGTGAATTTAATTAAACATGTGATGATATTGTCTTAAGTCACACAGATCAAGCTTTCTTTTAATCTTAGCCATTGATTCAAGATCTGATCATGGTCATTGATTTGTCAATGAGAAAAGTATAAAGGAAAGGCTTGGGGTCATTTGTAAAAGACACAGGGGTAGAGCACTGAAGCTAAGCTGAGATTCTAGGACAGGGTTTGCTAAGAATACTCAAAAGTGTTTCAGCTATAAAGAGGGGAATTTAGGCCAAGGGGATGATTTGATCCCAGGGTCTAGAATACACAAGAGGCAAAGATCAGCTCAAGGACAGCACAGAGGAGAAGGGAAGCTGCAACAGTAAGAACAGCGCAGTCCCTCCAAGGACAGCAAGAAACCCTCAGAGGGTTACGCAGAGACCCTAAAGGGTAGCGTAGGGCCTGCGTCACCTAGTTTGGGGTAACACGGACCTTTCCGGAGCAGCGCTGAGGGTCAGAGGGGCCTCAGAGGCTTTCAAGGGCAGTGCTAGGGTTTCTAGGCCTTAACCTTGGCTGAGTTCTGTAAATTCCATTTGAGGGTGTGAATCAATCATTATTTTGGCCCTAGATCAGCCAATGAGTTGTAGATCTAGTACATTCTCTGTCAGGTTTTCCAGATCTGGAACCCAAGCTTGTTGTATTCAAAAAATTCTTAATAATAAAACCCTCCAGCAACCAGAGACTGGTTTTTCCGCATTGGGTTTTTCCGAGGGACTATTTGTCCAGAAATAACTGTGTTACTTTGTCTATGTGTGCATGAACTTGTTCTAGATCTGGATTGGTGGAGATCTGTTATGTGTTTTGCTTCGATTTTAACTTGAATTTTATTCAGTTAATAGCTTGTCTAAGTAGGAGGAGCATAACCAAATTAACAGTAATAATTTCTGCATAAAGTGTAAAGATTCAGAAATTTCCACAGAAATGTCAGATGGCAAGGGTTAATGCAGATGGTGGAGGCACATGGCATATCATCATCGAATAGCAGTGGGGAAAAATTCGCGATAAAATCGGCAAAACCTAAGTTTTTGAGTTGGTCGATGTTATCGGCTAACTTTTTGTTGACTTTTTGAAAATTGAAAAGTTCATGACTTTATCGTAAAAGTCACGATAAAATCGGGAGTCGATGCAAAAAACCATGTAGATTGTTCGGGTTTGGCAAAAATTTCACTCATTCTCACTCTAACTTCTTCCATTCATCCCTGTGGAGAGAGGAGGTGTTTGCCACTGCCCAAGAGGAGGAGATTTACTAGTTTCGTGGCATGGATTTGGATATTTATCCACTGCTCAATGTGAGAGACTCAGGGTGTCGATTTGTTGCTACTAGGTATGTATTTTAATTTCTCTCTATCTTTGTAACACAAATGGCTTTCTAAATTTTTCTATCATTTTTTTAGCTTGTTGTTGCTTTTTAATTTGAATCAAAACATTTTTTAGATTGAATTAAAATGTTTGGATTGTTTACATGATTCAAAAATTCAAACCCTTGTTTAGTGAATCTAAGTGTTCATTGTTAACTTCAGTGACTGAGAAGAGGCATTTAAAATTTTAAATTAACAATTATAATTATGTTTGCTTCTTATGTGATGGATGATTTTTAATTTTTTTCAATTTTTTTGTGCCCTAGGTTCAAATTCAAGTTCAAAGTTTCAAACAAAATTTCGAGGAATCTAGACCCTTTGTGGCAATATGGTGAACCTGATCTTGTACACGAGGTGAGGGGGATCAATAGACAATATTTGACTTGCAAGTTGTTTGGCAAGCATATGTCAAGGGGTGTTAATAGATTAAAATTCCATCTGGGGCAAATTCCGGGGAAAAATATAAATTTTGCCCAGATCCAACTCTAGAAATCATCTGGAAGGCCATTAGATCACTACATGTTAAAGATGATGCCAAAGACAACAAGGAAATGGTAAAAAGTCAAATTGTAGGGGCCTTAGGAGTCGAGGGAAGTGAGAGTGGTTCTTCATCATCACATTCCACACCACATGGCTCAACCCATCAACTTTCTCATTTTTTTTTGTTCCTAGAACCACACCTCATACACAACCTAGGATCAAATTGGCACTTGAAAAAAAGGAAAAGGAGGAAGTTGACAAGCTAATCACTAAGTGTCTTATATGGAGTGATGTTCCTTTCAACATTGTCAAGACGAACCTATTCTACCAACCTATGCTTGATGTTGTTGTTGTTCTTAGGTACAATGCCCCTACCTTTGCAGAGTTGAGAGCGCCTCTTTTTCAAAATGAAAAGTTTGATTGCACTACTAGATTGGAGGATTTTAGGGCATCATGGAAACACACTAGATGCACAGTCATCTCAGGTGTTTGGACTGACCAAAAGGGTAGTACTAGGACCCTTCTTAACTTCTTGGTTAGTTGTCCCTAGGCGACAATGTCTATGAAATCTGTTAATTCATATACACAGATTAAAGATGCACATTTATTATGTGAGTTGTTGGACACCTTCATTCAAGAAGTAGTTCCACAAAACGTTGTCGAAATCATAATAGACAACACTGCAAATTATGTTGTTGTTGGAAGTTTGCTTATGGAGAGGTGTCCTAACTTGTTTTGGACACCTTGTGTTGTACATTGTATTGACTTGATGTTAGAGGATATAGGAAAGATTCCTTTTCTGAGGGATATTGTTGAATCATCCAAGAGCATAACAAAATTTATATATAATCATGCATTTGTGCTTAGCTTGATGAGAAGCAACAACAAAGAGTTGTTGTGTCCTGCCATTACATGATTTGCCACTAGTTTCATATCTCTTCAGTCTCTGTTGAATTTTATGTGGGATCTAAAGACCATGTTTCTTTCACAAGATTCGCAAGCTTTGTCTATTTGCCGCAAGCCGATGGATGAGGGCATATGCAGACCAGTTTCATATGATCAAAGCTTTTGGGCAGGAATGGAGGAGGTGTGTTCCATTTCAAAACCTTTGGTAAAGGTTCTTCACTTGGTTAATGGAGAGAAGCCCACAATGGGCTACTTGTATGAGGCCATGGATAGGGCTAAAGAAGTCATTGGTGCCAATTATGAAGATAAGTGGGACAAAGGGTTTGAGAAACAACAGTTGTTATGCAGAGCGATTGATGAGCGATGGAACAATACCCTCCATCACCCCATTCATGCTATAGGTATCTACCTCAACCCCGCATTTTCTTACTCCTGTGGTTTCAAATTTGATGCCAAGGTGATGGATGAATTCCTCACTTGTGTTGAGAGGATGATGGCATCTAAGCAAGAATGTCAAGAAATTTCTAAAGAAATGGAGATATATAGGATGGCAAGTGGCACATTTGGTTTTAATCGCTATTAATAATAGGATGACCAAAATTCCAGGTAGGCTTTAGTTTGTTTCAAATTTCATAATTCATTCTCTTCATAATTTGCTTCAAGTTTAGAATTTCAATCAATGTGGAAAAAGTCAAAGTCGGGATTAAATCGGCAAGGGTCAAAAAGTTGAAAAACTCGATAAAGTCGAGAGTTTTTTTAAAAAGTCTGGAGTTTTTTGAAAAAGTCGGGAGTTTTTTTTTAAAGTCGGCAAAATTTAAAAAATACAAATTATTCAATTTTTTTTTAATTTTTTTAGCATCTAAAGTATCCACAACATCAAATAAATGCATTTCCACATTAACATGTAAAGAAAGCCAATATATAATATGTATATGAAGTCTAGTGCTACATCACATATCAAAATAGTTAATCAAGTCCTAAATCTTGAGTCCTGTCTCAGTCTCAACTCTCAAGAGTCAAAATATCAACAAAAAATATAATAAATGTTTATCATGAGTCATCTCCATGTCATAAAGTAATCAGTCACTGAGATCCCCTGCCCCTTTTACAGGAATAGGGAATGGCTTTGCCTTTTCCTCTAGAGGAAGGCCCTGCCCCTGGGGATACAAATGGACTCAGTCATCCTCTAGAAGAAAATAAAAGAGGTGGCGTCTGTCCTCTGCCACTGTTGCTGCCCATCCTAGATGGTGTCACCTCCTCCTCCACATCCTCCTCCTGCTCTGCCTCCTGACCCTGCTCCTCCTCCTCTACCTCTGGCTCCTCCTCCCCTGCAATTGCTACCTCCTCTCGGGCTAGCGCCTTTGGATCCAATCTAACCAATCAGGGATCGAGTCCATGGTCGGCCTCTCAGTCTCGACCCTCTATGCAGCAACAGTATCAATATTGTCCAATGAGATGGCATCCATATCAGGAGTTTTCTGAAGTTGTCTCATCCACAATCGAAGATTGTAGTAGACGTACACCATGTCATTGAGGCGTTGGGATTCCAATCTATAAAAGGGTCATATATTGTAAATTAGTACTTAGAAAATTTAAATAGTAAAAATAATCAAATGAATTCAAAATTTTAATTTGAAATTTTTTTACCTGTTGCGCTTTTTATTGTGTATTTTTTCAAATACACTCCAGTTACGCTCACACTCGGAGGAACTGCATGTTTGGCTGAGCACTCTACCACCATAGCTTGTCCACCAAACATCTACAAACTAAAATAAAAATGAGAAGCAAAAATTATGAAGAGACAATGAATTATGAAATTTGAAAATTGAAAGTTGAAACAAACTAAAGCTTACCTAGCATTTTGGTCGTCCTATTCTTAATAGCCATGGTAAAACCAAATGTGCCACCTGCCATCCTATATATTTCCATTTCTTTAGAAATATCTTCACATTCTTGCTCAAGTGCCACCGTCCTCTCAACACATGTGAAGAATCCATCCATCACCTCGGCATCATATCTGAAACCACAGGAGTAAGCAAATGCGAGGTTGAGATAGATACCTGCAACATGACTGGGGCGATGGAGGGTATTGTTCCATCGGTCATC
The DNA here is from genome assembly GCA_034641835.2 of Pinus albicaulis. Taxonomy (NCBI): domain Eukaryota; kingdom Viridiplantae; phylum Streptophyta; class Pinopsida; order Pinales; family Pinaceae; genus Pinus; species Pinus albicaulis. The sequence continues at coordinate 514,453,829 of CM076578.1, read as the reverse complement.
AATCACTCTCCATATGACCTGTTGTTTCTCTAACCCCTCGTCTCCCTTATCTTCATAATAAACATGAATGGCTTCTTTGGCCCTATCCATGGCCTCATACAAATAACCCATTGCGAGCTTCTCTCCATCAACCAACCGAAGAACCCTTACCAAAGGTTCTGAAATGGCACACACCTCCTCTATTGCTGCTCAAAAGCTCTGATCACATGAAACTAGTCTACATATGCCCTCTCCCTCTAGTTTGCGGCTAATAGATAAATCACGCCAATCCTGTGAAAGAAACATGCTCTTCACATCCCACATAGAATTCAACAGAGACTGAAGAGATATGAAAGTAATGGCAAAGTGTTTTATCGCAGGACGCATTAACTCTTTGTTGTTGGTGAATCTTCTCATCAAGCTAAGCACAGATGCATGACTATATATAAATTTTATTATGCTCTTGGATGATTCAACAATATGCCTCACAATAGGAATCTTACCTATATCCTCCAACATCAAATCAATACAATGAGCAGCACAAGGTGTCCAAAACAGGGTAGGATACCTCTCCATAAGTAACCTGCCAGCTACAACATAATTTGTAGCATTGTCCGTTAGGACTTGGACAACATTTTGTGGACCTATTTCCTGAATGAAGATGTCTAACAACTCACATAATAAACGTGCATCTTTAATGTGTGCAGATGCATCAACAGATTTCATAGACATTGTCCCCTTGGGACAACTAACCAAGAAGTTAAGAAGGGTCGTACCCTTCTGGTCAGTGCAACCATCTGACATGACTATGCATCCAGTAAGTCCCATGATGCCCTAAACTCCTCCAATCTAGCATTACAATCATTCTTTTCATCTTGAAGAAGAGGCCCTCTCAACTCTGCAAAGGTAGGGGCTTTGTACCCCGGGCCAACGACAGCAACAACATCAAACATAGGTTGGTAGAATGGGTTTGTCTTGGAAATGTTGAAAGGAACATCACTCCCTAAAAGACATTCACTGACCAACCTGTCAGCTTCTGCCTTTTCGTTTTTTTTAATTGTTGATTTGATGCCAGGTTGTGCACTAGGTGTGGTTCTAGGAACAAAAAAAGATGAGAAAGCTAAGGAGTTGGGACATGTGGGTGTGGAAGGTGATGTTGAAGAACGACTCTCACTTACCCCCAATCTTGAGGTCCCTACAAGTTGGATTTGTATTTCTGCCCTAGTGTCTTTTCCATCCTCTTTATCCATCAATGCTTTAAGGCCTATCGGATGATTTTTGGAGATCCATTGGGGCAAAGTTCTATACTTTACCCCGAAATTTGCCCCGAATGGAATTTTAATCTGTTGACACCCCCTGACATATGCTTGCTACACAACTTACAAGACACAAATACGTTCTATTGACACCTCCAGTTTTAAGTATAGGATCAGGTTCACCATATTCCCACATAGGGTCCAAAATCCTTAGCATTTTGTTTGAAACTTTGAACTTGAATTAAAAATTGAAAAAAAATAAGAATTGCCCATCACATAAGAAGCAAACACAAATGTAATTGTTGATTTTAAATTTTAAATACCTCTTCTCACTCACTTGAACACACACAAAATCAATAAACAAGGGTTTGAATTTATGTTATTTTATTCTTGAAAGTTGAAGCTCTAAATTTAATTCAATCTAGAGTCTAGAGTCTAGATTCTAAGAAAAAATAAGTTAGAAAACAAGCTATTTGAAATATAGAATGATTTAAGAAGACATTTATGTAACAATTTACAAAGAATAAGAGAGATAATACATACCTGGCAGCAGCAAACTGGCACCTTCAATCTCCCACGTTGAGCGGTGGACAAATCTCCAAATCCACACCACAAATCTTGGACAATGGCAAAGCTCAAGCCTCAATCACCTCCTCTCTTTCCACAGCCCTCAAACACAACAAACAGATTGAAAATGACTGATAAAAATTGAGTTTTCGGCCTCTTAACCGCGCCTTTTGAGGGACAAATGACTTTTTCATTCGAATCGGGACAAAGTCGCAACTTTTTCGATTTTATCGCGACTTTTTCAAGGATGAAAAAGTCGGCCAATATAATCGGCAAAATGAAAAAATCAGGATTTTTGGATAAAGTCGCGACTTTTCGCTGACTTTTTCCACATTGATTTCAATGTTTTAAATTTTTTTTATGTTTCTCTTTTTTCTTTCAACTTGTAGATGCTTGGTGGACAAGCTATGGTGGCAGAATGCCCCATCTCCAAAAGCTTTTCATTAAAGTGCTCAGCCAAACATGCATTTCCTCTGGGTGTGAGCACAACTACAGTGTATTTGACAGATTACACAGCAAAAAGCACTACAGGTAAAAGAAATTCGAATTAAATTTTTTAATTCATTTCAAATGATAATTTATTATTTTTAAAATTTAAATTTTCTAAGTACTAATTTACAATTTATGACCCTAATATAGGTTGGAGTCCCAGCACCTCAATGACATGGTGTGAAAATTTCATCTATCATAGCAACTAGAAATAATTTTCCTAATTGTTAATTTGTTTAACAATTTATTTGCAGTTTGCTACGGCAAATGCCAAATAATTCACTATGATTTTCCCAAATAAATACTGCAAAAGAAAAATAGTGTTGGAATCTGAGAAAATCTAGCACGCACACACAATAAAAATGACAGTTATTTTTGGACAAATGTCCCTAGAAAAACCCAATGCGAGAAAACTGTTGCAACAGCTGAGGGTTTTAATATTATGCAGTCGTGAAATTTGAGTACAATAATCTGGATGTCAAAACTCTCTATCCTACAGAGAAAAATACTGGCAAAAATCTAGTGAGGAATTTTCCTCACCCCACAGGCAAATCGAGCACTGAAGACTGGCCTCTGAAACTCTCTGTGTCTTGCCCTGCGTCACCCTCTACTTGGGCTCTGCAGAGGCACAAATCTGTATGGCCTGGTTCTCACACTCAGATGCCTCTTCTGCTTGCCACTGACTCTGGAAATGTTTCTCCCAGACTCTACAAAATTCTTTTGCCTCCAGAACTCTAAAACGACTTCTCGAATTTGCAAATCGAACTGTCTCTAGAGGCTACTGCGGAGTCCCTACGTCAGCGTCATTGTGGCTCATTTGCCTCTCTACAAATGCACTCACTGGATCTGTAAATCTTCCTCTAGCCCCACTGTCTTTGCCCCTCATTGTCTCTGCTTCGATCTCTGGCTCTCCAGCAACTACTACTACTCTCTGGAAATTGATTTGCCAAGGAAATCAAACTGCTGAACTGTATTCTCCAAGTACCCATCAACTTCTTATAGGCTAATTCCTCCTAACTAGTGAGGTTGGACGACCTGCAATGGAGTTGTTGCGCTCCCATTTATTGAGAGCCAGGATTCCAGAGTCGTCTAATCGTATATACAAGGAGGAGTGTTGCATATATTTTGATACTCCGAAGTCAGAGGGAGGACTTTTCATCGACTTGAGTTCATTTTTAGCATTTGGAAAGGACTTTGTGTTTTGGAACTACAAGAAAAGTGGAAATCCAGTTTACTTGCACATCAAGTCAACAAAGAAGCCTGCCAGTGAAGATAGGCCTTTCAAGAAGCCAACGCTTCTAGCAATAGGTGTTGATGGGGGCTTTGAAAACCGAGACTAGGAGTATGAAGATTCATATAAGATTGTCATATTGCCTGATAATGTTACACTTCCATTCCCTTCAGTAGAACTACTAGAAAAGGTCAGATTATCAGTTGATGGTGTTTTGTCAGATGTGGGTGCCAAGCGCAAAGAACATGTTGCAGCTTGGGTAGATGATAAGAAGAAAGCTAGTGCATATGCAATGAACTTGCAACAGATTGATAACGGTGTCACAGTTCCTCCATCTGGATGGAAGTGTGCAAAGTGTGACAAGGTTGACAATTTGTGGCTCAACCTTACAGATGGCATGATTCTTTGTGGGAGAAAGAATTGGGATGGTACTAGAGGCAATGATCACATTGTTGAGCATTACAGTGAAACGAAGTACCCTTTAGCAGTAAAGCTTGGCAGCATCACGGCAGATTTAGAAACTACAAATGTCTATTCTTATGTTGAGGATGAAACCGTTGAAGATCCCCTGTTAGCTCAACATTTATCATTTTTTGGTATTGGATTCTCATCTTTAAAAAATAAAATGGATTTAATTGGTGAAGAATTAGATTTCCTCAAAAGCTTGATACAATGTATTGTTGAAGACACAGTAAAAATAAACAAGGCCAATATTGCTGATATTCAAATATGTCTACAAGATGCACAAGAAAAGATCGAGTTTCTACAACTCAAATCTCAATTCCAGCAAGAAGAGCTACAACAAAATTGGCATCATTCTGAACTTGTTTCTGTTCAGAACATTGAGACAGACTCCCATCAGCAGCAAGAATATAAAGTTGAGGTTGATTCAGATTCAATGCCTAGTTCAAGAGCATATTTGCATGCAGAAGTAGAAATTCAGCCTGCATTTCCCAAGCCAATAATCAGGTCCATAACAAGCACAGAACTGGCCTTGGATATGACAAGGATGTGTCCTTTCATATTCCAGACTATTCCAAGCCCATTCAATTTCAAAGTGCTAGATTTCTTTATGATAGTTCACCTTTAGATGTTCCAAATCTTGCTCCTCTTCCACAGCAGCCACAACAGATTGATAAATGCCAACACTGTGACCAAGTTGGCCATATGAAAGATCATTGTTTTGATCTTCACCCATGCAAGCACTGTGGCCAGCACACTCATTCTTCACACATATGCTTCAGAAACAAGCCTCCTTGCCCAAGAAAAAGCCTGACCATGAGATATGACAGGATGTGTCCTTTCATATTCAGTTATTCCAAAGCCCATTCAAGTTTAAGTGCTAGATTTGTTTAGCAGTAGTTCACCTTTAGATGTTCCCAAATCACCATCATCTTACAGCCAGAACTAGCAGTTGGTATTATTAACATGACCAAGTTGGCCATATGAAAGATCATTGTTTTGATCTTCACCCATGCAAGCACTGTGGCCAGCACACTCATTCTTCACACATATGCTTCAGAAACAAGCCTCCTGCAAGAACAAAGATTCATCTTGGATGGATCGCTTCTTGGCAATGTGCTTCAACAGCCAAGAAGATATTTCAGTCATATGTCTGAACTTGTTCTAGAGTATTGAACAGTCTTGCAGTTGAGTTTTCACTATCATCTCACCTTGTATCGGACCCGGGGGGGGAATGATGGTCATCTACAAGCTTCAAAGCCACATCAAGCGAGCCTGAGCCACAACCTACCATTCTAGATTCAGAGTTGTAGCCAAAGACACAGATGCCCATGAGCATGCCTTTGGTTGTTAGTCGGCCTTAAACCATCTATGTGAGGTTGATATTCTTCCTCTTCAAAGAATTTGGGACACTTCCTCTAGTAGAAGACCTCAGCGTCTTGCCAGTTTTGGTAGAGTTCCAGAAAATGCATCAAGCATTCCAGAGTTGTTGGTCATCCTTAAACCATCGCAGGTTGTAGACCTTCCTTCTTCCAGGTTGAAGGTCTCCCTCTTCAAAACATTAGGAGCACTTCCTCTTGCAAAAGATCTTAGCTTCTTGCTAGATTTAGAAGAGTTCCGAGAACTACACTAAGCATTCCAGTGTTGATGGTCATCCTTAAACCACCTCCTTATGCCAACATTTCAGAGAGCTCATTCAGCCTAGTGCTGACATGCATACTTTTCCATTTTGTATTACAGCTCTCTTCTTGGACTCATACATACCCCTTCGGATTAAGGGGGGGAATGTTGGACACCTAATCCTTCTAGGGTTAGTGTGGAAGCTCAAGAGACTTAGGAAGTCCAAGAGACCTTGGAATATGAATCCAGCGGTCACCCCAATGTATGATAAATATGTATCCTTGTAAATAATATTGCATCCACACTTATCTTTCCCATTTCTGTCTATTCCATTGCTGGGTTTGACAATCTGCACAACACCAAAGATTTCTTTGTTATGATACTACCACCGGATATCATATATAATTCTTTTGCTGTGATTATAATAGAGGATGCTTGGTTTTTTGTTGTATAATTTTCTAGGTACAACGTCGATTGCATTCAGCTATCAACACTCAGTGAACTGCCTATGTTTCTACATCATTTGCAAGCTCTTCCATCATATTAGTATAAGTATGGTGTAAAACGGGGGAAATTGCAGAACAATTTTCTAATCTAGATCTCTTACAATAATCAATTACTAGAGCTTCATTGCCATTTAAATTCCAAATTTTTGAAATACTTCCAATTTGCATTTTTCTTACTAAATTTGCTAATTTCTGAAAGGAAAAAGATCCCAAATAACATACTGTTGTTGAGTAAGACCCGAGATTGAGACCAGCTGCAAGCCCTCCATGTGCATATGGCACATGATAGCCACCATCTAAATAGTTGTCACAGAAAACCTGGAAAATAGCAGCTTTTCAAGGTAAGGAACATTAATAATATTTGGGAGGCTTCTCATGACGTGTGAAAAAGAACTGGAGCAGATTTAAAAGATTAATGCTTTATATCCTTCTTTTACATATGTCTCAAATATGAATTCACGTGGTCTAGACAGCTACAAATTCTAAAAGAATATAGAAGTATCTACAAAGACACATATCTGGTACCAGATATAGCATTCTAAAAATTAAGTTCATGATTGTGCACAGTCAAACCTTCCAGTTACAGTTGATTATATACTCGCGCCTGGCAACATGTTCTAGGGACTGATCAATACCAGCATTTGCCAGTATCTCTGAAGAATTTCCAAGCCATTCATTTTCAAGTGACCTATTGTTCTCCATGACTGGAGCTATTTCTTTTCCATCCAAGTTTATTAACACAAATGGTCCCCATGTGGCTACATTTATGGAGAACAATCCATATTCCTGTCAAAACAGCATAAACATGTTATGCATGGACAATTTTGGCAAAGAAATCATTACATACAAAAGCATTCACTAATGACCATGAAATAATTTGAGACCCACATTAATGCTAAAATTCTGAATTCCACTTATTCTTGTTGCCTTCTGAAGCATTCCATCTAGCCCATATGTCCAACCCTGTCAGATAAAGACAATAGGAAATAATGAATAATAAATCCAAAAGCATTAATCATTAATCAGACTAATACTTTTGTACGCAAGTTCTATACAAAATATAGATAATCTAGTAGTAATAAATTTGCCCATTATTTCAGAGTCCATACAAGTATAACAGCTCAATTTGAGGTCTAGTACCTGTCCCGATGACTATTCCAAGAGAAGGTTTAATGTGTACCTTGTATATGCAGACAAGTCTTTCGCATTCACAAAATCATTATTAAACATATCCACTCAGCATTCAACAAGAAAGAGCAAACGTCTTGGACATGGAAACTTTTAAGACGATATAGGACAAGGTTCACCGTCATATACCCATCAATCAACTTTCTATTTTGAGATGCGAACATCCTAGCATAACAAAAAGTATACATGATATATACCGAAACATAAATTTGTACTTGATTTGAACTATCAAGATGAGCTGGCAATAGCTATAGAATTTACCTTTAATTTGAAGATCAGTATTAATAGGATAAGTATTAACATCATATTCACACTGATGATGAAACTGGATCTATTACATGCTGTCAACTTTGTGCTCTCAATGACTTTAGCCTTTGTCACAAGCGATAAACCAGTATTCATCGCTTTTATCTTGACAATGTTGGTTATCTATGGAATCATTATAAACTCAGTTACCAGAAGAAATAATCTTGGGGGCATTCCTCCCTGGTCTCCTTTTTGAATTTCAATTGGATTTAAGGCCAACCTTGCAAAGAAATAAAGAATGAACAGTATATTGATTCATGTTGAAACTTGAAAGCCAGAAGTGGCAAATTCAAATTTCAAAGAAACTATTACCGCTCTGCATAAGAATTCAATGCAAACAGAGATGGCATTTAAAATAATAATGGCATCCATATTATTCATTAAAAGGTCAAATATTGCTCATTGAGCAATAGCCATAGGATACACTAATCAACCACTATATACTACAAATTGAACTAGTGTTGCAGAACCCAGACATGATAAAAAATCAGCAAGGTTCCAAAATAGTTAACTTCGCAAAAACTACGCAAAAAAAATGGAAATTTAAGCCAAAAACTGTTGAGCAACAACATATGAGTTAGAAAATATGAAGCCAAAATACTGCCTTTTAAGCGACTTTTCTACTGCATCTGTTGATTTTTTCAAAAGCTTAGCAAAAGCTGGTTGTTCAAAAAAAATAAAAACAAACTAACAAACAAACAAAGAATTTCTGCATTGATGACTTGTGCCGAGAAAATCAAGGCCCATTCTACAGCCTAGTGTGAGGGAGATGTATAATGTCCATGCCTAATGCTGACATGACATATGGCATAAGTCAGCATGTTACCACTCAAACCAGCAGGAACCTAAAAGGGGTTTCTTGGAGGGCAACTGCTAGGTTAAGGGCAACAATGGAGACTTAGCCCATTGTCACCACAACTAAGGCTCCCTACTCTTTACGGACTTTCACCGATGGGAGGAGACCCGATGTTTTAGGAAGCCACTTATAGAGGATATATCAACAAATATATGAGAAGTGACCCCTTAGACCCTTTCCCTAGGATAGAGTGAAGAATGGAGCTTGCTTGGTCTTTAAACAAGGGACTTAGTTTTCTAGGGAGAGGGATGAGGATTTGAGGGTTGAGGGAGAAGAATATGGCTTGTAAAGGAGTTTCCTAATCTCTAAAATCCCTTGGGAACTTGGATTCTCGGGTAGTCCTTGATAAATAGTCTTTGGCGAAAGATGGGACCACACAAGGCCAAGTGGACCCAACCAAGTTAGGAGATGGATTTTAGGAGCCAATGATATTCTTAACCTGACCAAGGTGACGGGAAAGGATCTATTGTCGCACAGAATGTCTAGGCACCGCAACAATGGCTTAGATCGGGGGTTGTCACCTTGATCTCCAATCTCTCTATCTAAGTTGTCTCTTTGTAGACTAAGGGAGGTAGACCCTAACGAAAATGAAGAAAGAGAACTGGTTGAAAACCAATCAATTCAGGAGACACAGTTAAATGACCAAGTACTTGTTAAGATTAACGAGATTTTACAGATCCAATTAGATTTGAAGTTTAAAACCAGTGCCTTGTGGAGTCAAAATATCCCGTTATGAAATTAAAATCAAGTAACTGATAGGTAACTGCTGCTATGAAAAAATCAATCCACCACGATAATATTTAATTCCTCAATTAAGTGCTCAATTGATCAAACTGGAAGATAAGCTCTTTTCAATAATACAATTCAATATTCAATAAAACACCTTCGTAATCATGCATCAACAATGTTCGATAAAGACATGCAATTTATCATCACTTGAAATATTCTCAAAGTTGACTAAATCAATTGATCACCAATTTCAAGCAATTTAAAACCACACTTATAGATAGTTTAACGACCATCAACCACAGCTAAGCATGAAAATACTTCGAACTAAACATTTAAATTTCGAAACAAAAATATTATCATGAGAGAAACATCGAATTTAATTGTTAGACATCTCCAATAATTCCGAATTTAAATGATACTCTAAATAATTCCAATTCAGAAATATATAGTCAAACTTTAGATAAAAAGAAATTTAAAATTCACCTTCGACTATGTAAAAAATTTTCAATTTTTTGAGAATTTTCTGAAGTTAAAAATTTCATTTAAATTTTTTTGCCTTTATTTATTTTATTTTTTTTGGTCAAAAGTTAATGAAACTAAAAACAAAAAATATATATACAAATAAAGCTAAAGTTCTACAAAAATTTTAAAAAATTAGGAATTTTGATTTTTTTTTTTAATTTTTTTTTTTTTTACAAAATCTTAAAAAAAAACTTAAAAAACTCAAATTCTAAAATTAAATCAAATTTTAAAACTAACTAGACAAATTCAACAAAATCGAAAATCTAAACTTTATAACTTTTTTTTTTCCCAAGGAAAAATCGTAATTTTATTAAAAGAAACAAAATTACATGTTGCATCAACAGGTAATAGGCTAAACACCCAGCCGAGGCTGGTGTTCGTAAAAAACAGCAAGTAAAAACTAATATACAATTGGGGAGAAAAAAGAAGTTTTTCTCACTTTCTTTTTTTCCACCTTCCACCATGCTCCTTATGATGATGTGGGGGTGACAAGTGCGAGCTGATTTTCTACAATAGCTGCTCCAGCTTTCTTGTCCAAGTCTAAAGTTTCTGATGAGTGATGCCTTTTGTTCCCACCACTGTCAGGGACAACTAGTTCCTATGTGGGCGGGTCCTGTTGTATTTGTATATCAAATGGATCCAGAGTGTCTTTTTCTTGTGCTTCCGGGAATATTGTTGACTGATTGTTCCCATCTGATGTGGGTGCCTTTGCTTCTTCTTCTATCTCCTCTCATCTGATTCACCTAAGGGGAATTGCCATCCTTTGGGTGCTTTTCCGGTCCTTTTCTTTCTTCGTTTATCTCTCTTAGCTTCTTTAGAACTAAAACTATAGCCAAGTTAAAAAATTGAAAAAATTAAAATCTAAAACTAAAACTACAGTTAAAGTTAAGTCAAAAATCTAAAGATTAAAACCCATGCTAAAAATAAAAAACCAAGAATCTGAAAATAAAAAAATTTGGATCTGCGTTAAGTTTTGGGTTTATGCAAGTAAGAGGAAGAATTCGGAGGCGACGGCGTGATGGCAACGTGGAGAAGTGTTAAGGCGACTGCAACAAAGAAAGGGTAGTGGACGATGGAGAGCTTGGCAAGGGAAATGAAGGATGGAATCGAAGACGCAGGCAGCGTAAGGATATGGATTGACAGCAGAAGAAACAGAGGCACAGATTTTAGGTGGAAAGGAGGGATGTCGAGGGTTGAATGAGGCCGTAGAAAATGTGAGGACGAGAGGGCTCACGCAGGAGGAAGTGAGAGTTGCGTACAGGAAGCAAGATGAGATGGAGCAGATGTCACAAGCACTCAAAAAAATTCTGTAGGAAATACAATAATCTCCTGCCCAAAAATCGAAACTCTTACCTCAAAATTTATTTCAGATCACTGACAAATTCTAGACTTAAAATTCAAATTTTAATTTGATGGAAAATTTTCCCTGCAGAAAATTTTATTTGAGACAAGATTTCATCTAGATCTGCAAGCCAGATTTGATCCTGAGACCAGATCTTACCCTCCAAGGCCTAGATCTAGCTCAGATCTAAAAAATTTCTTTGAAGATCATCCATTACAATCTGCACAAAACCAGAAACAAGGAACCCAAAACCCAAATATATGCACAAAAAAAATAAAACCCCAAAACCCCGGTGAGTAAAGAAATTAACGATATTTACAAATCTACAATGCTATTTTACAGATCATGGCCCTGGCAGCGAGATTTAAACCATTTAGCACAATTAAAAAATTAAAAAAAAAAAAAAAATTAAGAGAGAGGCACAAGCCCTAAAAAGAACCCTGTAAAAAATGGAACTTAAGATAAGCCCGGGGAATTAAATCCAGAAGGCTCTTCAGATCTTATCTCCTTGAGAGTCGGCTGGTCCAACCGAGGACTTCCCCAAATGCCCAATTCTAAATCCAGAAGATTTCTGCACATTTAAAGTTAAACTGTTAAATTAATAGAGAAATAAAATAAAACATAAAATTTTCAAGAGCCAGAGATAACTGCTAACTCGATCCAATTAATATTCTTACCCTAAATCCAGTAACCTAAGCAAGATACCTGTGCAATAGATTACTCTACAAGAGCCATTAATCAACAATCCATTGAAATAATCACCAGCAGAATATAAAGAACAAGTTTACCATAAAATGCTAAAGAGGAACATCGCTATCAAAATAAAACCCCAAAGTCTTCGTTTGTATTATTCCAGGAAAATTACAGGAGAGCTTCCAGAGCAAGCACACGATCCAGAGATCGGATGATTGAAAGACTGACAAGGACCTCTAATTTATAAGATAAAATCTCCAACGACTAGTTCGGTTGATCCATGTCAAAGTAATCTCAACCATTAAAAAAGATTTAATTATCTTTTAATCTGGACCGTCGAAATTATAATGTTGAGGAAATTCGAATTTATCATTTAATTCATTTTTAATTAACTCAAAAATAATAATATTTTTGAGTTAATTACCTCAAAATTTTGACTTTGTCTTAACCATCAAGGCCCAAGGGTCCAAAATTTCTTGAAATTCTCAATATTCCTTTGGCCTTGGACTTTTAACAATTTATTTTTTAAGGACCCACGAATTTTGTCTTTCAATAATTTTAACTCACCTAGGACTTTAAATTAATTAAAGTTTTAGCTTAGGATTTTTAATTTAATTTGACCAGAAAATTTAATTAATTGATTGAGAGGAGATTTAATTATTTTTCCAACCCTCTTTACATAAGATAAATACATTTAGACACTTAAAGGGGGAATACCCATTCGTGATAGACCCTCAAATAGCTACCCAATTTTGCGACTCAAAAAATGATCTAGTAGACCAAGCAGCTTGTAATAAAATAATCTAGCCAATTAGTTAGGATTATTCCCAAACTACTTTTACAAAGACTCGATAGAAAACACTAGGACTCACTTAGCATCTTGAAGACAAAATCCACCCTAGCTTTGGAGTGAGGCTGGAGGGGGAAACTCTGTCGATCACTTGTGTCGAGAAACACAAATGAATCAGTGAGACAAAAAACCTCCTAAGATAGAAATCATCACCAAAATACTAGGCTTACCTAGGTTGTTACATACATGGTGGTCTTACTTAGATCATTTACATCATAAACATGCAGAATGGGTTTACATCATTTATAGAATTGTCGTCCGACAATGAAATCTGAATAGCGTGAACACCTCGAACATGATGAATCCCATTTGAAAAAATGGGGGTGTACTGCTATGGGGTCGTTGACACAGAGTGGTCAACAGGATCATACAAGAATTTTCACCCAAATATGTCAAATTGATCTTATTAGGTAATAGCCTTGGGAACACCAGGGCAAAACTTGATCCTAGACCTAGGCCTTGGGATATCCTGGGATTCCACCATCGGATTTCCTTCAAATTCGGAGGAGACCTAGGGGACCCACCAGCGCACTAGAGCCTAGGAGATCGAAGTTTTTCTATGGTCATTTTCCCAGGAAATTGATGCCCTAGGTGACCTAATGAGGTTAGACCTAGGAAAGGGACAAAAAAGGTGAAAAATGGAGTTGAAATGATCACCCTTTGATGGACTAGTGCCTAACTCCTCTTGAGGATATGGAGTCCAGGAGAATTGTGAAGACGGATTTTGTTTCTTGCTCAAGGAGGCTCCAAAAGTCAACTTCGCCCAATGTTAAAGTCAAGAGAAGAAAAGTGTCTTAAAGCGTTTATACTTCGTTACAAATGGTGAAGGCTTCTCAAGATAACACAATATCTAGGACATTTCATTCATCCAACATGGCCCATACATAAAAATAAGCTAAATAGACACATAATTCCACATTAAACACATGCAGCAATTAGCCCTAGTATTAGCGAGGTTCCAATGTATGTAGCAAAATGAAAACATAGTGTTAAAATTGCACTTACATGTTAGAGAATATATCCAACCAGCATCACATTTGCAATATATAAAGCTCCAAGATAGAAAAGAACCCAATCCATATATCAAAATTCATCAATCGTACAAAAATATCCACCGAGGAAAAAATATGAAGTTCTCTAACGAGAGAGAGATCCCAATCCAAGTGATGATACAAATGAATCCATCCAACTCCTATTTATACACCAATCAAGAGTTCGAATTACCTAATGGGCCTACATTATCCCCTAAAACTAAAATAATGTGCAAAATAACTAACTTTTGGTGACAAGCCCACCAAACTAGCTCACAAATGAAATAATAAGTCTCTCAGGACGTCAAAAAATAATCTATGCATGTTGTAGGGCCCTCGAAGAGGCTTGATGAGGTCCATAAGTGCCATAATGATGAATAAAATCCTCAAAAGTGACGGACAAGAGGGTGGCCCCTTGTTCTCCAAAGAATAAACCTGTGGTGCTCCCAGTGGCTTTGGGGCACATCAATGACCTCATGGGTCTCCATATGAGTCAAAGATGCCTGTAGACCATCTGTAAGGGCTCAGATGATGGAATTAATGTTTCCATGTCATCGCACAAGTCCTAGGACACTTGCCAAGTGTGTGGTGCACCCGTGGAGCCAGGTGGGCATAGTGTACAAAATGCATCTTCCTGGTCCAAACGGTGGATCTCTAGCAATCTCTGAACATCTATGGGGATCCATGGAGTGTTTTCTATTGTTGTGGAGGCCCATGGCCCTCTACACACACCCTATACGTGCCAATGTAGCCCTCTGGAGGGCTAGGACCTCGTATAGGAAGACCAAACCAAAATGGACACTATCTGCAATATTGCATAAGATCCAATGCGTCCCCTTGCCTTCCAGTCATAGTATTCAAAACCGGCTAGTTCAAACAGGTAACCGATCAAACCGGTCGGTCAGATGCTCAGTCGGGTCAAACCGACCTGAAAACCCGATTAAGGGATGGGCTTGGCCTATTTTTCCAGTCTGACTGGTGCTAACCAGCCGATTTATCCATTAATCGACCTGTTTATGGATAAACCGGTCAGTTAGCTGCCACGGCCACAAAAGGGACCCACAAACGTTGATTTTCCCAGTAATGGATGGTTTTGGAGGAAAAAGGAGGGTTTTTTCCCTCCAAAAACACCCTCCCCAACCCTTTAAAAGTAGGGTACCCTCTCATTTGTCTCACACATCTCATTTGGATCTTTTGTGAATTTGATTGAGAGCTTAGAGAGTGTTTGAGCTTTTGCTGGAGTAGTGGAACAACATAGAGTTTGAGCTAAGTAGTAGCCATCATGCCTCCAAAAGTCGAGGATACTGCATGGGCTCATTGTGATATGATTGTTGACAAAATGATCTGCAAATATTGCCAAAAATCTATTGCAGGAGGGGGTATTTACAAGTTCAAGCAACACTTGGTTGGGATAGGAAGCCATGTAAAGCCATGTGGAGCACCAAATGAAGTATTAGGGCAGAATACCTTCAAAAGTTTGACACTCAAGTCACTGAACCAATAGAGAAGTTTGTGACTCAAGCAATTGCAAAGTTTGGGAGTCCAGACTCAACCAACTGAGTTTGATCATGATGAGAAGTTTCAAGTGATAATGTTGACCACTAATATCATATATGTAGATTTGTAGTAGGTTAGTGGCCCCATAGTTTGTGGGCTTTGTTTTTGAACTCTAGAGGCCATTTAAAGCCTCATTGCTTATGTATTTTGTCGATGATATGTATTGCACTCGGTGCTATTTTGATATATTCACCTTTACGTGGTATATAAATGAGCAAACTTTGCATATTTTGTCTCTATTGGATGGAATCATGGTTGAAAGTCTTAAAAATAGTTTTTTATTAAAAATTAATTATTTAATGCATTTTTATAAAAACTGATTCATTTAGATCTGATCAGTCCCGGTTTAACCAGTTCCGCTTCGAAACCCGGTTCATTAGGTCCACTAGTCTGGTCACCAGTTCCGGTTTTAATACTATGCTTCCAGAACAACAAGTCATTAAAGTAATAGAGTAAAAGAGCTTACAATCTAGGGACAACAAGTGGACACTTCATAATGGCATGCCCTTCCATAGTGATCTTTAGCATGTGCTAATGTCCCCAAGCTCCAAAGAGGCTAGCCAAGTACCTTATGTTCAAGGTACATCCCTCAAATGGTGGTGGCATGTGATAAAGAGGTGAAAGGGAGTAGGGAATGAGAGGGGAAACCCTGGGTCAATATCGAGACACAAGAGTAGCTAGAAAAAGGGAGGCCCACACCTGAGTTTATAATTTGTAGGAGAGAGCAATCGTGGTACATGAGGTGCCCTGGCTCTTTATATACTTTTTGCCTTTTTATGATTTTTTTTTAATTAACTGCTCTAGGCTTAATGGACAAGAGCATGGTGTGTAAGATATAGCAGTGATTACCCCTTTTTTGGTAGGGCATTTCATTGCCCTCCAGGGGTTGGGACAATCATGGGTTCTTGAATGATAAAGTATGCTCATCTAGGGCCTATGGTACCAGGGCAAGGTTACTTGGGAGCGGGAGCGCGAAGCGCGAAGCGCCATTTTTAGAAGCTTCCGGTCCGGAGCGTTTTCGGGAGCGTTTATATATATATATATATTTTGATGCATATATGTCAACAAAAACATGTAGAATGATGAATTAGACATAAAAACATAGATTGAATCATATAACATCAATCATCTAGAAGTTATAATCTTCATCAACCACGCCAACAAGTTGGAAGCATACAACTTATTGACTCTTGAGTCTCGCGAATCATCAATGTGAAGGTTTCAAGCTTTCAAAATTCAATATATAACATTTATCATCATTGATTTATAACATTTATCATCATTGATTTCAAATTTCAATATCTAACATTTATCATCATTGATTCATTGATTTCAAAATTCAATATACATTTATCATCATTGATATATAACATTTATCGTCATTGATTCATTGATTTGAAATTTTAATATATAACATTTATCATCATTCATTCATTGATTTCAAAATTCAATACCTAACATTTATCATCATTGATATTATATAACATTTATCATCATTGATTCATTGATCACCATATAACTTTCATGAAGCATCATATTCATAATTCATAATGACTTGTAAACTTATAAATGCCAACTTCAAAGCTTCACCTTTCAAATTCAAACTTCAAACTTAAATTGTCATTAAATATAGAAGAGTCAGAACTGTTTAACATTTGTCAACAACAAATAGAAAAGACTAGTAAACAACAAATCTCTTTATCTCTTGTTATTTATATATACTGAAAATGTCTAATTTATGCTGAGCCACAGAAATGTTGGTCTAGTACTCTGAGTACCACGACCATGACTAGAAGGTGGAGGCTAGATCTGCAAAGGAACAATAGTGTGATATCGAGAACTGGCACTGGCACCCGCACCCGCACCCGCACTGCTACCAGTAGATGGTGGGACTGGCCCTGTGTGTGGCGGTGCCGCTGATGCCAAGCTACAAGCTACAATGCTACAAGCTATGAGGCCATTGGCCTAATACAAGACTACATATTAGTGATCAACAACATGATCAAAATCATCACCACTACTAAACAAGGGATCATCAACATGAGCTACATAAATAATATGGCTCAAAGTTTGAGGACTTCTAAAACTCCTCTACAACTTTAGTAGTAGTAGTAGTAGCAAAAATAGACATCAAAACTACAAATCACTGAGCAACATGGTCTCTCATGAAACTCATCATTGCTTCATCGCTACTAGAAATGGGATCATCAACAAGAGATACATAAACATCATCTAGCTCAAAGTCTTCAGACTTGGATTGCTCAACCTTACAACATGATAGAAATTGAAAAAGTTTAACATGTCTAACCAATGATTTTGGTTTGAGTGAAGGGTTCATCTCCTCAAACTTAAAATGCGGTAGAAAAATATTAGCATGCCTAACCATTTGTTTTCCTTTGATTGAAGGGTACATCAAGGTTCTTAAAGGACTTCATGCTCTTGATCAAATGCCAATATCATACCCTTACACATGATAGAATCAAATGGAAACATTGCAAATTCCCAAACCATGAAACCCCGAAAACCATTAAGTCTACTGAATTTTGAGTGAAACCTAAAATTCTAGTTTCTCCATATGAAATCCAATGAGGTCGAAACCACTCTTAAACATCCTGAGTCATTTCATGGTAATGTTAAAAATTTAAGTAAAAGTGACATTTCCTTTAAGTGACATTTCCTTTATTTTTCATTTTCATCCTTTTACTTAAAGGAAATGTCGCTTAAAGGAAATGTCACTTTTACTTTAAGAATTTAACATTACCATGAAATGTCAATGCTTCCCTTACCTCCACATCATCCCTAAAACCCATTTATGGCCGTGCGTGAGTCCGCGTAGGGAAAGAGTAGCCAAATGAACCCCTCCCCCCTTATAAACAATTTGTTTTTTCACTTAAAAAAATTTCTGCCTAGTGGGAAGCGTTTTTTTTCCGGGGAGCGTTCAGGAGCGAACGCTCCCTAAGCGCTTCCAGCGTTTAAAAAACGCTCCCGAAAAGGCAGGGAGCGTTTTAACAGGTTTGAAAACGCGCTCTTGAAAACACTCCCCTCAGGAAGCGTTTTCGGGAGCACGTTTCCAAGCGTTTCCAAAACACTCCCGAACGGAGCGCGTTTCGGAAACGGGAACGAGGGGGGTTTGAAGCTTCCCCGCAACCCTGTACCAGGGTGATGGCCACGGGTATGGGATAGAGCTCATGTATTGGCTTTTGCCCACGTGCTAATTATGTTTGTCCTGGCCATCTTTTGCATCTTGTGGTACATTTTCCTGTTGAATGTGGCCATTTATGTTTTTACTTTTCTTCTTAGCTGCTTCAACCTCCGGGGCATCGTTCCAAGTCTGACCCAAGGTGGGGGCAAGGGATTGGGGAGGCTAACCCTATGTGGACCAAGAGAGGCAATGTGGACCCAGGTAGGAGAGATGAAGAATGGGGGTATAGTGAATGGAAGGGTAGTAAATGTGGATAAGAGAGCGAGACCACGCAACCAAAGTCGAGGTTTCCAATATAGTACCACCCTAAAACCAAATGGTCGGTAAAGGAGATCCCACAGGACTTAAAATCCAAGGGTAACATCCAAAATAGGTCAAAGGGACAAAAGCACAAACTAAGCCCACTCTTTTCGCCGAATCCCCCCATCAATCCATGCCCACAAGTGTCCATGATAAGTAAACTTAATACTCAATTACCAAATGATAAGACAATCCTTTAGGTTCGGGAGGCCCACCTTCAAACATACGATCAATACAGATGGGTGAGGGACCACATCGTTGGCTCAGGTGGCGCAGAAATGGCATAACGAGCTAGTTGAGGGATGCAAGGGATTGTTGGCTATTGACTGAGGTCAATCATGGAAAAGATTTTCTCCTAGGAATATTATCCACGAAGTGGTGGGTAACATTTGGCTTCAACTAGTACATGATCTCTCGAAGAGGTGGGCAAATCTACTCGAACAGGAGGTCACGAGAACTCTAACAATCTCTTGGTCATCGTAGACCTGTTATCTGTATATATCAACGATCAAAACCACGGGGCAACATGTTTTTCATGGTGTCTTGTGATCACCCATGCTTAATGTCAACCCATAAAATAAACAAGTAATAAAATATGCAAATTTAATCTAAATGCAGCTAACCTACCATGAGAAATATCACATGAGATTAGTTTTAATGCAGAAGATCAACATGCAATTCATCCTACTCTAGCATGCATAACATACAATGTCAAGTGCTAGATATAATCATAGACCCAATGCAACCAACATGTCAATTGATCAATACAATAACGAATGCTTCCATGATTATTTTTGTAATGATCTTGACAATGCAAATGGGAATGATGATATGAGGGTTTGCGAGGGCGGGAAGTGGGAAAACAAGAGACCCATATGCCACATAAAGGAAAACTGGAAGAAGAAATATACATCAGTCGAGAGGATTAATTTGATCCTCCAACCAAGACATGGAAATGTCAACGACCAAGTATATGAATCTTTGATGAAGAACTATCTCGAGGCTATCATCCTTAGGGTAAGGAGTAAATGACTCAAACATATTTAGGATGATAATATTTTGGTCATTGGGAAAACAAGAAGTGAACTCATCATTGTATTTGGGAAAAAACCATGATTTTGGTTTTTTCCCAGGGGAAACTAGTTCTTCATCAAAACTAGGGGAACAAACTTCGTCACAAACATCCATTCTGGGACAGGGACATAACAAGGGGAGGAAAACTCAAACATGAAGAAAAACTCTGTATCGGTGGCCTGGATAAAAGAAGCTTATTTCTCAATTTATTTTACATTAGAGTCATCAGAATCATCCACAATTTTGGAAGGCTCTTCTTTGATTGAATCATCTTGGAACATAAAGAAGAGACCCTTCCAATTACTAGGAAGGGCTTCATAATGGCCAACATTGTTGTTCAGAAGAGGCGAAGTATCTTCTTCTTTCCTGAGCTCATTCTTATGAATTTGGGAGACCATGGGGTCTTCATTTTTATAGTCATACCCAACTCCCCAATCAACAGCCCAAAAGTCACTTGTAGATTCTTCATTTATTTGACTATCATGATCCTCCTCAGAATGACCCCATTCTTCACTATATATTTGGTGTTGGTTGGGATGCCATTCATTCTCTTCTTTCGATATGGAGGACTTTTCTTCCTTCATTCGTTCTCGAAGAATGATATCCAAGGTATTTACTAAATGATTTTGATAGAATACTTCAAGAAGAAGGTCATCGATGGGACTCATTTTATATTCACACTTCATGTTATGGAGCCTTTCCTATTGTGCTCACAATAGTAGGAAAAAATCTCTTGGGAGTTATATGTAGACATTATCTGCCTGCAAGACTTCTCATATTCCATCATCCATTCTTGCAACACCGGAGGGCTCTCAGGATCCAGATCTTCGTTATCATTATCCTTAGAGGACATGCTTTCCAATTCATGAGTCTCTTTTTCGGCATTATCCTCAAGGTACGCATCAATCACTTGATTGTGATGTGATTTGGAGAAGGATCAAGACATTCTTCCTCAAGCAAAAAAGCATATTCAATAACTTCGTCCTCTCGAAGGGCCACATCCAACATTTGTCATGTCTTCATGAGATTGGAAACCTGTCCCTTCATGCAACAAGAAGTGCATAGTCAACATCGGAAGAGAAGGAATGCTTTTAGGTTTACATGACTCAATCCAATCGGTATTGGAGGCAATGAATAGGACAAACAATTTCATTTGGTCACAAGGTTGAGTTATATTTTTCTTTGAAATATACCTCATGAACCTTACCACGTGATTGGTTGTGAAATGTGGATCCCCATCGAACGTTGGCATATTCTTCATGGATTTCGATTAGGGAGATCTCGGGATCCCTATCATACTATGGTGGGAATATATGTGGTCAACATGTTGTTGGGTCCTTGATGACATGGGAGTCGCCAAGGTGAATGAAATTTCCTTGACAAATGCTTGCTTCATCCTACAAGCATTGACCTTCAATATTAATGAATAACTAGGGCTTCGTTCTTCCAATGGAGTCGCCAATAATGATATATCAATATTGTCATATGGAGAACAAGACACACATCTCATCCCTAGAAACGGTGCCAGAAATGTTACCACTCAAACCAACAGGGCACCTAAAAGGGGTTTCTTGGAGGGAAACTGCTAGGTTAAGGGCAACAATGGAGACTTAGCCCACTATCATCGCAACTAAGGCTCCCTGCTCTTTAGGGACTTTCACCGATGGGAGGAGACCTGATGTTTTAGAAAGCCACTTATAGAGGATATATCAACAAATATATCAGAAGTGACCCCTTAGACCCTTTCCCTAGGATAGGATAAAGAATGGAGCTTGCTTTCTCTTTAAACAAAGGACTTGGTTTTCTAAGGAAAGGGGATGAGGATTTGAGGGTTGAGGGAGAAGAATATGGCTTATAAAGGAGATTCCCAATCCCTAAAATCCCTTGGGAACTTGGATTCCCGGGTAGTCCTTGATAAATAGTCTTTGGCGAAAAATGGGACCACGCAAGGCCAAATGGACCCAACCTAGGTTAGGGGATGGATTTTAGCAACCAATGATATTCTTAACCTGAACAAGGTGAGGGGAAAGGATCAAAAAATAATTTTCACCCAGAGATGTCAAATTGATCCTATTAGGTACTATCCTTGGGAACACCAAGGCAAAACTTGGTCCTAGACCTAGGGCTTGGGATATCCCGAGATTCCACAGTCGGACTTCCTTCAAATTAAAAGGACACCAAGGGGACCCACCAGCAGTAGAGCCTAGGAGATTGAAGTTTTTCTATGGTCAGTTTCCCGGGAAATTGATGCTCTAGGTGACCTAATGAGGCTAGACCTAGGAAAGGGAGGAAAAAGGTGAAAGATGGGGTTGAAATGATCACACTTTGATGGACTGGTACCTAATTTCTCTTGGGGATATGGATTCAAGGAGAATTGTGAAGGCAGATTTTGTTTCTTGCTCAAGGAGGCTCCAAAAGTCAACTTCGTCCAATGTTAAAGACAAAAGAAGAAAAGTACAACTACAGCCTTCACAACATAAATAATATGAGGAAACAAGTACTAAGCAAGAAGGAAATAAGCACACACACATCTATACCATTGTTTTTGGGCAATGTCCCCGGAAAAACCTAATTCAGGAAAACAAGTGCAGCAACTGAGGGTTTATATATTAAGCAGTAGTTTTTGAATACAATCTAGGATGCCCAAACTGGCAATCCAACACAGAGAATCTAACTGGTAGAAAAGATAGTGAGAATATCTCACACTGTTACTAGCAATCTAGCACTAATCCAGCCATTGAATGGCTAGCCCAATGCTACATCTGTGCAGTCACTGTGTCGGCTCTGCATCACAACTTCTAGGGACTGTTGCACTCCCTCTGTTGATCGATCTTCTAACTGGAAACTCGGATCTTCGGCCCTCCGGTCTCACACCCCAGCTCTCGGCACTAGATCTGGGCTGCTCCTCAGCGGATTTGCAAATCTCCTCAGAGACTCTGCACTGCCTCAGCGTAGCTCTGCACTACCTCAGCGTAGCTCTGTGCTGCCCAGCGTGCTACTGCGCATCCTCTCTAAACTTCTCTCTACCCCCTCTGAAATGTATCCACGAATCAAGAAAATATCCAATTGGAAAACTATCCCTGCCCCTCACTGCAAGAAATCTCCTCGATGACTTCTCTGGCAACTGATGTGCTGCCCTCTGGAGAAATTGATCTCTTGATCTCACTCGATGTGTTTTCCAAATGCCCATCAAGCCTCTTCTTATAATCTTTTCGTTGAACAATCAACAGCCCAAATTAGATTCTAATCAATGGCTCAAATCATCTTGACTTGATCTTCGTCTTTTTCTAGAACATTCACACCCAGTTTAATTAATACACTTTAATTATTTTAATTCCCTAAGTTTAGACATAGGTATCCATTAAAAATAATTAATAAATTTAATTAAACCTCCTTTGGGTGGAATTTCCCAAAATGATTTCTGGGTATTGTGGAATGCATGTGTCCTAGTATCCCTACAAAATCTCGAGGCTAGAGCACATCCGATGCTACTAGAAATCGCCACTCCCTCTTAGCGAGAAATGTGCTCTAGCAATGCATCCAACTAAAGCATTACCCTGACTTTTGCACCATCCCTGCAACGCTGCTAGTATCTGGCTATCGCTGCCTACCAACTATTGTGTAGCTCTCTCTGCGCTGCATCTGTGTTGTTGATGACTCTATATGTTGTTGTCAACTGCCTCTGCACTGCAACTTTGTTGCTGCTGCCATTGCAACACCCGCAACTCTCTCTCATATGTTGTTGTTGCAACTGAGAGATGTCCATCAAATGAACAAATTGTGCTCAGATTGATGCATCTGTCCATCGAGTTCTTACTACTGCTAGCCCCTGCGCTGTAGCTGACTCTACACTATGGAAAAAGAAGCCCTGTTTCCTTCTCTGTTGTGGCTCTCAGCCTTGTTTTAGGCATCATCTCTATGCATAAAGATTTGGTCATTTATCTCTGAGGTTCATCAAGAAGGAAGAGAATCGTGGTTTTGAACCTCAATGGACTATTATTCTTGGCATTTTGTGGAGAGCGTATTCTGAAATTGATTGCAGATTGAATTGAAGAGTTCCCAAGAGCTATTCAGATATGATTGTATTCATCTTTTGCGGCTAACTTTAAGCTAAGGACAGTGAGGAGTTTAGGCATGATCTAGAGCCTGTTAGATGTCTAGTGCAGAGATCTAATAAGCCTAAATCTGCGGCCCTAATTATCAATCTTTCTGCGGCCAAGGCTTATATGCAAGTGTATGGTATTGAGCTTGGTCCTTTGCTCTCGCACCTCTGCAAAATGGAATGGTCAGTCTCAGCATGGTTGATCATGACATTGTTATACGTATTGGTCTCAGCATCTCTGTAATGAGTATGCATGGCTGCAGACAAGAAAGTATGGCAATGACAAGCGGAGCATGATTGTAGAGGGGACCACATACAGTGATGGTGCCAAGTCAGAGGCGATCTCTGCGCAGCGGGCGAGATCCACACCCACGTTAATTCAGGGTGGACAACGCATCGTCATATTGATGCACGAAATCTTTGACGTTGCCAAGAACGATGAATATTGCAAAGTATACCACTTCCTGATTTTGGTTTAATAATTCACGCGGGAATGCTCCAGTGAGGGATATAATTTCAAATGGCGTTGTATTATCGATCATGCCCCCTACAGCCACCAGCTCCCTCAGGTTGACGTCAGTGACATTTCCTCTCCCACCCATAAAGAATAATCCTACATCGGAACTACGCATGAACGATTCCAGAATATCTGTGATGTTGAAGCCAGTGGGGACCTCCAGTACACGGTTTTTCGCCGTGTTTGTTATGTCACGTATTCCATGCAGAGGGCCTTTGGGTTTGTTCTTGAATCAGTGGTTTGATGTAATAAATTTTCCGCAGACTCTGAGGCAATTTACAACGAAGATTTGAGGTATATTTAAGACACAGCAAGGTTGTTTCATGAGTCCCTTTTCTAAGGTGTTCTGTGGCAACTTTCTAAGGCAGAACAAAGCTATCTAAAACAAACGTTGGAATGAGATTTGTAGCAGCCCTAATTCAGAGTATAGTCTGAAATTTGCGAAGGTAGAAACTCCTGTGGCAAGGTTCATTACCTGAGTTTCAAAGGCAAGTTAATGCAAGTTTGAAGAACGTGCTTGAATTCTCTGCATCAAAGTTTTGTAGAGAAAAACTTGTGTACTCGTTAATTTCAGACCTATAGAAGGCTTTCACAATTCTGGAACAGTTCTTGAGGAGTACTTGAAGTTGCCTTAGCAAGCAGGCCTTGAAGCTTTGTAGCAGATGCTGGAGCAACCTTGGACCAAGCTTTGATGTGCAAGTCAAATCAGTTGGGATGTTTCCTGAAAGATGCTGATATAACTGCTCCAAGAGAACCTAAGGCATCAGCAGTTCCAGAAGTCACTATAAGGGAATCATTTCATCATTATTTTGAATGTTTCTAAGAGGATCTCACTGTGACATTCAAAATCACTATGAGAATGTGTAAGGAATATGTACTATTCAAGACATGGAATAGTAAATCCTAATTCAATGGCAATGATGCAATCAGTGATCTGAAGATGCATCGTTGACAAAAGTCTTTTGAAGCAGTATATATCGTAGCTATGACAATAGAGATTATGCGCAGTAGCTGTAATAAGCTGCAGACTATGTACAGGCAGTAAGAACAACACTGGCCAAATCGAAGATGGGTTGGCAAAGTTTAAAGTAGCAATATTCTCTATAAGATCTATTTGGTACATCAAGAACAGAGGCCAAAGAAACATAAGAAGAAAGCATCTTCTGCATGTAAGTCATCTTTATTTATTCCTAATGTGTAGGAAGATATGGACAGTGACATAGATAGTCACCCATGTTTACGAAATAGCAGTAAGCTTGTGACAGTATCAGTCTTACATTGGAGCGTAAAGATAAACTTGGAAGTGTGATTTGAGAAGTTTTTTGCAGCCTTCAGTCACGTTGTGGGATGCCCTCATTTAAAATAGATGTCTTCTCTCACAAGAGAAGCTGGCATTAAGAGGGAGAATACAACTGTATATGCTCCTGAGCTAATATCATTGCTGAAAGAAAGAAGACCCTCATGGCTCAAGGATATATGGCTTCAAGGGGGAAATTCCGATAGGAAAACGAGAAGCCATATAAATACCAGAGGCATCTAACTGCCATGAGTACAATATGAGCCTGGATAATTTGGGAAAGCATCAAGTCTAGAAGGATGTGATGCACATAATGAAGAATGATGTCTGGGATGTGGTTCCAAGACCGGAGGACAAAGTAGTTGTCACCTCAAGATCAAGCATGGATCTGGTGCTGAAAAGTTCCAGGCAAGATTCGTTGCCCGTGGTCTCTCTCAAAAGGAAGACATAGACTATGACGACATATTTGCACCTGTGGCCCGATATACCACCATTTGATCTATCATAGCCCTTGCTGCTACGCAAGGATGGAGTCTTCATCAGATGGATGTGAAAATCACATTTCTGCATGGTGCGATAAAGGAAAAGATGTATGTAAAGCAACCTTTGGGGTTCGAAGTCCAGGATCAGGACACCCATGTCTTCAGGTTGAAGAAAGCCCTCTATGGGCTGAAGCAAAGCACCCAGAGCTTGGTACGAGAGGATAGATAGCTACCTGATGAAGCTAGGCTTCACTCGTAGTAAGGCTGATCTGAACCTTTACTTCAAGGTTCATAGAGAGAAGCCTCTTGTTCTGGTGTTGTATGTGGACGATCTCTTCCTGACAGATGCTGACCCTCTCATTCATCAGTGTAAGAGGGAGCTCACTTCTGAGTTCAAGATGAAGGACCTAGGACTGATACACTACTTACTAGGCCAGGAGGTCTGACAAAGACCTGGCGAGACTTTTCCTTTCTCAAGGAAAATACATTGTGAAGCTTCTAGAAAGATTTGATATGGTGGACTGTAAGTTCGTATCAACACCGATGAAGCTCAACTTTAAGAAGTTGAGTGGAAGCGCTGCTGGGCCCGTGTTAGCAAATCCTACTTAGTATCGTCAACTCGTAGGGGCCCTGATGTTCTTAGTGAACACCCGTCCGAACGTATGTTGTGCTGTGAACACTTTGAGTCAACACATGGTTGATCCTCATAACATTCACTGGGTTGGTGCCATGAAACTCTTGAGATATCTCTTAGGCACGATAGACCATGGGCTGAGATACACTGTCAGGAGTATGGCACTCCATGGATATACCAATGCTGATTGGATTGGCAGTGTGGTGGATCGCAATAGCACATCTGGATGCTGCTTAGCACTTGGGACTGCTCGTGCAGGAAACAAAAGTCAATAGCTTTGAGCATCGCTAAGGTCCTATACATTGCAGCATGTATGGCCTGTTATGAAGCTACTTGGGTGCGAAATCTCTTCAGTGAGTTGTTCGAGCATGTGCTAGATGCCACTGTTATCCTTTGTGATAACCAGAGGGGGATTCGTTTGTCATAGAATCCCGGGTTCCACAATTGATCCAAGCATGTTGACGGCTGGTACCACTTTATCCGGGATATGGTACAGCGAGGCGTCGTAAGGCTCGATCATATAGGAACTGATGAGCAGGTCGCGGATATTCTCACAATGCCCTTGGGGAAGGTCATGTTCCTAACCTTCCGTGAGAATCTTGGAATCATGGAACGACCCTATTTTGGAGGGTCCTGTTGGACGATGAGCTCTGGGAGCTCCAACAAGGTTTTGGGGATAGCTTTGGTGTTATAAGCAACCACAGGCCCAGGCTTGTCGAACCTAGTTGGTGTGCTTTTACCCCACCGTGATGATATTGAGATGGTTCACCTCTCTCTGATCTATGCCCCGTATGCATCCTACCCATGGAGTTTCAGACTCATGGGAAGTACCTCTCGTTTGGCCAATGAGGTGGGAAATGTGAATAGAGACCATAGCAAGACCAATGGATGCATCGGAGATTGTCGTACTCTCTATGTCTAGGATGGCACGTGTCCAACAACTTGATCTGGGATCATGTTTAGCAAGGTTTCGGACCTCCTACTGACTTCGGGTCAATGAAACTAACTTCGGGTTAGTATATGACTCTCTTGAGTCCTAGTGAAGTTTCGGACCTCCAACTGACTTCGGGTCAGGTAAACCAACTTCGGGTTGGTATGAGACTCTCTGTGAGTAATATAGAGGTTTTGGACCTCTGGGCTGAATCTGTCAGTCGGGAATGATATCTTGGTGACTGACCCACTTCTGTTCTGAAATAAAGAGGCCAGCAAAGCAAGTTACGACGGGATGACGCACGATGTTTGGATTGCACTAGTGGACAGAGTTCTCCCTAGTTGAGAGGGAGTGTTAAAATTGGGCAACTAGGTCCAAACTCCAAGTTGTGATGCTCAGATGACGATCCCAATATTTTTATTGGATTCCTCTTTCGGAGAGGTGTAAGATTGATCTAAAGATCATCTCGATCGGATGAGCAGAACATGTACTTTGAATTTATTCAACTTATGTGCTAGGTCGGCCTAGAATATAATATAGACTTAAATGTCTTAAAGGACATGTCACACACCCCCAAAGATGCCTATATATTGGAGAGACTTGGAGTCCATTATACACACAATGTGTGAAGGATTTTCTTCTCTTGATGGCGATGGAGCTGCATTCTTGGAGCTGCGTATTTGTGGAGTATTCTTTGTCTGGGTTGTCTTGGGGTTGTGTGTGACACACTTGGCTAAATGACCTATTGGAGACTTTGCTGGTAGAAGCATCCTGCTGATCGTCGTAACGCCACCATTCATTATCTCTGTTTTAGCTTTTCTTCCATCGATCTATTGGTATGTTCTATCTTCTTCAGTATTTTATGCCCTAATCTAAAATGGCATAGAACATGTTCTTAAATTAACACAACTACATTGTTGTCAACTCTGCTTTGCGCTACTCAACTCCTAACGCTGCCAACCACTGCATCTGACACTCAAGCACCTGACTGCAACATCTGTCATTGTTCCATCTTGCTACTGCTACTATGGGCTCCCATTGCAAGGAATTAATCCTAGAGGTGGACTCCTCAAGGATCCTTCCCATATGTGGTCCACTAGAACTACAGTACTAGATCACCCCACCTCTCTCTTGGAGGTATGTGGGCAATCATGGAAAACTCCTCTTTGATATCAGCAGTAGCAGCTTGTTGATCATGGTCCTTCTCCCTGTCCTTCTTCTAAAGAGGAAACTGAGAACTGAAGTGGCCCATCTCACCACATCGGAAACACTTGATTTTTGAAATGTCCTTTCGCCTACGCCGCTCCTGTTGCCCCTTTGATGCGAGGGCTGCATTTTCTTCTTCCTTTACTTCTACTTTTTGTCCACTGTTGCTGCCGCCATCCAGTTTACTCTTAACTAGATCTTGCCTCATCTCTTCTTGTTGAAGAGCATCCCACATCCCTTCCCAATCCGGCAATCTCTCTGCCAAGAATGCTCTAGACAAAGACTCGCCATTCTTCAGAGACGCTATTCAGGGCCAATCTCACAATCTTTGTAGCCTAAGGCACTGATCCCACAACTACGAACTGATCTAGGACTTCCTGAAGCTTCGAAAGGAAAGGATCTATGTGCTCCCCTTTCTGCATCCCTGTGTATGTCATCTTCTCCTCCAAGTACATCTGTCGTTGCTCAGAAGATCCTTGATACAATGTAGCCAAAGCATCCCACAACTCTTTGGCCGTCCCTTTGCCAGATATGTGAGAAACAATGTGATCTCGAACTCCATCGAGAATCAGCCTCTTGGCCTTTTCCATATCCTTCTTGTAGCCTTTCAACGGATCTGGATCTGTAGGGACAGCTAACACACTATCTATGAAGGCTTTGAGATCATGCTCATCTAGAAGGAAGGAAATCCTTGCCTTCCAAATCACATAGTTGGAAGCACCCTCCAACCAATCCTGATCTCTCAACTTATTTGATGCCATCACGCCAATCAAATGTCGAACTATCTCCTCTCTCCTCTACGCAACTGCTGACTGGCTCTATGCACTCCTTGTTGGAGTAAATAGATCTGCTCCTCATTACTATTGCTCTGCAGTGAGAAATTGAATTCCCTAGCTTCGAATTCTCTGAGGAAGAAATTCCCTCAGTGTGCTCCTTCTTCTGACGCTTTTCTACAATAGCAAGCTATTGTAGAAAATTTGCGTCCCATCTGAACACTGCTCTGCACTGAAGCTGCTGTGCTACTCCCTTTGTTGCTGGAAAGTCTTAATCTGAAAAATCTTCCTCCCTGTTGACTCACTCAAAGAGAGATTTTTCCTTGAGAATCTTGCTCTCCTGGCACTAGACTGCGTAGCTCTTGTGGGGATTCGATCTGCTGCCTAGCATCTCTTTAATCTCCCTCTTCTGCTCAACGCTGGGCTCTTCCAACTCTGCTCTACTACTTCACCTGCCCTTTGATACCATGTGAAAATTTGGAGACCCAAACCCCTACTACAGAAATCTAATGTTATTTCTCCTACTTGTTAATTCTCATACAAGTTATTTACTATGTTACACAATAAACAAAACATCGAAATAAATACAACCACAACCTTCACAACATAAATAATATGCGGAAACAAGTACTGAGCAAGAAGGAAATAAGCACACACACATGTACACCATTGTTTTTGGACAATGTACCCGGAAAACCCAATGCGGGAAAACTGGTGCACCAGCTCAGGGTTTATATGTGAAATTTTCAAGAAGAAAAACATTTCTGCAATACTTGGTTTATTTCTCCTACTTATGAAATAAGTTATTTATAGATGCTTCAGTAAATTCTGAAATAGACATATTTGCATATCTTCACTATCGTTAAGAGCATAAGAACAGAAAGAAAATTTACACCAATAGCACAATAGAAATAACCACATGAACACAGATGTTTTTGGACAATTGTCCCCGAAAAAACCCAATGTGGGAAAACCAGTGCAGAGATGAGGGTTTTATATTTATCTTCAGAAATGGAAAGTACATTTACAGGAGTCTGATGAACAGAGAAAAATTAGCAAACACTTGCCTGAATTTTCTAGACCTTCCAGACAATTTTCCGACCCTCGGGGTGACCTCCTTCACCCTCAGCGTCATCCAGCATGAATGCTCTGCGCAGTCCCTCTGTGGACTGCGTGATTCTGCGTGGAGAGGTTCTTGCTGCTGATCAGCTCACCCTCCTGAGTTCTGCTTCCCGATCACTGAATCCTTCCTCCTTATGCTTCTGCAACCCAACCTCTACAAATTCACCCATTGAAATCGATTTCCCTTGCTTCAAAATCGATTTCCTTTAGGTACTGAAAGTGTCCCCAGCTTGATTTCCAAATGGCCCTCAAGTCTCTTCTTATAGTCTTCTCGTTGTTGAATCAACAGCCAAGATTATATCTTTAATCAATGGCTCAGATTAAAAGATGGCTTGATCTTCGTCTTCTAGAAGATTCACACTCTGCTTTATTAATACCCTTTAATTATTTAATTTCCCTAAGTTTATACTTAGGGTCTGCATTAAAATAATTAATTATTTTAATAAAGTCATATCCAAGTGGAATTTCCACAAACAATTTCTAAGTTCTGTGGATAACTGATGTCTAAGCCTCTCTACCAAAAATGAGACTTATAACACTTTTCGATGCTATAGAAATCAACATTATATATTAGGCAGTAGTTTCTGAATACTATCTAAGATGCCCAGGCAATCCAACACAGAGAATCTAACTGGCAAAAAAGATAGTGAGAATATCTCACACTGTTATTGGCGATCCGACACTGATCCAGCCACTGAATGGCTAGCCCCACGTTGCCTTTGCATAGTCACTACGCTGGTCCTATGTCACAGCTCCTAGGGACTGCGCCACACCCTCTGTTGATAGATCTTCCAACTGGAAACTCAGATCTCCAACCCTCCGGTCTCACACCTTGGCTCCCGGCACTAGATCTACACTGCTCCTCAACGGATCTGCGAATCTCCTCAAAGGCTCTGCGCTTCCCAACATGGCACTAAGCAACCTCTCTGAACTTCTCTCTGCCTCCTCTACAATGTATCCCTGGATCAGGAAAATCTCCAATTGAAAAACTATCCCTGCCCATCACTGCAAGATATCTCCTCGATGACTTCTCCGGCAACTGTTACGTTGCTCTCTTGAGAAATCAATCTCTTGATCTCACTCGATGTGTTTTCCAAATGCCCATCAAGCCTCTTCTTATAATCTTCTTGTTGAACAATCAATGGCCCAAATCAATGGATTAGATCATCTTGACTCGATCTTCGTCTTTTTCTAGAAGATTCACACCCAGATTAATTAATACACTTTAATTATTTTAATTCCCTAAGTTTAGACTTCGGCATCCATTAAAAATAATTAATAAATTTAATTAAACCTCCTCTAGGTGGAATTTCCCAAAATGATTTTTGGGTATTGTGGAATGCATGTGTCCTAGCCTCCTTGCAAAATCTTGAGGCCAGAGCACATCCGATGCTACCAGAAATCAACACATAGTGTGGATGGGTTTTTCATTGATAGTGTCGGTGAATAACCCTAGGGTGGGGATGGTGTTGAGAAATCAATGCATGTAGTTATTAGGGTTTGATTCCTCTTTTCTTCATAATTACTTGTGATATGTGTTGGCTCCTTTTACTTCTTTATTATGTTAACTTTGACCAAGCAATTACCAAATCAAAAATACATAAAGATCACAAGAACAAGAGACGCAAGATGTAGGCACTCAACCTGGGCAAAACCCCTCTTCAAGGGTATAACCCAGTCAACTTTTCCTCAATAATAGAATCAAATCAAAATTTGACAATCTAGGACCTTTTGACCAAGACAAAAACTTCCTCCAATCACCAAGTCAGCCCTCCTTCCAAGTAGATAAATCTTGCTTCATTCAACAATAGTCAACTCCTTTAGAGCTACTTCAATCTAGAATTTTGCCCCATGCAACTCAGAATTTTGGACCTGCAGTTACTGCAAAAATTTCGACACCTGAAACATGCCCAAAAACCCTAGAAAAACTCGCATGTGTGAGAGAGGGATGCCCAAAAACTTCAATTTTGATCTTCCTTTGATTTTTCATTTCTTTCTCCTTGTCTTCGCACTCTTTTTCTTCTCCTCCCACTACAGATCGAACTTGGTTATTGTTACAAATACAACTTATATAAAATAAAATAAATATAAATGAATATATAGTAAACATGATTATAGTTAATTAATTGATTAGTTAATGAAGAGGCATGTTTTAAGGGAAATGACTATTCATTGAAGGGGCACCTTCCTAGGACCTAGATATCTAAGTGGGCCCTCATTGTAACATTCAATAACTCTTGTACATTCATCTTACTACTAAAATATTACTTACAATACATTGTGTATTTTACATATTAAAAGCACAAAAAATTATGAGTTTTGTCACTTCAGTGGTATCAGAGCAATTCAATCCTTTGGATGTTATCCGCTGCACAATCTGCCATTAAATTTAGGTCCTGAAATCATGGAATTAAGCGAATATCCTAAATCTCCAATTGAGCTGATAAGTGAAATTCGAGAATCGTTACAGCAAATAAAAAGATCATTTATGCGATCATTAAAGGCTTTCAAAACACCAAATTCAACACCTACAATAGAAGTTGACATTAATGTCAAAAAGAATGAGTTTGAGCCAAGTGTTTTGATAGAGAAAAATATGACAGCTGATGATAAAAGCAAGGAGGAAAAAAATGAATTTACAGAAATTTTCATGAAGAATCACTACATCCTGCAGAAGATCAGGAAGAGGTTATGTCAATTTCAAATTATGATGAGAATGAAGATATTAAAGATGAAGATAACCTTGAAACATTTAAAGGCAATTCAGAAATTGACTATTGCAATGATGAAGTAACAATGAGAGTTCTCGTTGTTTTTCTGGGTGTGAATGATAATCTAAAGCTCTGACACAAAGTTTCTAAGGTTATAAGGCGATACTTAGAAGATGTCCATGGCTTTGTGCAGATTGAAACACTAATTTTGTGTAAGTATACACCTGAAGGTGCCCGTGATTATCTCGTTCTATCTCGAATTCGGCCAGGGAAATTTTATGCTTTGCCACAAAGTCCTCAACTGTTCAAGCAGATTCTTATGGTGTCGGGATTTTATAGATATTATCAAATAGAAAGGTGTTTTCGAGATGAAGACTTGAGAGCAGGTAGGCAACCTGAATTTACACAACTAAATATGGAGTTGGCTTTCACACCATTGGATGGCATGCTAAAACCCAACGAGGATATGACATGACATGTTTTCCATGAGATTCAAGGAATTGAACTTCCTGTTCCTTTCCGAAGGTTAACATATGCTAATGTCATCAATCGCTATGGATCTGACAAGCCAGATCCCCACTTCAAGATGGAGTTGGTAAATGTTTATGAAGTCTTTAGTGGAACAGATTTCCAAATTTTTGTGGAGACATTGCAATCTGGTGGAGTCATCAAGAATTTCGTTGTACCTCTGGTATCAAGCAAATATTCAAAAACAAGTCTGAAGAAAGGAGAGATCTATAAGGAAGCAATCCAGTCTGGTGCAAAGGGTCTGCATTTTCTCAAGGTTCTAGAGAATGGTGGCCTTGAAGGCATTCCAGCTTTGACATCAACTTTGGAGAATGGAAAAAGGAAGGACTTGCTTAATCAATTTTCTGCCAAGCATGGAGATATGATTGATTTTGCAGTAGGCCTGCCTTCAGCTATGAACAAAACTCTTGGTCAGCTACTGTTATACTTTGCTTGTGATCTGGGATTGATTGATAATTCTACACATTCAATTTTATGTGTGACGGACTTTCCTATGTTTGAGTGGAATGAGTCTGAGTTGAGACTTGAGCCTCTCCACCATCCTTTCACAGCCCCAAACACAAATGATTTGTGTGATCTTTCCTCAGCTTGAGCTTTGGCATATGACATGGTGTACAAAGGAATTGAGATTGGAGGAGGAAGCTTGAGAATCTACAAATATGAGATCCAAGAGAAGGTGCTGGAAACAACTGGTATTACACCTGATCAGGCGGAAGAAAAATTTGGCTATTTACTTGGAGCTCTTGATTTTGGTGCTCCACCTCACGGAGGTATTGCCTATGGGCTTGATCGGTTCGTTATGCCTTTAGTTGGTGAAAGCTCTATCAAAGATGTTATTGCATTTCCAAAGACAACTACTACACAATATTCTTCATCAAAACTCTGGTCGTTGTTTTCCTGACCGTGCTTCCTCTAATCGTTGTCTGATGCCTTCCACTCGATTTGCCGTCCAAGCTGTTGAAGTCATGTTATCATGGTCAACCAACACCACTTTCAAGTCGCACTCATTGATTGATTAATACATAAATTAATTGCCTTGGTTGATATCGTGGTCGATATTATATAAATTAATATATAACATTATATAATTATATAAATTATATAAAAATTATCACTGTTATATAACTAATAGTTATAATCTTTGAAACCGGATTTGTGGGTAACCCCCCTCGTGTCCAGAATCATTCAAATCTGACATGACTCGTGGGGATTCGAATCCAAAATCCCGGATTCAATCACGTTTGTACAAGACACGACGAGTCCCGAACGTGTCCTGTACGAACATGATCGAATCCATTTTTGCCGGATTCAACCAACGCAAAAATGCATCTGCCCTCTTATAAAAGTGTGATTTTTCTTCATTATTTCTCACAAATGCTTGTGTGTGAGTTGAGCTAGGAGCAAGGAGCACGGAGCAAGGGAGCGTTTTCAAGGAGATTCGAGCAACCGGTAAGTGCATTGGCTCTCTATGTTTTTGCGTTTGGTTTGCATGTGCATATGTTTTACAAATTTGGTCATTTTTGTTTATTGTTTACAACATTCATGGTTCAATCAAGGGCAGCAAGGCGGGGGCAAAGAAAAGGGAAGAATGTCCCCATTGGAGATGCCCCTCCTGTCCCTATTTCATTAGGGTCTGCAAGTATTCCATCAATTGGAAGTGGGCCTGCAACAGTAGCTTCAAATGTTCAAGGAAAACAAACTCAAGACCCCAAATACCCATTGTGGAAATATGTGACAAGAGAGGCAAAGCCAGGCAGCAAGGTGAAGGGAGGAGGCAATGTTGCATGGAAATGCAGTTTTTGCCACAGTTATTTCATGAGCACATATTACCGTGTGAAAGCTCATTTGTTGGCTTTGCCAAGTTGTGGCATTTCAGCTTGTTCACAGGTGCCATTAGCAAAGAGGAAGGAAATGGACAGAGAGGCATTTGTTGGTGCGGCAAATGTGGCATCAAAATCAAAACAAAACAAGAATGATGACCCCCTTCCATTCTTGAGGAAAAGCAGCAACAAGTTCCCATTTGAGAGTTTTAGTGGGGGACAAGCAACAAAAATAAAGGCAACTGCACTTGGTCCAATGGACAAGATTTTCCAGAAAGAAAAGAGGGAAAAGCTTGATCTCACCATTGCATTTTTTTTCTATTAGAACTTCATATCCTTCAATGTTGCATGCTCACCTCTATTTATTGAGATGTGTTGAGCTCTAACTCAAACAGCTCCATCAGGGTATGTGTCTCCTAGATCAGAGCAACTTAGAACCACATTGTTGACGAAAGCAAAGAAAGAGGTGGACAAAATGCTTGAGCCTATTAAATCAGCATGGCCAACATCTGGGGTTAGCATTGTTTATGATGGATGGACAGATCTAGCACGGCACCCACTCATCAACTTCATGGTGTCTTCCTTGAATGGTCCAATTTTCTTGAAATCAGTAGATGCACTTGGACAATACAAGGATGCACAATATATGGATGAGTTATTTATTAAAGTTATTGAAGACGTAGGTGTCAATTCTTGTGTGCAAATCATTACAGATAATGCACCTGTTTGCAAGGCTGTTGGCATGATTGTGGAAGCTAAATATCCACAAATATTTTTGACACCTTGCATTGTCCATTCATTGAACTTAGAACTGAAATCTATTGCCTCGGATATGCTTTGGATTGGAAGCATTATTGAGGATGCACGGCATATCCGCAACTTTATACAAAACCATACAAATGCCCTCACTATCTACAAGGAGTACACCAATCTATCATTGTTGAAGATTGCAGATACATGGTTTGCCTCTTCATTCATCATGTTGAAGAGGTTGAGGGAGGTCAAGACCACTCTTGGGGCCATGGTTATTTCAAAATTTTGGTCTTTTTGGAAAAAAACGGATCAAACAGCCTCAAAAAAAGTGAAGGACACAGTGTTGGATGATGTCTAGTGGGATAGGGTAGATCTACTTATTCAAATCATGAACCCTGTCATTTCCTTGCTTCGATTTGCAGATACAGACCAACCCATCCTAGGAGAGGTTTATGAGATGGGATTCCATGATTGAGTCTGTGAGGAATATTGTTTTACATAGTCAGTGCCCCGAGTATGAGACATCACCAGAGGCCTTCACCAACATACAGGATATTCTTATCAGCAGATGGGACAAAAATTGCACACATTTACATTGTTTGGTGCACTCCTTGAACCCAAAATACTACAGCCATGAGTGGTTGAATGATGGAACTTCCTGCAAATTCCCTCACATGGATGGTGAAATCTCACAGGGGAGGAAAGATGCATTCAGGGGGATTTTTCAGGATAGGGCATCCCTTGATGCGGTGGAGGATGCCTTTGCAAAGTTTTCCACTGGCACTGGGCGATTTGCAGGCTATGATGTGATTAGAGACAGGGGGGCTAAGAAGCCCTATTCTTGGTGTCGGCTATGATGTGATTAGAGACAGGGGGGCTAAGAAGCCCTATTCTTGGTGGGAAATTCATGGGGCAACAAGCCCTCCTCTCCAGCAGTTAGCCATGAGGCTCCTCTCTCAGGTGACTTCATTCTCTTGTTGCAAGAGGAATTGGAGCACATATGGGAATTTGTAGAGTGTGAAGAAGAGCAGGCTTGAGCAGTCCAAGGCAGAGACAATGGTGTATGTGCACACCAACCTTCATCTTATTTACAGGCAGAGGGAGGATTGGTTGAAGGGAAAGACAAAGATGTGGGATGTCTTTCCTGATGATATGGGTCTGGACAACAGTGTTGAGTTGGCATTGGCCAACTTGGATCTCAATGAGCCAATGCTAGAGTTTGTCACATTTTATGATGGCGATACAGTATAGGGGTCATCCTCCACACCAACAGATGCAGAGATGACATTGGATACAGAGGAGAGCAGTGGTGAGCATGATGATCATCATGAGGACACTGATGTTGATTATGATGATGAGGATTGATGACTCATGAGTCATCAGCTACCTACTGCGGCACTGCCTTGAGGCTTGTAGTCTTGTAGACTTGTAGTTGTTTTGTATTTGCTATTTCTATTTTCCATTGGCACTGTACTACCTATAGGGTAGTGCTTATGTAACACATTTTGATTTTGATGACTTAACGAGAAAACAATAGTATCTTGTCTTTCTCCTATTGGATCATTGATGAATATGTCCATTACTTTGTAATATGTATGATTGTTTGATGTATCAATGTATCATGTATCTTAAATCTTTGTAAAACTTACATCTAGATGAAGATCTATGTTTGAATCAATGAATTTGTATGAATTTGTGTAAGAAATATCAAATTTTTAACACACACACACACATATATATATATAACGTGTCCTGTTCTGGGGGGTCACCGTGTCCGAATCCAACACTCGAATCCGTGTGTCCATCGTGTCCCGTGTCCCTGTGTCAGGTGACTTAGGTTATAATTATATTATAAGTTATAATTTATTTAATTTAAATAAAAAAAAGTAGAAAAAAAAAAATTATTATTTAGTTTTTTTTTATAAAGGGTTTGCAAGGAAGGAAATCAACATGCAGAAATAACGTAAGCAAGTGAAGAAATTGTCAACGATTAAGCTTTAGGGACAAAGCTTTTTGAAAAGAGAGGTAATGTTACGAATATAACTTATATAAAATAAAATAAATATAAATTGAATATATAGTAAACATAATTATAGTTAATTAATTGATTAGTTAATGAAGAGGCATGTTCTAAGGAACATGACCATTCATTGAAGGGGCACTTGCCTACATATATAAGTGGGCCCTCATTGTAACATTCAATAACTCTTGTACATTCATCTTATTAATAAAATATTACTTACAATACATTGTGTATTTTACATATTAAAAGCACAAACAATTCTAAGTTTTGTTGCTTCATTGATGATGGATGCCAAATAGGTCGAGGGCAGCACATTAGTAGCCCGAAGCTTATTCCCAGCTTCAGTTTGAAAGACTATGGTACCTATTCCAATATGGGTACATTTCGCCTTATTGCCCATGGTGATCTTGAAGTTCATTTGTTCTTCTTGATAGCTCGAGAAACATTCTAGTATCCCCGTCATATGTGCAGAATCTCCACTATCAATATACCAAACCTCTGAGGAAGCAGAGCTTGATACACAAGTGAATTCTTCTTCCAATCTGGAAGCCAATACAAAGATGTCGTGGTCCATCCTTTCTTCTGTGCTTTCCCTATTCTCTGGAGAACTGTGTGAACCCTTCCGAGTTGCTGCTACAACGACATCTAGACTTTTTTCCATTGCAGAATCTCCAATCTTGTTCCCTGATCTTTGCTCTGATTCCATGTGAAAACTTCAACTCTGAAATTCTACTGCAGTTACTGATTTATTTCTCCTACTTATTCTCACAATAAGTTATTTATGAAAACCCTTCAGTAAATTTCGAAATAAATGTTACTGCAACTATCACATTTATACATATAAAGAAAAGAACAATAAAATACAAGCACAAGAACCAATCACATCAACAAAGTTATTTTTGGACAATTGTCCCCAGAAAAACCCATGTGGGAAAACCGATGCAGCAGATGAGGGTTTATATATTAATCTTCAGCAACAATTCTTTACAAGGAAAGACTGGCAGAATAACTAAGAAACTGTAGGAAGACACTTGAGATCATTTTTCTCCTGATCTCTAGAGAACTTCTGACACCCAAGAGGCACCCTATCCCTCTTTGTGTCACCCTGCGTCCTTCTCTGCGCAGAGATTGTGTCACTGTTGCGTTGTCCCTCTGTGTTGTCCCTCTGTGCTGCCTCTCTACTCTTCTACTTCCTTCTTCCTCGAGTTATGACTGTTGTTGAAGCCCTCTGTTTCCTCCGACCTGCAACTCTCCCTCTGAAAATGGATTCTATGCTCTGAGAATCGACTTCCCTTGGGTTACTGAGTGTTTGCCCGGCTTACTTTCCAAATGACCCTCAAGCCTTCCTTTATAATCTTCTCATTGACAAATCAACGGCCCAGATTAGAAGTATAATCATTGGCTAATATTAAATCTTGACTTGATCTTCATTCTCTAGAAGATTCACATTCTGCTTTATTAATACCCATTAATTTTTTAATTTCCCTAAGTTTAGACTTAGGGTCCCCATTAAAATAATTTTATTTTTTTTTTAATAAAACATGAACCAAGCGGAATTTTCACAAATGATTTCTGGGTTCTTTGGAATACTGGTGTCCAAGCCTTCTCACCAAATTTGAGATTTAGATCACTTTCTGATGTTACAAAAATCAACATGAGCTACAGGGATTTTTGGGCATTTGCACCTATTACAAGAAGTTAGAGAAGGGGTTTTCACAGTTGGAAGCACCCCTCACTGATCTGACCAAGAAAGGTGGATTCGAGTGGACTGATGTAGCGCAGGAGGCCTTTGAGCACCTCAAGAGGATCACGAGAAGTTGCCCAGTGTTAGCGCTGCCTGATTTCACACAGCCTTTTACTTTGGAGTGTAACGCATCCGATGAGGGCGTTGGGGCTGTGTTGATGCAGGGTTGGCACCCCATAGCATTTGAGAGTCGGAAACTCCTTAATCATGAGAGGCTCTATTCTATATATGACAAGAATATGTTAGCCATCATGCATGCGTTGGCCAAATTCCGATAGTGTTTGGTGGGCAACAGGTTCAGGGTGAAGACTGATCACAACAGTCTTCAGTTCTTTTTAGAGCAGAGAGAACTCAACGAGAGGCAGCATAACTAGGTCAACAAGATCAATGCCTACAATTTCGATATGGAGTACGTCAAGGGCAAGCAGAATATAGTAGTTGATGCTTTATCCAGGGGGCCCGCAACATTATCTCTTATGAGTATTTGTCAGGATTGGGGGGTGCAGTTGCTAGTGGAGCACTCTATGGACAGACAGGCTTGTGAGATCTTAGATGGCACCCGTGCAAACGACAGGTACTAAGTGATGAATGAGGTTATTTATTACAAGGGGAGGATCTATTTGGTACCTAGTTCACAGTTGAGGGAGAGGATTACGCAGGCTACGCATGATTTTCCATTAGCAAGGAATCAAGGGTTCCTCAAGACATATCGAGCCATCTGAGAGAATTTCACATGGAGGGACCTCAAGGGGGATGCTCTAAGGCACGTGCAAGAGTGTGATACTTTCCAGAGGAACAAGGGGGAGCAGACACACCCTGCAGGTCTATTGCAGCCTCTCCCTATTCATGAGAGCAAATGGGAGAGTATATTTGTGGACTTTATTACTAGGTTGCTAGTAGTACAGGGGCGGGATTGCAGTTATGTGGTGGTCAACTAGCTAACCAAGTACGCCCATTTCTTTGCCATACCATTATTAGTTTTTGTAGCATTGGATGTGTTTTTGTAGCATTGGATGTGTTCTAGCCACAAGATTTGTGTAACAACCCATTCCTAATTGATAAGTAAAATAACATTAGCGAGTATGCGACATACGCATGTGATAGCTACATATGCCTATATCGCATACCCCGCACTAGTATTAAGGCTACCTAAATGAGAATAACGAACTTAATATTACTATATATTTCATCTTGCCATGATATAACGAAATTTCAACAGGCATGGGAGAGTGTTACTTAAGAAAACTAGATTATAATTTAGTTAAAAATTATATGTGGATGAACCAATAAAATAATAATATAAATTAATTAAGGCAAATTAATTAATTTTAAAACAAACATAATACAAGTTAAGCTTTCCATAAAGTCATCACATCTACGTAACTAGATCAGGACTCAATGGGGATATTTAATGCACTTTACCCCAAAACCTTATCTCTAAATTAAATGTCTCCTTAAATGAAGATAATATCTCCTTAAATGTTTGCAAACCCTCATAAAT
This sequence comes from Pinus albicaulis, assembly GCA_034641835.2. Classification (NCBI taxonomy): domain Eukaryota; kingdom Viridiplantae; phylum Streptophyta; class Pinopsida; order Pinales; family Pinaceae; genus Pinus; species Pinus albicaulis. Next base: position 514,411,925 of record CM076578.1, on the reverse strand, counting down.
GTGAGGATATCTACGGGAGTTGAGGGCGGTGGAGAAATTGATATAAGGGGGAGGATGTGAAGGAGGAGGGGGACGGTCTTTTGGAGGAAAATTCTGCATTCTGTCCACAGAAAGGATTGAAGGATATGAAGTGTTTGGAAGGGAGTCTCATCGTCCTTGGGATTCTGGGCACGGGGGCAGAAGAGTGATCTTCTGGGTCTAGGATTGTTCCTAGATCGGCTGGGAGGATTATATTGTTTCGGCGAATTGTTCAATCTGCCCACAGCATCACAGGAGGAGTGCCTGAGGAGTGCCACCATTAAATCATTTGCTGCATTCCAGGTATTTCCCATATAGCTAAAATTGAAATTTCATTTCTAAACGGCATGAAATCGTATTACTATTGATTTATGTTTATATATGCTTTAGATGTATTCATGGAAATGATGTCTTAAATTGTATTCAGGGGAATAATGATAGTTTCTAACAGTTGTCTTAATTAAGTATAAAAACTTGGAATAATCTTTAGCAGCAGCAGTGATTCCCTGTTAGTAATTTAGCTAAGTCTTTCCCTCCAGCAAAAACTCTGAAATTTCCTGAAATTAAGTGTAAAATTTAAGAAATTAACAACCAAGGTCACTACAATTTGGCAGATTGACTAGAATACATGTATTCTCCAATACCCAGAAATCATTTCTGGAAATTCCACCTAGAGACGACTTAATTAAATTAATTAGTTAGTTTTTAATATGTCCCAAGTCTGAACTTAGGAAATATGATTAATTAAAAGGAATTAATTAAGTCATGGTGAGAATCTTCTAGAAAAGTGCATGGATCGATTTCTATTAATCCTAGCCATCGATTAAGATCTAATCGTGGTCGTTGAAGTCTCAACGGAGGATTATAAGAAGTCGATGGGGCTTGGAGAAGACACACCAGCAGTTAGATTTCACTGGCAGATCGATTTCCAGAGTAGCAGCAATTAGTTGTCGAAGAGAGAGCTAGAGAGCTCAAAGCAGGGAGAGAGGGACAGAGATAGTGTGGCCGGAGGAAGCTTTTCTAGTTCTGATGAGTACATTGCAGAGAGACAGTGATTGCCACAGAGAGGCAGCGCAGAGCTCAGTGGGTAATTCGTATTTTGATGGGGAGAAGTGATTTAGTGTCGGAAGCTGGGCAGAGAGTTTGGAGGCCAAGAGAATAAATTTCCTAGACAATAGCTAACAAGAAAGCAAGAGGAGAGGCAGTTTCAAGCTTGGAGTGTTGAAAAGTGTAAATAGGTTCAATCTTCATGATGACATGTAATTGTGACTTGTATAAATGATGTAATAAAATTATTTTTGTAAGTCTTGCTTCATGGGTTTCATGAGCAAGTGATTTCCGAATATTGGGATTTATCATTTAGACTCAAAGAATTAATGTCATGTATGAAGATCTCTTCTTGAGCCTGTGTCAATATATATGAGTCTCTAGAAGTCCCTAGATAGCCCTCCAAAGCAAGCCCTGCCCTCCTATTGATGTGGGCCTCAAATATTCATCTAAAAGTCATGTCGGCTCAACTTATATGGACACATCTATTCGAGATGTCAAGTCAGCTTAATTGATGGACCAACAACTATATAAAGGCACCTTGGCCTATACCACAAAGATATAATTCCGAAAAGGTATCTCTGAGATTTTCGGATGGTAGACAGTTCGGTGAAGGGATAACATCTCTATGAAGTTCTCGGATGGATATCACAAAAGTACAGTTTGGTGAAGAGACAACATTTCTCTGAAGTTCTCGGATAAGCTAACAAGGCTCAGATCTCTAGTACAGGACTAAGATTGAATGATGTAGACAGCAAGAAGATGTTTCAAGGGTAATATGGCTTGGATCTCTCACAAAATTCGGATCACTGAGCTGTAAACATGTTAGATGTATCTCTGGAGTGCTTATGTATGACTACTGTGACATGGAAGTTCGGATCTCTGTGTTGGTGCTTGTTAGGTCCCTATATTAATAGTGTAGTCCCTTATTATGTTAGTGTAGCCCCCCTTATTGTTATTGTTGTACCCCTGTAACCCAAATATTGTTATTATTGTGCCCTTAAATTATTATTGTTAGGTCGGCTAGGATTACATTATGGCCCCACTAGGATTACATTACGTCTTCCAGTACCTTTACATATAAAAGGAGGTTTTGGTCATTTGTATCATCCAAGAATTTTCATTTATGTAATGTACTGGAGGTTGCCCCCTTTAAGTGGTTATTTCTATAAGGCGTTGATATCTCTTTTTCTATTTTTGGAGTCGGTTTCGTCAAATATTTGGTATCGTAGTCGGATTCTAGGGTTTTCATTATTTAAACAAAACAATGTGGAATTTTCGCTATAACTTTTTTCCTACGAAGGTTCAGAATTTAAAATTTTTATGGTGCAAAGCCGAAATCCTAAGGAAACTTGTTGCAAAATTTCAAAGCTTGGTTCACAACATTTTCAGAGATATGATCTGTGGAAGGTAGTGCTTTTTCAGGCTCCCGAATTTCATCTCAAAGAGGTGATCGTGAGAAAATATTCATAACTCTCTATCTGAGCATCGGATTGGAGTGCCGTAAAAAGTGGTCGCAAGTACACGGACTGTAGTTTCTTTGCTATCAATTTCAGAGCCGAAGGACGAAACAGTGACACGTGCCAAGTCGTACAAGTTCCCTCTACTGAACCAATCCATAATTAGGTCATTGTGGGAGATTGGACATAACTTTGCCTTGGAGAATCCAAATCAAGTCAGACCTGTGGCATTCGAAAGAGAATTCAGAGGGTTACCTCAGCGCCAAACTTCAGATATTGAAGAGCCGCAATCACAGAGATAATCCAATTTCAATATCGAGCTCCTCAAAAGCAAGAAAAAGGTGTGTATTTTTTTTCCGAATTGCACAAGTCTTGTTTGAAGAATCAATTTGAATTGATTACAAGGGCGTATTGTAGAATAGATATCAGTATTCGGTTCTAAAAAATGCCCCGTAAAAATAATTCAACACCCATTAAGCCTTCAAAAGGCTCTACTATGACTCATGAAGATGAAGAATTGCAACATGATGTATCAAAATTACAACAGCAAGTGCACTAAATTTCGCTCTCGCAAAGAACAACAAAAAATGAAATGGAAGTTTTGAAGAAAGGCGTGGAAGCAAAGATGGATGGTTTGAAGAATAACATGGATGGTTTGAAGAAAGGCGTCGAATCTACGATAGATGGCATGGAAGCTGGCATGGAATCTAAGATTGTAAATTTATGTAGATGTTCTATGCTTGATGCAACTTTACTTTTATAAAAGCAAACACATAAACAGTTAAGTAAAATGCTGATAAAACATACCAGTGGATCTATAGAAGACAAACAAGAAACAAGAGAATGTGTTGGTGCGTTACGGCAATCAGCAGGATGCTTAAACCAACAAAGTCTTCTTGGTCGGCCAACCCAGAATGTGTCACAACAGTCCTCAAATCTGTCACCCAGTCAACTCAAAGTCAACCCCAGAAAATTCAACGCAGCTCCAACTTCGGTCAACCTTTTGACCTCAATTTTTGTGCCAATGAGTATGGCCTTCAAAAATCGAACTCTCCACAAAATTTCAGCCAATTCGGACCATGCGTTGACCAAAGTCAACGGTGGTCAAACTTGCCCAGAAACCCTAACTGCAGAAAATTTGCTGCACTAAATTTCGTCCTTTTTGCTGCAGTAGATTTGGTACTTCTTCTCACGTGGGATATGAAACTGCTTCTCAGATGCTCGTATATAATCAGAGGAGAAGATGTGTGATGTTGAGTGAGTGAAATGCTCTCCAACGTTGACTGTATTTATATCCATCATTGAGGTGTGTGACACATCTGCTGGGGGTGTAAAACCTTAAGGCCGACCTGCACTTAAATTTATTATAAATAATAAATTCAAAATAAATGTTCTACTCATCAGATTAAAATCAATTTTAGATCGATTTTACACCTCTCTGAAATAGGAATCCAATACAAATATTGGAATCTTCATCTCAGCATCACAAGATGGAGTTTGGACCTAGTTGTCCAAATTTAACACTCCCTCTCAACTAGGGAGAACTCCATCCACCAGTGCAGTCAAACATTGTGCGTCATCCCGCCGTAACTTGCTTTGCTGGCCTCTTTATTTCAAAATAGAAGTGGGCCAGTGACAAAGACATCATCCCCCGGCTGACAAATTCAGCCCAGAGGTCTGAAACCTCTATCGGACTCACAAAGAGTCTCCAACCAACCAGAAGTTGGTTCATCTGACCCGAAGTCAGACGGAGGTCCGAGACCTCACTAGACTTGATCCCAGATCAAGTGGTTGGACCATGCCATCCTAGATAGAGAGTACGGCAATCTCTGATGCATCCATCAGTCTTTGCCACTGGTCTCTAGCTTTTCCCACCTCATTAGCCAAATGAGAGGTACTTCCCATGAGCCCTGAACTCAATGGGTAGGATGCATACGGGGCACAGATAATGAGAGGTGAACCAACTCAATAATCACAACGATGGGGTCCAAGCACACCAACAAGGTTTGGCAAGCCTAGCCTTATGGTTGCTCATAGCTCCGAGAAGTTGTCCCCAAAGTCCCCCAGAGCTCCTCGAGCTCATCGTCCAACAGGACCCACATCATAAAGTCGTTCCACAATACCAAGTCTCTCACGGAAGGTTAGAAACTTGACCTTCCCCAGGGGCTTAGTGAGAATATCTGCGACCTACTCATCAGTTCCTATATGATCGAGCCTTACGACGCCTTGTTATACCATATCCCGGATGAAATGATACCTGATATCAATATGCTTGGATCGGTCGTGGAACATAGGATTCTCGGTCAAGCGAATCCCACTCTGGTTATCACAGAGTATCACGATGGTATCTAGCACATGTCCAAACAGCTCACTAAAGATCTTTCGCAACCAAACTGCTTCACAACAGGCCATACTTGCTGCAATGTATTCGGTCTCTACGGTGCTCAAGGCCACTGACTTCTGCTTCCTGCTCATCCATGAAATCGAAGTAGAACCAAGATTGAAGCAGCATCCCGATGTGCTCTTACGATCCACCACACTGCCAACCCAATCGGCATCAAGACATTCATGAGCAACACTGTTTTGGTATCTCATCCCATGGTTTATCGTGCCTCGAAGATATCTCAGAATATTCTTGGCACCAACCTAATGAGTGTGATGCGGCTCAATCATCTGTTGACTCAAAGTGTTCACTGCAAAACATATGTTCGGACGGGTGTTCACTAAGAACATCAGGGCCTCTACGAGTTGACTATACTCAGTAGGATTTGCTAACATGAGCCCAGTAGCGCTGCAACTCAACTTCTTGAAGTTGAGCTCCATCGGCGTCGACACGGACTTACAGTCCACCATACCAAATATTTCCAGAAGCTTCACAATGTATTTTTCTTGAGAAAGGAAAATTGAAATGCCGCACCCAAGCTCAGGAAGAAAGACTAATCCTAGGTCCCTCATCTCGAACTCAAATAATGCAGCCCTCTTTGGTATCGATGAATGGAGAGTGGTTAGGCACGCAATAGAAGAGGTCGTCCACATATAGCACCAGAATGAGAGGCTTCCCCTGGACAACCTTGAAGTAAAGGTTCGGATCAGCATTACTTCGAGTGAAGCCCAGCTTCATTAAGTAGCTATCTATCCCTCCGTACTGCGTTCGGTGCTTGCGCTCTCCAACCCATAGAGTGGCTTTTCAACCTCGCGTACATGAGTAACGTACCTCGACTTCAAACCTCAAGAGATTGCTCCCACATACACCTCTTCTTTATTGCACCATGCAGAAAAGCGGTCTTGACATCCATCTGATGAAGACTCCATCCTTGCGTAGCAGCAAGGGCTATGATTGATCGAATGGTGGTATATCGTGCCACAGGTGCAAATATGTCATCATAGTATATTCCTTCCTTTTGAGAGAAGCCACGGGCAACAAATCTTGCCTTGAACTTTTCAGCACTTCCATCAGATCCATGCTTGATCTTGTAGAGCCATTTTGCAGTGACAACTGATTTGTCCTTCGGTCTTGGAACCACATCCCAGACATCATTCTTCATTATGGACTCATATTCTTCGTGCATAGCATCCTTCCAGACTTGATGCTTTACGGCTTCCTCAAAAGATCCAGGTTCAGATTGTACAATAGTACTCATGTCAGCCAGATACCCTTGGTATCTACACGGCTTCTTGCTTTCTCGGAATGTCCCCCTTGGGGCAGCATGTCCCTCAGCATCTTCGAGAGTGTCCTTGAGCCGTGAAGGAGATGGATCGATTGGGTCCATTAGTCCTTCAACATCAGGCATTGTCTCATCCTGCAGTTCTTCTTGATTTCCAGGCCTTGCTTCATGATTTTCCCCAGATCTCGGAAGATCTACTACTTTCTTCAGGGAAGCATCTTCGTCAAAAGTGACATCATGGCATATCTCTACTTCCCTTTGACCAGGTACATAGACTCTATAGGCCTTAGAAGTTTCGCTGTAGCCCACAAACATTCCTCTCTTCCCAGAAGCATCCAGCTTACTTCTCTTTTCTTTTGGCACATGAAAATAAACAGGACATCCAAAAATTCTAAAATGTGAGACATCAGGTTTCTTACCAGTGAAAACCTCTTCGAGAGTTTTGGAGTCTAGAGCGGAATGAGGGCATCGGTTTTGAATGTACACAGCAGTATTTGCAGCTTCTCCCCACAGAAACTTCGGTAGACCCTGGTCACATAGCATGGCACGGGTAGCTTCCACAATAGTCCTATTCTTGCGTTCAGCAACACCATTCTGCTCAGGAGTATATGCAGTAGTAGTCTCCCTCTTAATGCCAGCTTCTCTGCAAAAGTCTTTGAACTCATTTGACTCATATTCAGTGCCATTGTCGGTCCTGAAAATCTTGATCTTCTTTTCGGTCATATTTTCCACCAAGGCTTTGAAGGTACGGAACCACATGAAAGCCTCATCCTTCTTCTTCAAGAAGTATATCCAGGTTTTGCGAGAGAAGTCATCAGTGAATGTCATGTAGTAAGAACATCCTCCCAGGGATGTCACGGGTAACATACCAGATAGATCAGAATGGACCAGTTGCAAAATATCAAATGTCTTTGTGACACTTGAGGGGAAAGGTCCCCTTGTATGCTTTCCTTCGGCACAACCCTTACATACACCTTCATGATTATTTCCAAATTCGGGCATCCCTGTCACCACCTTCCTTGCTTTGGGAAGGGCCTTGTAATGAAGGTGTCCAAACCTCCGGTGCCATAGTTCAATTTGTCGGATAGTATCACATGTCATAGCTCCCAGTGGACTTCCTTCAACCTGGTAGAGTGTTCCAACTCTAAAACCAATCACGATAGCTTCCTTGAGATTCTTCTTCCACATGCGCACCTTTCCATCGGTGAATGCCACATTGAAACCTTTGTCTTCCATGGCTGATATAGACACAAGGTTCTTCTTTAATTTTGGTACATAGAGTACATCCTGCAAATGTAGGACTTGTCCTTGAGACAAGTGGAGGGTCACAGTCCCTGTCCCTTTCACGGGATATGTGGCATTATCTCCAAGGATAATTTCCAAATTAGTATCCTTCTCAACCATGTCAGAGAGTGCTTCCTTGAACCCAGTGATGTGTATTGAGGCACCACTATCTATCAGCCAGACATCCATAGTGTCGGGCAGGATGCAGCGGAGAGGGCAGATACAAGAATGTATTCATTTCTTTTATCCACAACATTTGACTCCTCATACCTGGAGTTTCTAGACCTTTTGAAAGGTTGATTGTTTCCGCCAAAGGGAGCCTTCCTCTTTCCTTTGGACCTGTTGTTTCTTTGATTTCCATTCCTCCGGTTGTTGTTGTTGTTGTTGTCATCACTATCGAGAGAATCCTTCTTGAAAGGACATTCTCTAGCATGATGACCTGGCCTATGACAAGTGAAACACTTGCCCTTCTTTCCTTGGGCCCCTGCTCTTCCTTTGTTCTTTGGACCACCAGAGTTCTTCTTTCTAGAATGAGCAGCGTAGGCAGCATTTCTGTCATTTTTGTATTCCTTCATTCTTGTCTCTTCTTGCATGCATCTTGACAATAGCTCGTCAAAGTTAGGAATTGTACTATTATTGAGAATGGTAGTGTTGAATACTTGCCATTCATATGGGAGCCCTCCAAGTGTGGTGAGTACCATCTCACGATCCGCTATTGTCTCCCCAATAGCCAGCAGATTGTTCCTGATCTCAGTCAATTTCAGAAAGTATGTTTGGACAGACTCATCCCTGCCTTTCTTCAGATTCTTCAATTGATTCTTGAAGAATAGCACTTGGTTTGCATTGTTTACTTTGAAAATTTGTATCAGCTTATCATACATCTCTTTGGATGTGCCTAGCTCAGATATGTAGGCAACCAAAATTTTATGTATGGATTCCCTGATCATTAGCTTTGCTTTGATCTCCCCCTTCTTATACTTGGTTTTAGCAGCAGCAGTAGCAGTGGATGGAGGTTCTTGTATCTTACCCAGTACATAGTCCATGAGATCATGGTCTTCTAATTTGAGATCTAATATCATCTTCCAAGCGTGGAAGTCATCCCTTCCAGTGAGCTTGTCATCCTCCTTGAAGCCATAACTTGTGGAACTCATTTTTCTCTTTTGGTGATTGTTATAAGTTAGGGCTTGTCTTCACCTCAGCTCTGATACCATGTAAATTTATGTAGATGTTCTATGCTTGATGCAACTTTACTTTTATAACAGCAATCACATAAACAGCTAAGTAAAATGTTGCTAGAACATACCAGTGGATCTATAGAAGACAAACCAGAAACAGGAGAATGTGTTGGTGCGTTATGGCAGTCAGCAGGATGCTTCAACCAGCAAAGTCTTCTTGGTCGGCCAACCCAGAATGTGTCACAACAGTCCTCAAATCTGTCACCCAGTCAACTCAAAGTCAACCCAGAAAAGTCAACACAGTCCAAAAAAGTCAACACAGGGCAGCAACAATAAAGTCAATGCAACTCCAACTTCAGTCAACCTTTTGACCTCGATTTTTGTGCCAATGAGTATGGCCTTCAAAAATCGAACTCTCTACAAAATTTCAGCCAATTCAAACCATGCGTCAACCAAAGTCAACGCTGGTCAAACTTGCCCAGAAACCCTAACTGCAGAAAATTTGCTGCAGTAAATTTCGTCCTTTTTGCTGCAGTAGATTTTGTCCTTCTTCTCACGTGGGAGATGAAACTGCTTCTCAGATGCTCGTATATAATCAGAGGAGAAGATGTGTGATGTTGAGTGAGTGAAATGCTCTCCAACGTTGACTGTATTTATATCCATCATTGAGGTGTGTGACACATCTGCTTGGGGTGTAAAACCTTAAGGCCGACATGCACTTAAATTTATTATAAATAATAAATTCAAAATAAATGTTCTGCTCATCAGATTAAAATCAATTTTAAATCGATTTTACACCTCTCTGAAAAAGGAATCCAATACAAATATTGGAATCTTCATCTGAGCATCACAAGATGGAGTTTGGACCTAGTTGTCCAAATTTAACAAAGATGGATGACATGGAAGCTAAGATCGATGAAAAAATGGAAAACATGAAGAATGATCTTAAAGCAAACATGGAAGGTTTGACAAAGTTGATACAAGAAATGTTTCCTAATGGTGAAAAGATAGTAGAGGAAACTCATGATGAGAACAAAACAAATGTTAATCGTGATTTCATAAACTCTAATGTTGGAGGGAAGAACCACCATATTCCAAAAATGGATATGAGGAAGTTTGATGGAAAGGATCCTGTAACATGGATACTACGGATGGAGCAATATTTTGATCTCCATAATGTGCAAAACACACAAAAGGTACGCATTGCAACTTTACATTTAGAACAAAATACATTTGTATGGTATCGATGGCTTTGCTCACGTAAAAAAATTGTCACTTGGTCAATTTTTACGGAGGAAATGATAGCACATTATGAGGATACAAAGAGCAACACCTTCTTTAGCCAATTGATAAATTTCAAACAAAAGGGTTTAGTGGGGGAACACATTCAGGACTTCCAAAAATTGAATATAAGGGTAACTGATATTCCAGAGGAACACAGGATTGATCTCTTCATAGGCACTTTAAAGGATAACATCCAACATGAAGTTCGCGTTTTGGAACCTGATTCATTGGAGAAGGCATTCAGGTTGGCAAGAAAAATTGGATGTAAAATTATGGCGACAAGGAAGCCTACCACTCACTTCTATAAAGAGGGAAGTGTTGCTACTCCTAGATTTCCACAACCTACAAGGTTGACACCACAACAATTGGAAGAAAAAAGAGCAAAGGGCTTTGCTACAGTTGTGATAGAAAATACACTAAAGGTCATAAGTGTGCTGAGAAGAAATTATTTTACATAGATTGTGAAGAGGAAGAAGAAAATGAACAAGAAGAGGATATACACCAGGAACCAACCCTAGAAGAGGAAGAAATGAGTTTGACCATATTGTGTAATGCACTGGCAGGAATTACCACTCCTCAAACTCTCAAGATAGAAAGACATATCAAGAAGAAAAAGGTAATAGTGTTGATTGATTTAGGTAGTACCCATAATTTTATTCATTGTAAGGTAGCCAAGGAATTGAATTGTTTCCTATACCCAGCACCAGAATGTCAAGTGATGGTTGCAAATGGAGGAACTATAAATTGCTCTGGAAAATGCCATAATATCAAGCTAGCCATGAGGGAATATGTATTGAATAGTCCAATGCTTTCCATCCCAATGGGAGGTGCTGATGTTGTACTAGGAGTACAATGGTTACAATCTTTAGGGACAGTAGCTTTTAATTTTCAAGAATTTTTCTTGAATTTTTTTTCGGAAGGAAAGGAAATCAAATTACAGGGTATCACAGGGAAGCCAAGAAAGATAATAAGCTCTAATGTCATGAAAAAGCTTCTAAAGAAAGAACAACGGGGCGTAATTGCACAATTATGCTCACTAAAAGTTCCAACATCAAAATCATCTATTTCTCCAGATCTCCAGAAAGTCTTGGACAATCATTCCAAGGTGTTCGATACTCCCAAAGGACTCCCACCTATTCGTGATCATGATCATGCTATTCATTTGATTCCAGGAAGTGTTCCTCCAAACATCAAGCCTTACAGATATCCTTATGTCCAAAAGAGCGAAATTGAACGTATGATTGCAGAAATGTTAGAGGCTGGTATAATTCAACTTAGTCAAAGTTCTTTCTCTGCTCCAGTAGTATTGGTGCACAAAAAAGATGGATCATGGCGCATCTGTCCGGATTATACGGAGCTCACTATTAAAGATAAATTTCCCATTCCTGTGATTGATGAATTATTGGATGAATTACATGAAGCAATTTATTTTACAAAGTTGGATCTTCGTTCAGGATATCATCAAATTAGAATGAATATTGAAGATATTCCGAAAACAGCATTTCGAACTCATGAGGGTCATTATGAATTTTTAGTCATGCCTTTTGGCCTTACCAATGCACCTTCTACATTTCAAGGGTTGATGAATTCCATTTTCAAACCCTTCCTTAGAAAATTTGTGCTAGTATTTTTTGATGATATGCTAATCTACATCAGGTCTTGGAAGGATCATGTTCAACATGTTGATAGGGTGCTCAGACTATTGGAGGAGAAACAATTATATGCAAAAACATCCAAATGTTTCTTTGGAGTACAAGAGGTGGAATATCTGGGTCATATTGTATCTCACGAGGGTGTTAAGGTAGACCCTAACAAAATTAAATCCATTAAGGAATGGAAAGTCCCCACAACCATAAAGCAGTTGCGCGGATTTCTCGGGTTAACAGGGTATTATCGCAAGTTTGTTAAGAATTATGGGAGAATAGCAGCACCTCTAACAACACTATTGAAGAAAGATGCATTTTCATGGACTCCTGAAGCAACTAAGGCCTTTGAACATCTTAAAGAGGCAATGTGCCTAGCACCGGTCTTAGCTACGCCAGACTTCACAAAAACCTTTATTGTGGAATGTGATGCCTCAGGAAATGGAATTGGTGTTGTTTTAATGCAGGAAGAAAGACCCATTGCTTTTGAAAGTCGTCCAATCAAAGGAAAGTATTTACAGAAACCTATTTATGAGAAGGAAATGTTAGCAATACTGCATGCACTAAAGAAATGGCGAACTTACCTAATGGGAAGACACATCAAGGTAAAAACTGATCATGATAGTCTTAAACACTTTTTGGAACAAATACTATCATCAGAAGAGCAGCAAAAATGGGTCACAAAGATGTTGGGTTATGACTTTGAAATAATCTACAAAAAAGGAAAGCTTAATGTTGTTGCAGATGCACTCTCAAGAAAGAATGAAGAGGTGGAAGCATTTCTTTGTGCCATTTCTATTATCCAGCCAGATTGGATAACCGAAGCAAGAGATGAATGGAAGAAGGACGAAGAAGTGTGGACACTCATTCAAAAGTTGCAGCAAGATCCTAGTACATCTGATACATTTAGTTGGAAAAATGATTCCTTATAGTACAAAGATCGCTTATATCTTTGTAATAATTCCCAACTAAAACAAAAGATTCTTTTTGAATTGCACACTTCTCCTTTAGGAGGACACTCAGGATTTTTAAAAACTTACCACAGGGTGAAGAAAGAATTTTTTTGGGATGGCCTTAAATTTGATATTCAAAAGTTTGTGGCAAAATGTTTGGTTTGCCAGCAGAATAAAGTGGAAACAATTAAGACCCCGAGACTTCTACAACCTTTATCCATTCCAAGTGAATGTTGGGAGGAGATTTCAATGGATTTTATCACGGGTTTACCTAAGTCCGAAGGAAAGAGTGTCATCATGGTGGTAGTTGATAGACTTACCAAGTATGCACACTTTTGTGCATTATCTCATCCATTTAAAGCAAGTACAGTTGCTACTACATTTATGGACACAATTCAAAAACTACATGGAAACCCAAGGGTTATTGTGAGCGACAGAGATCCCATTTTTACTGGAAATTTTTGGACGGAGTTATTTTCTTGTTTGGGTACTCAATTAGCTCATAGCTCATCTTATCATCCTCAATCGGATGGTCAAACTGAGATAGTAAATAAATGTTTGGAAGGATATCTTCGTTGTTTTGTATCTGATAAACAAACACAATGGGTCAAGTGGCTACCTCTCGCTGAATGGTGGTATAACACTTCCTTCCATACTGCAGCAAAAATGACCCCATTTATGGCACTTTATGGATATCATCCACCATCGATCACATCATCTTTAAGGGAAAATTTGAAGGTTCAAGCAGTGGAAGATCACATCGAGCATCAGCAAGAAGTTCTCCAACTATTAAAGGATAACCTGAATTTGGCACAAAATCGAATGAAACAACAGGCAGATCAACATCGCAGCGAGAGAAGTTTTGGTATAGGAGATTGGGTATTTTTACGGCTACAACCATATAAACAAATGTCCCTCAAGCAAGCTAAGAAGGATAATAAATTATCGCCAAAGTACTATGGTCCTTACAAGGTGTTGCAAAAGTTTGGTACTATGGCATACAAATTGGAGCTTCCTACTTCTTCGCGAGTGCATCCAGTTTTCCATGTTTCATGCTTAAAGAAGGTTATAGGTGAAAATCTTCCAGTTCAAACAATATTGCCAGAACTTGATGAGGAAGGAAAAATCATATTGGAACCTGAAGCGGTCACAGAAACAAGAACTCGACAACTACAAAATCAATCAATTTCAGAGTATCTCATCAAGTGGAAGAACTTACCCACTGAAGATTCTACATGGGAGGATGAGAATTTTATACAGAAGCACCCGGAGCTACTCAAACGTTGAGGACAACACTTTTTTGAAGGAGAGGGGCATGTTAGGTCCCTATATCACTAGTATAGTCCCTTATTATTGTTAGTGTAACCCCCTTATTGTTATTATTGAACCCTTGTAACCCCCATTTTGTTATTATTGTGCCCATAAATTATTATTGTTAGGTCGGCTAGGATTACATTGTGGCCCACTAGGATTACATTATGGCCCCATGGACTCCTATATATAGAAAGGAGGTTTTGTAAATTGGATCATCCAAGAATTGTTCATTTATGTAATGCATTGGAGGTTGCCCCCTCGAAGTGGCTTATTTCTAAGGCGTTGATATCTCTTTTCTTCTATTTTTGGAGTTGGTTTCACAACAGTGCTAATACGAAGTCTAATGTCAGTCATGTAAAGGAGATAATGAGATTCGATGTTTGCTACAATGATCACAGTTTGATGTGACGACAGTGACATGTCAGTTTGGTGCTATGCTATTGAAGAAAGTCGAGGTGGAAGAAGAATCGTAAAGGCGGCTAATTGTCTTGAGAAGCTTGTGCCTTGGTCTTGGAGTGGCTTATAAGTCAAGGGTCATGGTCTTGGTATTCGTCAATTGGAATCTCTATAAGAAGAATTTGTGTGGGTTTTCCTCTCAAAGAGTGAGAGGTTTTGGCCTTGGCTCATAGCCTACATGTTGTGTCTCTTGTCTACTTTATGTTTATGCATTGGTTACTGTTTGATGAAGAAGAACACTAATAATCTCACAAGAAGAAGATCCTAATCTAAAGAAGTAAAAAGCATTCACAAACAGTCACTAATGAAGAGAAATCATCTAATACAAATGCCCTAGATTTCTCAACATGGAGGACCCAGTACTGTGTCGGCTAACATAGTGACTGTGCAGAGGGAGCAAGGAGCAGCTCAAATCGAGCTAAGGTCAGTGTCGGATCGCCTGTGGAGTGAGAAAATTTCTCACTAGTTTCATTGCCAGTCATTTCTCTGTTTTGGATTGCTAGACTAGGCATCCATAGATTGTACTCAGATTTCACTACTGCATAATATTAAAACCCTCAGTTGTTGCACCAGTTTTTCTGAGTTGAGTTTTTCTAGGGACTTAGTCCAAAAATAACGATGTCTTATTGTATGTGTTCATCTATTCTTCCATCGTTTATTTTTCTTCCGCAGTATTTGTTTTGTGAAGGTTGCAGTTTGTTTCGATATTTATCGTAGCACACAGTAAATAATTTGTTTAATTTATTTAAAAAATAGAAGAAACAATATCAGTTGTTGCAATAGGATTCGGGGTTGGCCGAATTTTCACATGCTATTAGAGTGTAGATAGAAATCTGGAGAGCTCAATAGCAGAAAGGAAGAGCAGCTTCATAGCACTGCGCAAGCAGCTGTTCGAAACCCCAGAGGCAGCGCAAATCCTTTGGCCAGGAGAGTCAATTTTTGAGGAAAAATCGATTTCTCTGAGAGAGCGATAAAGAAATAGGACTTCTCAGATCAAAGATTACCAAAGGCAGAGGGAGCAACAGTGGCTTTCCTTGCAGAGCAGATCTCTAGCTGCACGCAGTATTTTGCAGCAGTTGCTAGTGCAAAATAGCATCAGGAGGAGGAAAGAGCACACACTGAGGGAATTTTTTCCTCAGGGGACTTCTAGCTTCAGACGTTCGATTTCTCATTGCAGATCAGCAGTCGTTACGAGCAAATTTACTCACTCCAACAGGGAGTGCGTAGAGCTTAGCAGTCGCTGAGCAGAGGAGAAGAGGAGGATCTCGACTTATTTTACTGCGATGGCACCAATCAAGCTGAGAGATCAGGATAGGTTGGACGGAGCATCCAACAATGTGATCTGGAAGGCAAGGATTTCTTGTCTTTTGGATAAGTACAATCTTAAGGCATACATCGATAACGTGGTGGTTGTCACTACGGATCGAGATCAACTCAAAGCATACAAGAAGGAGATGGCAAAGGCGAAGAGATTGATTCTCAATGGGGTTCGAGATCATGTAGTATCATGTATAGTTGGCAAGGATACTGCCAAGAAGATGTTGGATGCCCTCACCACACTATACCAGGGATCTTCCGAGCAGCGGAAGATGTATCTAGAGGAGAAGCTGAGATGTACTCGTATGCAAAAGGAGGAGCGCATAGACCCCTTCCTCACAAGGCTTCAAGATGCCTGAGATCAGTTGGAAGTTGTAAGGTCATAGCCCCAACCTACAGAATTAGTGTGATTAGCTCTCAACAGTGTTTCCGAGGATTGGCAGGTCTTTGTCCAAAGAATTTTGGGCAGAGACAAGTTTCCAGGTGGGACAGGATGTGGTTTGATTTGCAGCAAGAGGAGATGAGGTGCGATTTGGTGAAGAGCACCATCAGAAGGCAATAGCAACAGCAGTGGGACGAAGCAGGGGAAGGAGGAGGAGAATGTGGCCCTCGCATCAAAGGGGCAGTAGGAGCAGCGCAAGAAGGACCTGTCGAAGGTCAAGTGCTTCAGGTGTGGCAAGCTAGGCCACTACAACACTCAATGTCCTCTCAGAAAGAAGGACAAGGAGGAGAAGCAGGATCAGCAGGCTGCTTCCTCAGAGATCGATAAGATGTCCTCTAGGTTGGAGGAATATTTTGCCATGATAGTAGACATCCCTCCAAGAGTGAGGTGGGGTGACTTGGTTTTGTAGCCCCAAAGTGCTACAGATTGGGCAGGATTCTTAAGGAGGTCCACCTTTTGAATCAGTGCCTTGATACGAGAGCCCACAGTACGCAGTAGCATGATGGACCAGTGGCATTTGGTGCAGTCAGATGCCAGATTCAGATGCGATGGCTAGTAGCAGTCAGACACTGGGCAACACAGTGAAGAGTTGGCACAGTGCAGAGTCAATAGCAGCGCACAGGCTCCAGTGACAGCGCAGAGACTAGGAGCAGTCAGAACTTAGGTGACGGATGCATCAAACTGGTCACAAATGGTTAAATGTTTTGGATAGTTCTCAGTTGCAGATGTTGCAGGTGCAGCAACAGCAGATGAGTGCAAGTATCAGATGTTGTAGTAGCAACAACAACAGCGTTGCAGTGCAGATGCAGTGTTGGCAGCAGTTCAGCAGGGTCAGCAGCAGCACAGATGCAGCACATATCAGAGTTGCGTTGTGGTTGGTGGGCAACAGTAACCAAACATCAACAGCGTGACAGTAGATCAGAGACAGAGTGGCTTCAGTGGGTTGCAGCACTAGAACACTTTCCTCGCTAAGAGGGAGTGTTAGTTTTTGTAGCATCGAATGTGTTCTAGCTACAAGATTTGGCAAAGTCACTAGAATACATGTATTCTCAAATATCCAGAAATTGTTTCTGGAAATTCCACCTAGAGACGACTTAATTAAATTAATTAGTCAGTTTTTAATATTTCCTAAGTCTAAACTTAGGAAATATGATTAATTAAAAGGAATTAATTAAGTCATGGTCAGAATCTTCTATAAAAGTGCATGGATCCATTTCTAGTTAATCCTAGCCGTCGATTAAGATTTAATCTTGGTCATTGACGTCTCAATAGAGGATTATAATAAGAAGTCGATGGGGATTGGAGAAGACACACCAACAGTTCGATTTCACTGGCAGATTGATTTCCAGAGTAATAGCAGTCAGTTGCCGAAGAGAGAGCTAGTGAGCTCGAAGCAATGAGAGAGGGGTAGAGATAGTGAGGTCGGAGGAAGATTTTCCAGTTCTTGTGAGTACATTGCAGAGAGGCAGTAATTGCCACAAAGAGGCAATGCAAAGCTTCAGTGGGTAATTCGTATTTTGCTGGGGAGAAGAAGTGATTCAGTGCCAGAAGCTAGGCAGAGAGTCCGAAAGGCCAGGAGAATCCACTTCCTAGACAGCAGTTGGCGAGACAACAAGAGGAGTCGTAGTTCTGAGCTTGCAGGACGCAGTACTGCGTAGGCTGATACAGTGACTCCGCAGAGGGAGCAAGGAGCAGCTCAAATCAAGCTGAGGTCAGTGTCGAATTGCTTGTGGAGTTAGAAAATTTCTCACTAGTTTCATTGCCAGTCATTTCTCTGTTTTGGATTTCTAGATTAAGCATCCATAGATTGTATTCAGACTTCACTACTGCATAATATCAAAACCCTCAGTTGTTGCATTGGTTTTCCCGAGTTGGGTTTTTCCAGGGACTTAGTCCAAAAATAATGATTTCATAGTGTGTGTGCATCTATTCTTCCAGCGTTTATTTTTCTTCCGCAGTATTTGTTTTGTGAAGGTTGCAATGTATTTGCTTCGATATTTGTTGTAGCACACAGTAATAATTTGTTTAATTTATTTAACAAATAGAAGAAATAATATCAGTTACTGCAATAGGATTCGGGGATCATCAGCATCACAAGTGACCGAGTTGTTTTTCAGGGAGGTTTTTAGATTGTATGGTCTCCCCAAGGCCATAATGAGTGACAGGTACAGAAGATTTATGGGGGGATTTTAGCAAGAGTTGTTTTGGCTAGTGTGGACAAAGCTCACACCTAGCACTAGCTACCACCCACAAACCAATGGTCAGACTGAGATCATGAACAAGTGGTTGGAGGGGTACTTGTGCAACTACGTGACTGGGCAGCAGTGCAAATGGGTGAAGTGGCTTCACCTCGGAGAGTACTGCTACAACAATACGTTCCACATGTCGATGCGTATGTCTCCATTTCATGCTCTATATGGTTATGATGCTCTGACATTTGTTGATTTGGTGTTTGGAGACAGTATGGATAAGGGGCCAAATATTGGGTACAAGAGCGTCAGGTCATCTTGATGGCTTTCAAGGATAACTCACAGATTGCCCATAATCAGTAGAAGATCTATGCAAATAGGCACAGGGTTAAGAGGCATTTTGAGGTTGGGGAGTTAGTCTTTCTGAGACTCCAACCATACAAACAATCCACTCTGAAGCAGAAGGGGGTTGAGAAGCTCAAGCCACGATTCTATGGGCCTTACAGCCTTACAAGGTGACCAGGCGAGTTGGAGAGGTGGCCTATGAGTTGGAACTCCCACCTGGGAGCAACGTGCACAATGTCTTTCCTGTGTCATGCCTGAAAAGGGCCTTGGGACAGCAGGTGACAACAGCTACTAATCTACCCTCTTTGGATGATGAGGGGCATTTGGTGTTAGTTCTAGGAGACATTTTGGAGGTGAGAGAACAGGATTGTTAGGGTGTTTTTAGTGAACTGGAAAGATTTTCCCAAGGAGGATGCCACTTGGGAAAGGGAACAAGTACTCCAGCACCCATCACTTCAGTTGCTTGAGGACAAGCAACATCTAAGCAGGGAGGATTGTGATGTTCCTACTTAGTAGTTTGCTAAGTAGTCACAATTTTTGCACAATTTTGAATTTTGTTTGAGGACTTATTTAAAGTGGGTTAGAAGGACCCCACTTGCAAATTTTGGCTAAGGGAGGCTCCAACATAGAAGAAGAGGGACAAATCGAAAAAATAGCAGATGGTGGGGCCCACCCCCAAGAGGAATACTCACCCCTTGGAGTAACACACACTTTTGGAGGGAGAAAGACAAGAGGGGGGTCGATGCACGAGACCCACATGGAGAGAAAAGAGCCAAATGATAAATACCAAGAGCATGCATCATTATGGGGCTTTTGATCATTTGACAAAGAAACTCACTTGTACGCTTGAGTTGTTGAGCCGATTCTACTAAGTGTTATTCAGCACTAGAGATTTTTGAGGGGAGATCTCACCTCCTCCTTTGGTGGACTTCGAGTGCCACCCTAGGGTAGCCATTGCTACACTTGAGGAGTTGTTCTGGGAGATATCACAGGGAAATTCGAGCTATCTTTGGAGCAGACTAGGCGCAGAAAGGAAACACGCATTCTTGTGGAGAGATAGCTTCATGGCAGAGCTGGTTCCAGGTTTTTAGGAACACATTTCCTTGGCATTTGGTAGCATTTTTGCAGTGGTTTGGTGGGCTGATTTGGTGGCCATCCTTTATGCCGAATTCTTCTTTCTTGGCATGCGCAGTCGCTTGAGGAGTGCACTTGTTGTGGGAGGCTTGACTGGGAGCTCGAGGTTGAGTTTTGCTAGGGTCATAAGGAGAATTTTTGGAGCGATTTCTCAGCATTTTGGGAGCCATTTGAGCAGCAAACTCACAGGGGTTGAAGGACAAGCACTTCCTATCATCTGAGCAGCACATTTTATCACCTATGTCTTATCTACCTTGCTTTTGCAAGCCCAAATCTTGTACTCTCCTTGATATATTAATAAAATGGCTCAGCTTGGCGCAATTTTTGGCAAAATTTTGGGTGTCTAATTGCATGCTGAATTTTTGTGCTGCATATGGTATTTTGTTTTCACTATCACTGTTAATTCCTAGTAGGAATATTACATAATGTTTTAATAATTCAAAAATAAAGATCAATTTGGGCAGTTGGACAGGTATTGAAATCAGTTAGACAGTTGTCAACTTGTCATTTTTTGACATTTGGCTTCTGTGATCCATAATTTTTGGAGAGAACCTTTCATTGATAATCACATAAGAAAAGACTTTGTTGACGTATTTTGAACCAACCAGTGTGGTTCATTCATTTTTTTTAGAAAGGCATTGTCATTCTAAAAGTCATGAAGATTTAGAGCCCACCATATGAAAATACAATAAGACAAATCTCTATAAAGGAACAGCACTTGCACCAAGCTAGAATTTGAGGTATCTTCTGTTAATTATAAATGGAGCTACAAAATCTCTTTTCTATCTCATATGCCTTGCTGTAAGTATTTTTCCCTACCTTGCAGTAGGTGAACTTTTGTGATAGATTTTTTTGTCAAACGTTGAAGGGCATCCTTCTACTTTATAGCAAACCTCTTTCAAAGATGGGCATTGTCAGTCGTGTGCAAGCTTAGTTCTTCAGTTTCTCTTAAAACAAAGGTAAGTTATATTACTCTCCCTGAAACTGTTAAAACTTTTGTTTGCTCAAGACTCTGAATTCTACATGCTACAGTCTCAAATAATACACCAAAGTATTTATTATTTATTTCTTAGCTGATAATCTTAACTGGATTTGCAAAAGCTGCTTCTGATATAATCATGTTTAGAAAGCAGCATCATACTTCATACCCATGAATAACAATGGACAAAATAGTTTATGTAATGAAAGTATGAGGCAAAAGACTGAATCGATAACCAGATGTTTGATAAGCGCAAAATAAGATTAGATAAAAGGACTCACATGATAAGGGCAGACAAAACAAGATTTTCTGCCACTGCCTGATGCAACAAGGGAAGCATGGTGACGACAAACATTGTGAAACGCGTGCAGATCACCATTTCCATCCCGGCAAATTACAAACTGCACATTTCCCAATCTATTGATTCCAAAAGTTAGCTTTGGTACCAGCTAAAATGCTATTGTATACAGATGTACTTCGTTTCAGAAACTAAATGCTATTGTTGCAATACAATTAAAAATATTCCAAGGAAACTGAACTGCATTTCACACATGATCATCAGATTTTCCGTAAAATAATCACTATGAAGTTTGTTTCCTCTTATAAATAAGAAATGGAAACCAGCTTCACCAGACATGGAATAAAAACCTTGTTTATAATGTAACCATGTAAGAAATTGGGAATAATTCATTCCACAAAAGTAATCTATGCAATCATATCACGAGTATAAAATCTACAGTTCATCCATGAATTTCCTCCAGAGAACCAAATATAGAACTTTTTTCCTTTTCTTTTTACTTGTTCTTTTCTCTTTCTTCTTTTTTGTTAACTGTATAAAAAAAATTGTCTTATATTCGCATGAAAATTTGTACATCAGCAAAACAAAAGGTGGAGCATATACAATGAAAACTGAAGCTTCCAATATAAATCTTATACCCAGGAAACTGAAACTTATTAACCTGTATTTCCTAATAACACTAAAGGATTCCATCAAGGCCCTCTAAAAGAAAATGAATGAAAAATGACACACATAAATGTTAATTTTCTAACTGCAGCAGCCTGGTTAATTATTTCCTAGCAGATTCAGATCTACTAAATAAAAAACACGGCTGAAATTTTAACACAAGATATAGACAACAGTGGAAGCAAATTAAAACACCAGTCTCAAACACTTCCACACAAGATGTCTTCCCTTCAAAATCAGCTATTTCATTATCGATAATCTACAGCACGCAAAGGCTTCCTTCCTGGGATAATGGCCCTTTGAGGAAAAACGCAACTACAACAAAAACCTGGCAATGATTCATCTGTCAAACACTCTGCACATCTTGCTTGGCTAAATCTGGATCCTTCTACCTTTCCAACCCTCGCACTCTTCCTCAAACCCCGCACACTTGGACGAAAGTTCTTCTCCACCCAGTTGTTAGAAAATGTAAAAATGGCAGCTTATTAATCTTACTTTCTTTAATCTTGATATTTGCTTGTGAATCTTTATTATTTTCTTTTGTGCTTTAGTTAGATATTTTCGTCAAACAATATCAAGAACAGCAACAACAATAGAGGACACATATATAGGCTCTCAGCCAAGGCAAAACCCCTCCAAGGGTAAAACCCATAAACTCTTCTCTTCTTAGAATCTGCTTCAAATGAGATACAAAGACCCAATCCTTAGACCAAGTCCTTCTCCCAGTACCAAGTCAGCCCTTCCTCAAGTCCTTTGAATCTGCACCAAACTGCTACACACTACAACTTCAACCTGCCAGCTACAATAATGCTACTTGATTTTGCAACTTCAACCCTGCAATTTCGGATTTGCAACATCGACCCTGCAATTTCAGATTTGCAACTTCTGAGGAAACCCTAATTCAGCCTCCTCCTCAGACCTTGCAAGAGCAAGGCAACTCTTCCTAAGGTCAACGAGGTTTAGAGAGAGTTTCTTTCCTCCCAGCTACAAGATGTTGCACTTCGCCCTACTACAACTCGGTCCCGTAACTTCAGCCTCTTACTGCAGCGCAAAAACCCTAGAATTCTGCACGTGAGAGAGATAGAGCCCAAAACCAAAGAAATTATGTCCTTCCTCCTCTTTGACCTTCGCTCTCCTTCTTACAGCTACCTAGCTATAGATCGAAATCTTTCTTGATAGATCAAACTTGTGTGTGTGTGTCTCCAAATGAGATTGAACTACTTCCTTTTATAGCCTTCTCAAGGAGTCAAATTCCCTCCTTTAGGCCGACTTGTACACTTGGAGATTCCAAGACTTTCTAGACTCAAAACTAATTCTTTTTACAATTAGAAATTGCCCATAAGGGTCTTATAATATGATGTTGACTTCTTTGACTCATGACAATAAATCCTAAGACCTAATAAACCCTAGAAGCACAAAGAACATGCTTTTACCTAGAAGACCATCAATAATGAGCATGAAACCCATGCTTAATAATAATAATTTTCTTCTTGTTTGTTACATAGGATACATTTTGAAATGAGTACAACAATTATGAAGACCAAAACTAGTTACATTTCTCAACACTTCGTCTTAACTAGGGAGGCATTCATAATTGTACAACTAGTACAACATATCTCAAACTGAAAAGTTCTCACAAGAGTCAGATTGATAATCCATATTGTAAACATCATTATTATGACCAGCACTGTCCCTGAGGCCTAACTGGACAAGCTCTTCTTTATTTAAGAGAATTATGCTAGGATGTGTGATGCCACACCACCTCTACACGACACATACCCCATTCAGATGTCCACAAGGTATGTCCTTTTAGGACTATCCTTATCTTAGATCTTCATACCTGAGTCCTCAAAGAATATCGATCCTCTTCAACCACTCTTTTCTTGGATTCCTGTCTCATCCCCAAAGAGTGTCGGTACCTTTCCTTTCTTGGATGTTATATCCTCAAGGAAACCGCAGTTACTTATCCAATCCTCTGTCATTCTCTCTTCATCCCCTGAAGATGAGAATGCACATGTGATGTCCAATATCACTCCCTCTCAACCAGAGAGGACATCCCTATTGTCCTTTAATATTGAGAATAGATCACTACTCCTATTTAAGGAGACTGCTTATGCTCCCTCTCAAAACCAAAGGAGATTCCTGACTTCTTTTCAATAATAAAAGCTAGCACCATAAGCCTTACTGCTTGTTTTCTTCAGAGTATGAGCTACTTGATCTTCATAGTTACATGACTCCCTCTTTTTTTTTCCTGCATTTCTTTCTTTCTTTCGAGGGATCATGGGGCCATCTCCACTCTTCGTTCTTGTGACAAGATCCAGGTCATCTTTCTTGCTCATAACTTTCATCTTTGACATGAAGGCCTTGTATTGAGCCTTCCCAAACTTCAAGCATGATTATGGCTTCATTATGAAAGTGATCTCCTTGACCTTCAGGTTTTCTTCTCACACAACTACCCTGTCAATCCCAAGATGGACTCATATTGACTTCGTAGTTTCCAGGTACGAAACATTCTTCATATATCTCCATCCATGCAGTTGAACTTGCCTCAATTGTTATCATGTATTCCTACAACATCCTTTTCCAAGTAGCCAGAAATAATATGTTAGTCAAATAACCAAAAATAAAATAGACTTACCTTACCATGGTGAACTTCTCGTACCATCAAAATCCTCATTGACCATCTCCACTAGAGACTTCCTTCATGCATCAGAATGTCCAAGGATCGAACTTGATTACCAAGTTACAACTTTTTCTTTCCAGAGATTATATTTGATGTTAATTATCATCTTACATATTCTAAAGAAAGTCCTAATCTTTTATACATCGTAGAAGTAAGTCAAATTCTATACTTTCTCAGCATTATAAATACTTAAGCACATTTTTATAGTCAACTTTCTTCCACAAGATTCCTGTACATATGAATCTTATCCAAAGTTTACTTTCAACATGCATTCCTATGCTTTCATCCAATCATCTAACTTTATGACCCCAAAGAGATCCTTCAGCTTGACCCATTACATTCCTTCATCCCTTTACGAATATGGATTCCACATTACATGGAATATTTAATTTCCTTATCATGATGATTTTCCCAAGGACCTTCCAGAATGATGGTCCCTCTCGGATCATGACGATCCATTCAAACAAGATGACAACCTCTAACATAATGCTAGATAATACTTGGATGAACAATATGCAAAAATGGTCTAACATTGTATCCTAGATGATTTCTACTAAGCAACTTAATCATGTAAATTCCAAATATGTTATTATCATAAGCTTCTATCCTATGATGTTTGTGCAAAACATATCATCTAAAAGGAAAAAGTAAAGAACCTAGAAGTCAGTGAACCTTCTTTAGTAGTAAAGATCCTTCACTTCTTCCTTCTTTGTCTTCTTCTCGGGTTCTCCTACAGCTTACACCACATGAGCTTCACTTCTTTCCTTTCTCTTGTTGTTTTGTTGATTTGGATAGCCTTTCTTATAGTGTCCAAACTCATTGCACTTAAAGCATTGAACCTTGGACATGTCTTTATTCTTGGACTTACCAAACTTTCCCTTCTTCATCTTCTTCACTCAGGCTAGAAAGGCTTGTGATTGCTCATCATACCCAATATCATCCTTGACCTTGATTCTTCCAATATGCATTGGACCCACAACTCATCAAAAGGAGTTGAATCCTTCTTGAAGTAGATACTATTGATTTTTGGGTAGCATCGAATGTGCTCTAGCTCCGAAATTTTGTGGAGGGGCTAGAACACATGAGATCTCCAAGACCCAGAAATTGTTTGGAGAAATTCCGCCCAGAATGAATGTTATTCAAATAATTAATTATTTTTAATGATTCCTTAGTTAAAACTTAGGAAATTAAAATAATTAAAGTGAATTAATATAAATATGGGTGAGAAGCTTCTAAGAGACGAGGATCAAGTTTGTTTTAATCTTAGCTGTTGATTAGAGATTTGATCATGGTCGTTGATTTCTCAACAGGAATAGTATAAATGACAATGTTCCACCAAGTTTCCGGGATGGGGAAACGCGGGAGTGGGGATACGCACAATGGTGACGTATATAAGCAACCCCAAAATTTAGGGAATTTTTTGGGAAACGAGGGGACGTCAAAGCCATAAAAATTATAAAATTGTTAAAAAAATAAATATATAAAAATAAAAAAATAAAATCCCAACAATATGTTAATAACTAAATTAGTAGATAGTAAATTTTATTAATTATGAAATGCACATCTAAATATGATCATCATTTTGTATTAGACTATTGTGAAGTAAAATTATCATTTGACATTTCTGCAATCATCAATGTAAATCTAAAAATAAATTACTAAATTAAATCTATCATATGACATTATGCAATGTCCCATCTAAATTAAATTCATCATTTGACAATTGAAACTACACAATGTACATCAAAAATTAAATTTATCATATGACAATGACATTTGTAGTTTAAAACAACCATAGAAGACTGAACTAAAAATAAACATAGAAATTAGTGAAATACAAAAAATGTTTTTTTTTTTTTAAATTGTTATTAGCGAAAAAATTCAGAGGACACGTCCCTTTTGCATCCCCTGCCCCTCCCCCCTTCTCCCCAACAACAAGAGAGACACGCATTTTGTCACCAGAAAAACACCCCCTACCCATGCATACCCTTGCCCCCCCACAAGAGAGACGCGCATTTCGTCACCAGAAAAACACCCCCTAGAGTTTCCCCAAGTTTTCCAAAAAAGGGGACGTGGGGAGAGTTTCCCCAGGAACTTCCCCATCTCAGGAGCATGGGGGAGCGGGGAAGCGCGTCCCCCACCCTAGGGGACGTGTCCCCGTGGAACACTGATAAATGAAGACTTGAGGAACAATTGGAAATACACCAAAAAAATACTCAGTAACCCAAGGGATGTCGATACTCCAGGAGAAGAGTTCGATTTCACAGGGAAGGTTGCAGGGTGAAGGAAGAGGAGGGTATCAACAGCAGCCAGAGACAGAGGAGGAGGGACACAGAGCAACAGAGAGAGTGTAGAGGGACAGCGCAACAGAGGATGCAATCCTCACGCAGTCCTCACGCAGAAGAGGACGCAGAGGTGACACAGAGGAGGATGGAGGGTCTCTAGGGTGTCAAAATTTCTCCAGTCACTAGAGGAAATTTATCTCAGGAGTTTTCACAAATGTTTCTCCATTATTCTACAAATCATTTGTTGTAAAGAGATTGTTGCTGAAGAATAATAAATAAACCCTCATCTACTGCATCGGTTTTCCCATATTGGGTTTTTCCGAGGACAATTGTCCAAAAATAACGATGTTGATGTGATTGATTCTTGTGATTGCCTTTCATTGTTTTTCTCTATATAATTATGTGATAACTGCAGTAGAATTTATTTTGTTGTTTACTGAAGGGTTTTGTAAATAACTTATTGTGGAAAATAAATAGGAGAAATAAATCAGTTACTGCAGTAGAATTTCAAGTTAGAAATTTTCACATGGTATCAGAGCAGAGATCGGGCAACAGGGTTGGAGATTCTGCAATGAGTTGTGGTCTTGATGCTGCTGGAACAGCAACGCGAAGGGGCTCATGCAATTTTCCTGGGAAAGAGGAAAGCATGAAAGATACGATGGATCACGACATTACTGTGTTGACTTCCATATTGGAAGAAGAAGTCGCTTGTTTGTCAAGCTCTACTTCCTCCAAGGTTTGGTATATTGATAGCGGGGCTTCTACGCACATGACGGGAATACGAGAATGGTTCTCGAGCTACCAAGAAGAAAAGATGAACTTCCAAATCACCATGGGAAATAAGGCTAAATGTACTCTTGTTGGAAGAGGTACTATAATTTTTCAAACAGAAGCAAGAGATCGGCTTCGGGCTACCAATACGCTGCATGTGCCTAGATTGGGGATGAACTTGCTCTCCGTATCTCAGTTACAAAACAACGGCTATGATGTATACTTCATTGGAAATAAAGTATATGTCAATCACCTGAGTTGGAAGAAGAAGGCCCAAATTGGAGTCAGAAGCAACAAACTGTATAAGTTGCAGCTAGAATCTCCAATGGCACTGATAGGCAGAATGATGAAAAAGATTTGAATGAACTATGGCACAGAAGGATGGCACACTTACACCATGGGGCTCTAAGAATTCTTCGAGAAACCGTCACAGGAGCTCCAGAGTTAAGCACCAAATGAGATGATGTCTGCAGAGGGTGTGTACTGGGCAAGAACAACAATAGGGCAAAGAGTGTTTTGGGATTAATACACCCAAATATCTACGGACCAATGTCCACAAGAGCTCTTAGTGGTGCCGAATATTTCGTCACCTTCATTGATGACCATTCCAGGAAGACTTGGATCTACTTTCTAAAGACCAAGGATGAGGTCTTTGATCGATTCAAAGAGTTTAAGGCTTTGGTTGAGAATCTGATAGGGAAGAGGATAAAAGTATTGCGTTCAGACAATGGTGGAGAATATATTGATAAAGACTTCACTGAGTTCTGCGCAAGGGAAGGCATCAAAAGAGAATGACCACTCCATATGATTTGGAGTGTTGTGTAACCAGCTCCAAAAATAGAAGAAAAGAGAGATCAACGCCTTAGAAATAAGCCACTTCGAGGGGGCAACCTGCAATACATTACATAAATGAACAATTCTTGGATGATACAATTTACAAAACCTCCTATCTATATATAGGAGTCCATGGGGCCATAATGTAATCCTAGTGGGCCACAATGTAATCCTAGCCGACCTAACAATAATAATTTAAGGGCACAATAATAACAAAATGGGGGTTACAAGGGTACAATAATAACAATAAGGGAGTTACACTAACAACAATAAGGGGCTATACTAGTAATATAGGGACCTGACATGCCCTCTCCTTCACAAAAGTGTTGTCCTCAACGCTTGAGTAGCTCTGGGTGCTTCTGTATAAAATTCTCATCCTCCCATGTAGAATCTTCAGTGGGTAAGTTCTTCCACTTGATGAGATACTCTGAAATTGATCGATTCCGTAGCTGTCGAGTTCTTGTTTCCGTGACCGCTTCGGGTTCCAATATGATTTTTCCTTCCTCATCAAGTTCTGGCAATATTGTTTGAACTGGAATATTTTCACCTATAACCTTCTTTAAGCATGAAACATGGAAAACTGGATGTACTCGTGAAGAAGAAGGAAGCTCCAATTTGTATGCCATAGTACCAATGTAATATCCCTGTTTAGGGCAGCCTCCCTGTTGAGGGTCCGGTGGGCCTTGACACGTTGCCGGGGTCTGCGAGGCTGTTTAGCTGCGGGGCTGTTTAGCTGCCGTCCTCGAGATGCTCCGGTGGACTGTTGAACTCACCCTTAACACCCTAGGATGCCGCCCTCACTAACAGTTCGAGCTTTTGGTGTAGTGGTTGGGCCACTGTGGTATCAGAGCCGAGGTCTCGAGGTCAAGACTCGCGGAGCGTGGTGGGCTGTAATATCCCTGTTTAGGGCAGCCTCCCTGTTGAGGGTCCGGTGGGCCTTGACACGTTGCCGAGGTCTGCGAGGCTGTTTAGCTGCGGGGTTGTTTAGCTGCCGTCCTCGAGATGCTTCGGTGGGCTGTTGAGCTCACCCTTAACACCCTAGGATGTCGCCCTCACTAACAGTTCGAGCTTTTGGTGTATTGGAGCCCTCTTCCGATCGAGAGCCGAGGTCTCGAGGTCCTAGACTCGCGGACGTGGTGGGGGCTGTAATATCACTTTGTTTGGGGCGACCTCCCCTTTTGGTGGAGTGGGCCTTGACACGTTGCCGGGGTCTGCGAGGCTGTTTAGCTGCGGGGTTGTTTAGCTGCCGTCCTCGAGATGCTCCGGTGGGCTGTTGAGCTCACCCTTAACACCCTAGGATGTCGCCCTCACTAACAGTTCGAGCTTTTGGTGTAGTGGTTGGGCCACTGTGGTATCAGAGCATAGTTTTGGCTCAGCCTGTGGAGCTGGCTATCTATGGAAAATATGAGGATCACAATGCCTACATTCTTACCTGAAGTACCGAGGCAACATGGTCGTATACCCCTTGAAGATTATTTCAGAGAATGGAAATCCAAGGGGGAAGACTTCAAAGCAGTTTGTCCCTTCAAAGATTACTGTTGGCTCAGGCAGGATGAAGGAGGAAGGTACAGTGAAAGGAACAGTGAGTTTTCTACCATACAGAGTTCAGATTTGCAGCGTACCATTGGGAGATCACCTCTTCCCATGCATGAGGGATCCACTAGTCCCTGTGAATCTAAGCCCAAGAAGACCGGAGCGGTGAAAAAGGATAGTTATTTCTTTTTCAGATCCAGAAAAGATACATCCACCTTTGAGGAGGTCAAGAAGAGTGAAGAAAAAGAAGAGGAAGTACCATGCACTTCCAATTCTAATCGAGAAGAAGAGATCACATCACCTCTTGAGGAGGCTTGTGGAAACACTGTCACACTTGTGGAGGAGCAGCCACATGCATCGATAGTTGGGGTAGCCAACACTTTTGAGTATGGGACTCTTGTAGACCAAGGGTCAAATCTCATTGCTACTACAGAGCAGCCTGGTTGCACTGCGCTGTGCAACATGGAAACACTCAAGGAGGAATCGAACCATCATTCTCATGAGCCATTGTTGGATTGTACATTACATTGGAGGTTGGGGTTTGAAGCCTTGAAGATGGATGGTAGACATCTTGGAGTAAGAAACCTTTTCTCCCTTCAAGATGACACTTTCTCAATGAGCTCCTCTCAGCTCAAAGAGAAACTTCTACTTTCAAATCCAAGACCTCAATGGTTTTGGAAGACTATGGATGAGAGGGAGGTCTCAAGGAGAGATCTCACTGGAAATGCACTTCGACACACCATGGGGTGCAATGACTTTCTTCCCTTCTCACAAGAGCAGATAGAAGATGGAGGACATCTTTGGATGGATAACATCTCTCATGCTTGTGTTGGACATCCCTTGAGCCATACACATCATGATGGGAGGTTTTTGCCTACCACCTATTTGATTCTTGATAGGGTTTCATTGATCCTTGAGAAGTTTACATTTCAAAACCCTATGAAGTGCAAATTCAGAAATTTGATTTTGGAGGATGGTAACCCTCATTGGAGGAGTACCAGGATGAGGAGAAGAAGGAGGCATCCACAAGTGATTGAGTGGATGGGATTGATGAGCAAGGAGCTAAGAGGCTACTTGCAGATCTATGATACCGGGCAACAGGAGGCTTGGCTGCGCTGGTTACTCTTGAAAGAGTTTGGCCATCTCTTGGCAAACACTCTTCCTAAGAGTCGGAGGATGGAGGAAAGATGGTTGGATACTTGCATCATTGAGCAGCATAGAGTATGGATGCATGGTGTTGATATGATACTCATTATGTCTTCATCACATGAGTTGTATGATGGAGGTATGGGGAGGCAACACAATTTCTTGTTGCTTTGCTTGGGAGAGCAAGGGCAGATTTGCTCTCACACTTTGTATAATGTTGCAGGAGGAGGAGATGGCACTATCTCCTTGATCTTTGATGATGATGGGGAAGCACTTCCATCTTGGGGAGTATTCCACATTTGTTGCAGCATTATTAGAGGAGTCTTTGACAAGGAGCATGTCAAAGAACAGAGTCTTGTATTGATAGGAGCTTATTTGCATGAGCTCACAGCGTTGTCACCTTGGAGCAGAACATTATGGATTAAGTGTGCGCAGCAGAGATATGGTGGATCTATAACCCATAGGTCCCGGGATCACTTCATATTTGTTGCACAAAGAGGAGGTAATGATGATAGAGACATCTATGGCATATTCTTCTTGACTTGGGTTTCCAAGCATGAGGAGGATTATCTTATTGCAGCACATGGTTCATTCTTCTTCATAGCATGCCAAAACACTATGAAGGACTCATGTATGGACCCATGTACCATCTTACTTCCAGCATATGGTGTGGGATTTGTTTATACATTCATTGATTTGCACACTCATGCCATTCCTATGCAGTGCATTGCTTCACAAGGGGGCAAGTTTGTCACATTGCCCCATGAGTTGTATTGGGCCAATCTACATGATGGAGGCAGCCATCTCTTTTGTGGCCTTGGGAAAATGTTTTATCATCACATGTATGTTCATTTTCTGCACTATAGCATGTATCATATAAAGACATGCATGATTAACTATGTAACAAGAAACATTTTGCCATGTACTTTCATCAAGCAGCAACTTGTAAAATTGCGCTGTACTTGTTTGGGAAGCTGTTGGTACCTTCTTGCACCACATGAGACCTTCAGCATTTCCTTCATTTTGCTGTTGATCATGTCTTCATTTGCTGATATAGATCAGATTTGTATGGGAGGCTTGATTACGAGGGAGACACATGAGCTGGATGTGTCTTTGAGTGGGAAGAATTCTCACAATTTCTGCACTACATGTTCTAATGGGAGCATGGGAGGAGGCATGGCCACCGCTACTACATATGCGTTCTATTTTGAGGTGGGCCATGAGATTGATAGTCATCCATTGTACAGCCATGGGCAAGTGTTTGATCTTATGTTGTTGTCATATTCAGCCATTTACTATCCATTAGTAGATGTGATGGATCTTGTACATTGCTTGCCATGTGATTTTCTGAAGTTGCAGTGGACGAGACTGCGCTGTATCCTTGTGAGAGATTGTTTGCATCATGTATCATCATGTAAAACCTTCAGCAAACCTCTCATTCAGATGTTCCATGATGACCATGTCCTAGTCTTCATGGATGGTGTGTTTTGGGCCAGCTTGTTCTTCATTGTTGGAGGGACCTTCTCTGGAGGATTGTTCTTCACTTTGCCATTGGAGGGCAATGATATTGCAGCCCAGGATCAGCATACACTCTACACTTTTCATGAGTGGAGAGGAGGACAGCATGGGGTAAGCTATGATGCTTGCCAAGGTCATATTTTCAGCCCACCTTCATTACCGGAGCTTGAGGTGGAAGGAGATTTTCAGGAGTTACCTTGTCAGGAGGTGGCTCATTTTGTTTGGATGATTGCATGGGATCCGGAAGGATTGTTAATTCGCTGGTACCGCGAGAAATCGGTTTGGGATTCTGGCATTGAGAGATCCCTTCATATCAGGATGATGCAGAGTACAAGGGAGATTCAGTGGCACATCTGGGACCCAGGCATATTTTGCAGTATCGGTGGAGAGTTGTTCAGGCAGTTGCTTGAGGGCAAGCAACATTTTGCCGGGGGGGACTGTAATATTCCTAATTTGCGAAAACAAATTGGAATATTCTATTTTGTTTATTTTTCCACCTATAGTTTGTAATTAAATAAAAAGTGAGTAAAGAGGGTCTAAACTCACTTAAATGAAATAAGACATCCACCTAGTTGCACAACGTTGTAACTTAAGTGGGAGTCAAGGGGGGACCCAACACCACGTGGAGGAAGGGGCTTATGTACACTCTAGAAGTTTCTCCAAGCTTCTGCGCAGATAAGGATGAGAATGTGGATAAGGATGAGGATGTGGAGGAGAGAGAGAGGCTACATTTGGTTTTGGAGGGAAACCAACACTATAAAAGATGGAGGAGCCTCCTCATTTGGGATATGTTTAGATGCTTGGATATTTGGATTATTGATTATTGAGTGAGACATATTGTCTTCTCTTTGGCACGCTGGCTGTTTAGCCCGTCTGCTGCACTGTTTAGTGCAACCGAGTGTCTCCGTGCGGAGATCTCACCCTTAGCCCCGGGGGACTTCGAGTGCCTGCTCGAGCAAGGTTATTTTCTTAGCATCATCCTCCAGGACAGCATTATTGCTGCAGCAGCGTAATTCTGTGTTGTAGGGTGTTGCCGTGGTGACTTTACGACACCACCTCCTTCTCTTGTTTTTCAAAGGGAGAGTCTCTCTTTCCTTAGAGGATCAGATTGGGAGATTTTGGAGCTGATTTGCAGATCTTGGCATCAGGCCAACAGTTATTCTGCCCCTATTGCGCAGGCCCTTTTTGTATCTGCGTTATTTTTATGGTGCAGCTGCTGTGAGGGTTTGCCGGTTGATTTGTGGGGAAGATCTCAAGTGTAAGGATCAGCCTTCCACTTTGGAGATCTATTGGAGGAGGTCTACTTCAGTTGATCATCATATTCAACCTTCTCTATTTGGTTTCAGTTTGGAGTTGCAGTAGCTGCCCAGCAACTCCGGCATTTTGGTCGTATTGTGTATTTCAGCCAATCCCTTGGAGGATTGAGATCTTATTGCTTATAAGGGTTAGAGCTTTGCTCCCCTATTGTATTTGAGCTATATATTGTCATATCTATGTATTGGAGCAGCATTTTGTCTTAGACTGCGTTTTTCATAGCCTGGGGTTTATGCAGAAATAGCAATGCTTTTCATGTTTATGTACATGTGTTGTGGAGGCTTGCATTTCTTCTCTTGAGAGGTTGTTTCCTCAAGATTTGTACTCTCTTTCGCTGCTATACATTATTATTAGCTATATATGCATCTTCTGTCTCACAGCTACTGCAGAAAACGTTGTAGGGTTTCTAGATTATTTTCTTGTCTTGCGGCACCTCTATCTTGAGGGGTTTTCTATATAAAACTGTTGTTTAACCTTGCTGAAAGCCTATGCCTTGTACTCAAACTCATCCCCTGATTATTCATAGTGCTTTACATCTCATACCTTCAGAAAATACGCTGCCCTTGCTTCAGCAAATTTCTGCATACTCAAAGTCTTGGGAAATCAGGGTTTTTCTTGACTAGTCGGGAAGGAGGAACTGTTTAACATAGCAAAACGCCTTTGTTTGAGCTGAAATTCGACATGGAAGTCCCTCTTGACCTATTCTAAGATATTCCATAACCTTGACTCGTCATTTTACGCAGATTTCCTTATTCACTCATTTTAGGGCCAAAATCCTCACTTTTCCCCACCTTTTTGCCCTTAAAAGCTGAGTAAAGGTTGCTGCTGCTATTTATTTTGGTTGCTGAACATTTTCAGAGATATTATATGATAGTTGAAGCCCTCATACCTGAGGAATGCGTTTTTATGGCATGATCTGCTGAAAATTCCATTTTTGGGATATTACAACCAATCTTTTGTAACACCTTGTAAGGACCATAGTACTTTGGCGATAATTTATTATCCTTCTTAGATTGCTTGAGGGACATTTGTTTGTATGGTTGTAGCCATAAAAATACCCAATCTGCTACAACAAAACTTCTCTCACTGCGATGTTGATCTGCCTGTTGTTTCATTCGATTTTGTGCCAAATTCAAGTTATCCTTTAAGAGTTGGAGAACTTCTTGCTGATGCTCGATGTGATCTTCAACTGCTTGAACCTTCGAATTTTCCCTTAAAGATGATGTGATGGATGGTGGATGATATCCATAAAGTGCCATAAATGGGGTCATTTTTGCTGCAGTATGGAAAGAAGTGTTATACCACCATTCCGCGAGAGGTAACCACTTGACCCATTGTGTTTGTTTATCAGATACAAAACAACGAAGATATCCTTCCAAACATTTATTTACTATCTCGGTTTGACCATCGGATTGAGGATGATAAGATGAGCTATGAGCTAATTGAGTACCCAAACAAGAAAATAACTCCGTCCAAAAATTTCCAGTAAAAATGGGATCTCTGTCGCTCACAATAACTCTTGGGCTTCCATGTAGCTTTTGAATTTTGTCCATAAATGTACTAGCAACTGTACTTGCTTTAAATGGATGAGATAATGCACAAAAGTGTGCATACTTGGTAAGTCTATCAACTACCACCATGATGACCCTCTTTCCTTCGGACTTAGGTAAACCTGTGATAAAATCCATTGAAATCTCCTCCCAACGTTGACTTGGAATGGATAAAGGTTGTAGAAGTCCCGGGGTCTTAATTGTTTCCACTTTATTTTGCTGGCAAACCAAACATTCCGCCACAAACTTTTGAATATCGGATTTAAGGCCATCCCAAAAAAATTCTTTCTTCACCCTGTGGTAAGTTTTTAAAAATCCTGAGTGTCCTCCTAAAGGAGAAGTGTGCAATTCCAGAAGAATCTTTTGTTTTAGTTGGGAATTCTTACAAAGATATAAGCGATCTTTGTACCATAGGGAATCATTTTTCCAACTAAATGTATCAGATGTACTAGGATATTGCTGCAACTTTTGAATGAGTGTCCATACATCTTTTTCCTTCTTCCATTCATCTCTTGCTTCGGTTATCCAATCTGGTTGGATAATAGAAATGGCACAAAGC
Source organism: Pinus albicaulis (assembly GCA_034641835.2). Classification (NCBI taxonomy): domain Eukaryota; kingdom Viridiplantae; phylum Streptophyta; class Pinopsida; order Pinales; family Pinaceae; genus Pinus; species Pinus albicaulis. Next base: position 514,376,063 of record CM076578.1, on the reverse strand, counting down.
AATGCTTCCACCTCTTCATTCTTTCTTGAGAGTGCATCTACGACAACATTAAGCTTTCCTTTTTTGTAGATTATTTCAAAGTCATAACCCAACATCTTTGTGACCCATTTTTGCTGCTCTTCTGAAGATAGTCTTTGTTCCAAAAAGTGTTTAAGACTATTATGATCAGTTTTTACCTTGAAGTGTCTTCCCATTAGGTAAGTTCGCCATTTCTTTAGTGCATGCAGTATTGCTAACATTTCCTTCTCATAAATAGGTTTCTTTAAATAATTTCCTTTGATTGGACGACTTTCAAAAGCAATGGGTCTTCCTTCCTGCATTAAAACAACACCAATTCCATTTCCTGAGGCATCACATTCCACGATAAAGGTTTTTGTGAAGTCTGGCGTAGCTAAGACCGGTGCTAGGCACATTGCCTCTTTAAGATGTTCAAAGGCCTTAGTTGCTTCAGGAGTCCATGAAAATGCATCTTTCTTCAATAATGTTGTTAGAGGTGCTGCTATTCTCCCATAATTCTTAATAAACTTGCGATAATACCCTGTTAACCCGAGAAATCCTCGCAACTGCTTTATGGTTGTGGGAACTTTCCATTCCTTAATGGCTTTAATTTTGTTATGGTCCACTTTAACACCCTCGTGAGATACAATATGACCCAGATATTCCACCTCTTGTACTCCAAAGAAACATTTGGACTTTTTTGCATATAATTGTTTCTCCTGCAATAGTTTGAGCACCCTGTCAACATGTTCAACATGATCCTTCCAAGACCTGCTGTAGATTAGTATATCATCAAAAAATACTAGCACAAATTTTCTCAGGAAGGGTTTGAAAATGGAATTCATCAACCCTTGAAATGTAGAAGGTGCATTGGTAAGGCCAAAAGGCATGACCAAAAATTCATAATGACCCTCATGAGTTCGAAATGTTGTTTTTGGAATATCTTCCGTCTTCATTCTAATTTGATGATATCCTGAACGAAGATCCAACTTGGTAAAATAAATTGCTCCATGTAATTCATCCAATAATTCATCAATCACAGGAATGGGAAATTTATTTTTAATGGTGAGCTTATTGAGCTCCCTATAATCCAGACACATTCATCATGATCCATCCTTCTTGTGTACCAATACTACAGGAGCAGAGAAAGAACTTTGACTAGGTTGAATTATACCCGCTTCTAACATTTCTGCAATCATACGTTCAATTTCGCTTTTTTGGACGTAAGGATCTCTATAAGGCCTGATGTTTGGAGGAACACTTCCTGGAATAGGTGGGAGTCCTTTGGGAGTTTCAAACACCTTGGAATGATTGTCCAAGACTTGTTGGGGATCTGCAGAAATAGATGATTTTGATGTTGGAACTTCTAGTGAGCATAATTGTGCAATTACACCTCATTGTTCTTTCTTTAGAAGCTTTGTCATGACATTAGAGCTTATTATCTTTCTCGGCTTCCCTGCAATACCCCGTAATTCGACTTCCTTTCCTTCTGAAAAAATTTTCAAGAAAAGTTCTTGAAAATTAAAAGCTACCGTCTCCAAAGATTGTAGCCATTGTACTCCTAGTACAACATCAGCACCTCCCATAGGAATGGAAAGCATTGGACTAGTCAATACATATTCCCCCATGGTTAGCTTGATATTATGGCATTTTCCAGAGCAATTTATAGTTCCTCCATTTGCAACCATCACTTGACATTCTAGTGATGGGTATAGGAAACAATTTAATTCCTTGGCTACCTTACAATGAATAAAATTATGGGTGCTACCTGAATCAATCAACACTATTACCCTTTTCTTCTTGATATGTCCTTCTATCTTGAGAGTTTGAGGAGTGGTAATTCCTGCCAGTGCATTACACGATATGGTTGGATTCATTTCTTCCTCTTCTAGGGTTGTTTCCTGGTGTATATCCTCTTCTTGTTCATTTTATTCTTCCTCTTCACAATCTATGTAAAATAATTTCTTCTCAGCACACTTATGACCTTTAGTGTATTTGCTATCACAACTGTAGCAAAGCCCTTTTGCTCTTTTTCTTCCAATTGTTGTGGTGTCAACCTTGTAGGTTGTGGAAATCTAGGCGTAGCAACACTTCCTTCTTTATAGAATTGAGTGGTAGGCTTCCTTGTCGCCATAATTTTACATTCAACTTTTCTTGCCAACCTGAATGCCTTCTCCAATGAATCGGGTTCCAAAACGCGAACTTGATGTTGGATGTTATCCTTTAAAGTGCCTAGGAAGAGATCAATCCTGTGTTCCTCTGTAAGATCAGTTACCCTTATATTCAATTTTTGGAAGTCCTCAATGTGCTGCCCCACTAAACCCTTTTTGTTTGAGATTTATCAATTGGGTAAAGAAGGTGTTGCTCTTTGTATCCTCATAATGTGCTATCATTTCCTCCGTAAAAATTGACCAAGTGACAATTTTTTTACGGGAGCAAAGCCATTGATACCATACAAATGTATTTTGTTCTAAATGTGAAGTTGCAATGCGTACCTTTTGTGTGTTTTGCACGTTATGGAGATCAAAATATTGCTCCATCTGTAGTATCCATGTTACAGGATCCTTTCCATCAAACTTCCTCATATCCATTTTTGGAATATGGTGGTTCTTCCCGCCAACATTAGAGTTTATGAAATCACGATTAACATTTATTTTGTTCTCATCATGAGGTTCTCCTACTATATTTCCGCCATTAGGAATCATTTCTTGTTTTAAGCTTGTCATCAAGCCTTCCATGTATTCTTTTAGATCATTCTTCATGTTTTCCATGTTGTCTTTCATGTCATCCATCTTAGCTTCCATGCCCACTTCCATGCCATCCATCTTAGCTTCCATGCCTTTCTTCAAACCGTCCATCTTCACTTCCACGTCTTTCTTCAAAACTTCCATTTCATTTTTTGTTGCTCTTTGCGAGAGTGAAATTTGTTGCACTTGCTCTTGTAATTTTGATAAATCATGTTGCAATTCTTCATCTTCATGAGTCATAGTAGAGCCTTCTGAAGGCTTAATGGGTGTTGAATTATTTTTACGGGGCATCTTTTAGAACCCAATACTGCTATATATTCTACAATACGCCCTTGGAATCAATTCAAATTGATTCTTCAAAGAAGACTTATGCAATTTGGAAAGAAAAATATACACACATTTTTCTTGCTTTTGAAGAGCTCGATATTGAAATTGGATAATCTCTATGATTGCAGCACTTCAATATTTGAATTTCAGTATCAACGTAGCCGTTTGAATTATCTTTCGAATGCCATAGGGCTGACCTGATTTGGATTCTCCAAGACAAAGTTGTGTCCAATCTCCCACAATGACCTAATTCTGGACTGGTTCAGTAGAGCGAACTTGTACGACTTGCCACGTGTCACTATTTCGTCCTTTGTCTTTGAAATTGATAGCCAAGAAACTACAGTCCGTGTACTTGTGACCACTTTTTACGGCACTCAAATCCGATGCCCAGAGAGAGAGTTATTGAACTTTTCCCACGATCACCTCTTTGAGATGAAATTCAGGAGCCTGAAAAAGCACTACCTTCCACAGATCATATCTCCAAAAATATTGTGAACCAAGCTCTGAAATTTTTTGACGAATTTCCCTAGGATTTCAACTTCGCACCATACGAATTTCAGATTCTGAACCTTCGTAGAAAAAAAGTTATAACGCAAATGCCACGATGACCTGTTTAGGAGACTGAAAAAATACCTAACTTCCACAGATGATATCTCCGAAAATATTGCGAACCAAGCTCTGAAATTTTTAGACAATCTTCCTCAAGATTTCGGCTTTGCACCCTAAAAATTTCAGCTTCTGAAACTTCGTAGAAAAAAATTTATAGCGAAAATGCCACGATGACCTGTTTGGAGCAGCGAAACCCTAGAATCCGAAGCTCTGATACCAAATGTTGTGTAACCAGCTCCAAAAATAGAAGAAAAGAGAGATCAACGCCTTAGAAATAAGCCACTTCGAGGGGGCAACCTCCAATACATTACATAATTGAACAATTCTTGGATGATACAATTTACAAAACCTCCTATCTATATATAGGAGTCCATGGGGCCATAATGTAATCCTAGTGGGCCACAATGTAATCCTAGCCGACCTAACAATAATAATTTAAGGGCACAATAATAACAAAATGGGAGTTACAAGGGTACAATAATAACAATAAGGGGGTTACACTAACAACAATAAGGGGCTATACTAGTAATATAGGGACCTAACATGGAGCAGAATGGGGTTGCAGAGATGGAAAAAACAAAACTATTGTTGAAGCAGCGAGGAAAATGTTGAATGATCAGGATATGCCCAAATTTCTATGGGCAGAAGTATGCAGCACAGTTGTGTATGTTCAGAATAGGATTCCTCACAGGGCACTAGGTAAGATTACACCAGAGAATATCTTCACTGGCCAAAAGCCAAAAGTGAGTCATTTCAGGATCTTTGGGAGTTTGTCGTACTGCCATGTACCCGAAGAAAAGAGGAAGAAGTTGGATCAGACCGCGGAAAAAGGATATGTGGTGGGATATAGAGAGAATGCTAAGGCATACAGAATCTACATTCCTGGCAATAGGAAAGTTGTAGTACGATAGGATGTAAAGTTCATGGATGATAGACCTTTTAGGAAATCCCGAGAAATGCCTTCCGAAAAGCAGTCAGAGGACGATCCATTAGTCCAGCCACTTCGACCAGACAAAACCAGCACAAGCACTTCTCCAAGGCATAAGAATCCAGAAGTATCACCCCAGGAAGATTCACAGGAGGAGGAGCAAGAAGATCCACCCACTACTAGTGGAAGAACGAGCCGAGAATTACGACAGATATTAAGGGACGCAGAAGAGTTCATTGGAGCTCCTAGAACCGAGAAAAGGCACCATAGACAACCAGACAGATACCAAGCTTTGGTGGCTCGGGTTGGAGAACCATCTAGTTTTCAGGAGGCAGTTCAGCATCAAGTGTGGATAGACATTATGGTGGAGGAATACAGTACCATAATGACCAATGATGTCTAGGAAGTCGTACCTAGGCCTCAGGGCAGATCAGTTGTAGGTTCGAGATGGATCTACAAGATCAGGTGTGTTGCAAATGGCAACGTGGAAAAGTACAAAGTCAGGTTCGTGGCTAAGGGGTATGCTCAAAAAGAAGGGATAGACTATGAAGAGACCTTTGCCCCTCTAGGCAAGTGTACTTCTATCAAATCTGTGATATCCCTTGCAGTGTAGATGGGGTGGGAGATTCACCAGATGGACGTCAAGACCGCCTTCTTGAATGGGGCGATAGAAGAAGTATACATTGAACAACCAGACGGTTTTGAGACACATGAGAAGAAAATTCATGTATGTGGGCTAAAGAAAGCCTTGTATGGGCTTAAACAAGCACCTAGAGCATGGTCCGGTCAAATTGATGGTTACCTCCAGAAAATGGGATTCGTCAAGAGTGACGTGAATCCTAACCTCTACTATTTGACAGTAGAGTATGAGCCTCTAATTTTGGTATTATATGTAGATGACCTATTTCTCACAGGTTCATCTAGGCTCATCAAGGATTGCAAGGAAAGCCTAGTTACAGAATTCGACATGAAGGATTTGGAACTGATGCGTTATTTTCTGGGGTTGGAAGTTTGTCAACAAAAGGGTGAAATCTTCCTTGGACAAGGAAGATATGCTACAGAAATTCTAAAGAGGTTCAGGATGCAGGACTGTAGGCCCATGGCTACACCAATGATTACCAACTGGAAAAAGATTGATGCATCTAAAGATAAAGAAGTAGATCCCACCTTGTACAGACAACTCATAGGGTTCTTGATGTATCTGGTCAACACCAGGCCAGACATTTGTTATGCAATCAACACCCTCAGTCAATTCATGGTGGAACCCAAGAGGTTGCACTGGGCAGCAACTAAGCATGTTCTCAGATATATACAAGGAATAGTCGAGCATGGATTAAAGTACACCCGAGGCAATGACATCAGACTCAGTGGGTTCACTGACGCAGATTGGGCTGGAAGTTCGGTAGATCGGAAAAGTAGCTCTAGGTAATGTTTTAACATTGGATCAGGAATGGCCTCCTGGTGCAGTAGAAAATAAAAGTTTGTAGCACTGAGCTCAGCTGAAGCAGAATATATGGCAGCCAACACAGCATCTTGTGAAGCCATATGGCTTAGAAAGTTGCTTGTGAATCTATTCAGGAGAAGGTTGGAAGCGACCAACATTTTATGTGATAATCAGGGTTGCATCAAGCTCTCTGAGAATCCAGTTTTTCACGATCAGTCGAAGCACATTGACATCAGGTGTCATTTTATCAGAGACTGTGTCCAACAGGGTGCAGTATAGTTATAGTACACTCTGACACGAGAACAGGTGGCAGGCATCCTCACGAAGGCTCTAGGAAGAACAAAGTTTGTTTATTTCAGGGAGAAGTTGGGGATGATTGAGAATCCATTTCAGTAACATAAACAGATAGTGCAGTACTTAAGAGGGAGCTGCAGTACAGATGCAGCAGTGACAGCAGTGGTGTCATGGGCAACAGTACAATGGCAGCAACAACGCAGTGGATGACGGGCAGCAAGTCGAGCATCAATAGCGCAGAGGACTGATCTCGTGGATCAGGGTGATGCTTCTTGTGGGAAGTATTGCTACAGCACATTCCTCGCTAAGAGGGAGTGTTGATTTTTGGGTAGCATCGGATGTGCTCTAGCTCCGAAATTTTGTGGAGGGGCTAGAACACATGAGATCTCCAAGACCCAAAAATCTTTGGGAGAAATTTCGCCCGAAATGAATGTTATTCAAATAGTTAATTACTTTTAATGATTCCTAAGTTAAAACTTAGGAAATTAAAATAATTAAGTGAATTAAAATAAACATGGGTGAGAAGCTTCTAAGAAATGAGGACCAAGTCCATTTTAATCTTAGCTGTTGATTAGAGATTTGATCACGGTTGTTGATATCTCCACAGGAAAAGTATAAATGAAGACTTGAGGGACAGTTGGAGATGCACCAAGCAAATACTCAATAACCCAAGGGAAGTCGATACTCCAGGAGAAGAGTTCGATTTCAGAGGGAGAGTTGCAGGGTGAAGGAAGAGGAGGCTATCAGTAGCAATCAGAGACAGGGGAGGAGGGACATAGAGCCGCAGAGAGACAGCACAAAGGGACAGCGCAGCAGAGGACGCAGTCCTCACGTAGAAGAGGACGTAGAGGTGACGCGGTGGAGGCTAGAGGATCTCTAGCGTGTCAGAATTTCTCCAGTGACTAGAGGACAATTATCTCAGGTGTTTTCACAAATGTTTCTCCATGATTCTGCAAATCATTCCTTGTAAAGAGATTGTTGTTGAAGAATAATAAATAAACCCTCATTTGCTGCACCGATTTCCCACATTGGATTTTTACAGGGACAATTGTCCAAAAACAACAGTGTTGATGTGATTGATTCTTGTGCTTATATTTCACTGTTCTTTTCTCTACATAATTATGTGATAATTGCAGTAGAATTTATTTTTTTGTTTACTGAGGTATGAAGGGTTTTGTAGATAACGTATTGTGGAAAATAAGTAGGAGAAAAAAATCAGTTACTGCGATAGAATTTCAAGTTACAAATTTTCATAGATACTTGTTGCAAAGTTGCTCCATTCTGGTGGCAATGCATTTAGAACACATATGATCACATCTGAGTTAGTGATGGGTTCCCCGAGTCCTTGCAAGTAATCTCTTAACTAAGAGACTCTCATGAGAAAGGATGATATATCCTCATCCTTTGATTTCTTCATTTTATACAGCTTATTCTGCAAAGACATCTTTTGTCCTATTGTACTTACAAAGTATAAATTCATTATCTTGTCATACATTTCCTTGGAAGTCTTCTAGTTTGCAACAAATGAAACAAGAGAATCCTTAATTGATTCGACTATGATCCTTTGTGTCCTTATTTCCCCTTTCTTGTACTTTTCTAGTTCTTGTGTCCTTTCATTGCTAGGTTTAGTAATTTGCTTAGTGACATATTCCATCACTTCTTGTTTTGTGAGTGTCAAGTCAACTCTTTTCTTCCATGCTAGATAGTTTGATGCCCCAATGAGCTTATTGCTCTCTTTATAGAAATAACTCACATGACTTGAAGATTCAGCGATGATGTAATAGTATGATACTTACTTGATGACCAAGATTCTTCTTGATGATGTCTCCAACCTTCTTGATGCCTTCAAGATCTTTGAGGAGACTTCGTTGAGAGGTGTTCCCTAGGATTCTTCCACCAATAGCTTCCAAGATTGATATCTTCCAAATAGACTTCTTCTTGCAAGACCAACACCCATCTTGTGAGATTGATGTAGTCCTTGAATTTTTTTAATGTAGAAACCCTAGATCAGAGGGTCTTATGGATTCTTTCAAGAGATAATCTTCGGTGTAGTCTCCTTCTTCAAGTTTTGAGCGTTTCCTTTTTCCCTTCCCCTTGATAGGTGAATTCTTCTGGTGTCCTTCCAGCTACCTTCTCTTGTTAACCTTAGCTCTGAAACCATGTTAGAAAATGTAAAATTGGCAACTTATTAATCTTATTTTCTTTAACCTTGATATTTGCTTGTGAATATTTATCATCTTCTTTTGTTCTTTAGTTAGATCTTTTCATCAAACAATATCAAGAACAACAACAACAAAAGAGGATACAGATATAGGATCTCAGCCAGGGCAAAATCCCTCCAAGGGGAAAACCTGGAAACTCTTCTCTTCTTAGAATTTGCTTCAAATGAGATACAAAGACCTAATCCCTAGACCAACTTAATGATTCCAAAACCCTTTATTGTGTACCTGGCATCATTACCAAGCTCCACATGTGAATTTGAGTCTCATTCCATCAGATTATCAAACATCTCTTGTCTCTCTATCATATGATGTGATGTACCATTATCCAAGTACCACGCACTCCTAGTGATCATGTTGGTACATAGGCAAGGGACAAATGATAAGTGCGTCTAGAACTTCATTGCATAATCATTAAGTTGAACCTTTGTTGATGCTATTGTCTAATGTGTCTTCTCCTTCCCTTCTTTGAACACTGTGATGTATAGTACCCATTCTTGTGGCCAACGAAGGATTTGAGCTTGTTGAAGTCCTTCTTCCCTAGCTGAGAGGTTGTCCCCTCACTATTACATTGGGAACCGTTTCCTTTGCCTTCTTGCCACTTGGCCATACTAACCAGGGCCATGTTCTCCTCTCCATATCCTTGTCTGTTGGCCTTAGACTCTTACCAAGTCTCTTCTTAGATGCAATCATCCCAAAGCCTCTCCCAATTGGGAAGTTTCTCCCGAGCACAAATTCCCTTGACAAATGGTTCCCGTGACTTGGAAAAACCATTCACTGCTACGTTTATGAGCTCTACATCCTCCACTACATCCACAATGGCTTCAATTTGAACCCGTGTTTGGGTGATCCTCATGAGGTAACTGGTAACGTTATCAAAACTTGACATATAGATGTATCTTAGCTTGTTTCTCAAGATCATCTTCCTATTCGTGTTGTCACACTAGAACAAGCCCACTATAGCTTTAAACATCTCTCTCACCGACTAATTCTCTACAAAGTACATGCTCAAATGATCCTTTACAGCATCCAAGATAATCGTCTAGGATTTGATGCCTTCTTTACATGAGTCACCCTATCTATTGGATCTGTGAGTTTAGAAACAACCTTTTTTGCAAATTCCAAAGGTCATGTTCCTTCAAAAGCAAGGTCACCCTCGCCTTCCAAGATAGGAAGTTAGATGCTTCATCCAATTAGTCTTCAAACCTGAGACTCGTAGCTACTATTACTAGATCTAATAATCACTGCCTTGTGCTAAGTCCTTCTAGCACCCACAAGAAAAAAAAGGTTAATGGTTTATAGACCTACTAAGATCTGCTATGGATCTATGTTTTGGTCCTTCGAAACACCCACAAAAAATTAGTTTTTTCTAAACCATTGACCAATATGATCTCCCTCTCTCTCTCTATAGAGTGACCTTGGCTCAATCCTTGGTGGCAGCGGCTACACAAAACCTCTACTCTATATGAACTTTCCTTTGCTAGATTATCGACCCCACGACTGCACTGACTATGGCTATCTCTTGTTATGTTTACGTGCAACTCCTTTATATTCTGGAAATTGTGTTCTTTACAATTGGCTCTCATTGTTGATGGTTAGCTTGGTTGTCGACTGCTTTTTTTTCACTTTTCACTATCGGCCACTAACTACCCCCTTTTTTTCTTTCATCTTTTGTTTTATCTCAACCGTCATACGATGTACATCTCTACCTTACGTCTTCAACCGCACTCGTGACTTTCCTGGTAGTTCACACCAATTCTCTGTCGCCTGATGTCACCACTACATATAGCGATACAACTACGTATGGTCATCATACAAATTATGCATGTGTCTATTCCCTTGTCGTCTGTGGCAACTGACTATACCTACCACATATCTACTGCTCCTGTACGAATTATGGCAATGTGTAATACATAGAAATTGGTTTCCCAGAGGGTGTATTCTTATACCATGTTAATTTTCTAACCCCAACAACATGGTTAATTATTTCCTAGTTGATGCAAATCTACTAGATAAAAAACATAAATGAGATTTTAACATGGAATATATAGATAATAGCAGAAGTATATTAAAACGCCAATCTCAAACACATGCACACAACATTTTTTCCATTCAGAATATGTTGTCTCATTAACAATAATCTATAGCATACAAGGTCTCCTTCCTAGGATAATGGCCCTATGAGGAAAAACGCAAAGACAACAAAAACCTAGAAACGATCCAACTAATTAAACCCTATGTGAATCTTTCTTGTTTCACTTGGATCCTTCTCCTTCGTTTCCCTTTGCACTCTTCCTTGAACCCTACACTCTTCATGAGCTAACTGGTAATGTTATCAGAACTTGACATATAGATGTATCTTAGCTTGTTTCTCAACATCATCTTCCTATTCGTGTTGTCACACTAGAACAAGTCCACTATAGCTTTAAACATCTCTCTCACCGACTGATTCTCTACAAAGTACATGCTCAAATGATCTTTTATAGCATCCAAGATAATCGTCAGGATTTGATGTCCTTCTTTACATGAGTCACCCTATCTATTGGATTTGTGAGTTTAGAAACAACCTTTTTTGCAAATTCCAAAGGTCATGTTCCTTCAAAAGCAAGGTCACCCTCGCCTTCCAAGATAGGAAGTTAGATGCTTCATCTAATCAGTCTTCAAACCTGAGACTCGTAGCTACTATTACTAGATCTAATAATCATTGCCTTGTGCTAAGTCCTTCTAGCACCACCAAGAAAAAAAAGGTTAATGGTTTATAGACCTACTAAGATCTCCTATGGATCTATGTTTTGGTCCTTTGAAACACCCACAAAAAATTAGTTTTTTTCCAAACCATTGACTAATACGATCTCCCTCTCTCTCTCTATAGAGAGCCTTGGCTCAATCCTTGGTGGCAGCGGCTACATATAACCTCTACTCTGTATGAACTTTCCTTTGCTAAATTATCGACCCCACAACTGCAGTGACTATGGCTATCTCTTGTTATGTTTACGTGCAACTCCTTTATATTCTGGAAATTGTGCTCTTTACAATTGGCTCTCATTGTTGATGGTTAGCTTGGTTGTTAACTACTTTTTTTTTCACTTTTTACTATCGGCCACTAACTACCCCTTTTTTCTTTCACCTTTTGTTTTATCTCAACCGTCATACAATGTACATCTCTACCTCACATCTTCAACCGCACTCGTGACTTTCCTGGTAGCTCACACCAATTCTCTGTCGCCTGATGTCAACACTACGTATAGCGATACAACTACGTATGGTCATCATACAAATTATGCATGCGTCCATTCCCTTGTTGTCTGTGGCAACTGACTATACCTGCCACATATCTACTACTCCTGTACGAATTATGGCCATGTGTAATACATAGAAATTGGTTTCCCAGAGGGTGTATTCTTATACCATGTTAATTTTCTAACCCCAACAACATGGTTAATTATTTCCTAGTTGATACAAATCTACTAGATAAAAAACATAAATGAGATTTTAACATGTAAACTATAGATAATAGTAGAAGTAAATTAAAACGCCAATCTCAAACACATGCACACAACATTTTTTCCATTCAGAATATGTTGTCTCATTAACAATAATCTATAGCATACAAGGTCTCCTTCTTAGGATAATGGCCCTATGAGGAAAAACGCAAAGACAACAAAAACCTAGAAACGATCCAACTAATTAAACCCTATGTGAATCTTGCTTGTTTCATTTGGATCCTTCTCCTTTGTTTCCCTTTGCACTCTTCCTTGAACCCTACACACTTGGATGAAAGTCCTGATGAGCAAAGTAAAATTAGCATACACCTGGCTGAATTTTCTAGAACCTCCAGAAGTGTTTCTGACCCTCGAGGTGATCTCTTACACCCTTTGCGTCATCCACCATGTGAGCTCTGTGCAGTCCCTCTCTGGACTGTGTAACTCTGCGTGGAGGGGTTCTTTTTGTCGATCAGCATACCCTTCCCTTCACCCTCCTGCCTTCTGCTTCTCCATTAACTGAATCCTCCCTCCTCCTTCTGCCTCTGCAATCCCACCTCTACAGACTCACCCACTAAAACCAAATTTTCTTGCTTCAGAATCGATTTCCTTTGGGTACTGAGAATGTCCCCTGCTTGATTTCCAAACGACCCTCAAGCCTCTTCTTATAGTCTTCTCGCTGATGAAGCAACGACCAAGATTATAACTTTAATCAATGGCTCAAATTAAAAGATGACTTGATCTTCGTTTCAAGGTTGCGGGGAAGCTCCCCCCCCCCCCCCCCCCCGGGGCCGAATCTCGCTCCCAAAACGCACTCTGTTCGGGAGATTTTTGGGAGCGCTCGAAAGTGCGCTCCCGAAAACACTTCCTAAGGGGAGTATTTTCGGGAGCGCGCTTTCGAGCTTGAAAAAATGCTCCATGTCTTTTCGGGAGCGTTTCAGGGAGCGCTCAGGAGCGAACGCTCCCTGAGCGTTTCAGGGAGCGCTCGGGAGCGAATGCTCCCTGAGCGCTTCCCCAAGTGTTCGCTCCCGAATGCTCCCCGACATGAAAAACGCTCCCCCGGCTCGTAGAAAAAAAATTGGCATCAATTTTTTTTTTTTTTTTTGGAAGGAAGGGAGGGGGGTTGGGTAAATAAAAAGCCCACCCCCCTCATTTTGTTTTTATCATTTTAGTTGAGAGTGAGAGAACAAGAGGAGCAAGATGATCAGAGTGATTTGGATAGCAAGAGGAGCAGAGCGATTTGGAGAGTTGGAGAGCAGAAGTGCCAAGGAGAGAGCAAGTTTGCAAGAGGAGGATTGCAAGAAAGAGGTAGGTCTTCTAATCTAGTTTTTTATTTTCTAGGAATTGTTTTTAAATTGTTCAAAAATGAAAACTTGATTTTTTTTCTCAATGATGCATTCTAGTGTGTTGAAAAGTGAAAAATTGCATTGTTTTTTTCCTATGTTGCATTTCCCATTCCGATTTGGCATTCCTTCATTTTTTTTGTAGGCTAGAAACTTGAAACTTGAAACTTGAAACATTATGGCTATATGGCTAGGGATTTTCTTCATGTTGGTTCATTTCTTTGTAATAATGGTGTTGGAGAGTAGAAGAAAGAGGCCCATTAGAGAAGAGGAGGATGAAGAAGTGGGTTGTAGTTGATTTGATGAAAACCCTGAAGAGGAGGAGTATGCTGAGGAGGAAGGGGAGAGTGGAGAACATGAGGCCACAGATACCCCAACTAGACAAGACCAAAGTCAAACACCTTTGTGGAAATATGTTCAGAGGCAGGAAGGAGGGAAAGATGGTGGAACCACTAAATTTCTTTGCCCCCATTGCAATAAAGAATACACAGGTTCATACACCCGTGCCAGAAGGCACCTTTGTGGGAAAATGCCAGGGGATGGAGACAAAAATCTAGGAATCAAAATTTGTGTGAGTGTGCCAGCAACACAGAGAGAGAAATATAGAAAGGAAGAGGAGGCTACCCTACAGATATCTAAAAGATCTAGGGGTTTCATTGATTCTTATACACCATCAGGTCCATCACATCATGGACAAAGAAGTCCATCAACTTCCACCCATGGCAATGGATATGGAGGCACACCTGGACCAAACATCTCCTTAAGGCGTAGAACCATATCCGATTTCCTTGACGAAGGGTGTAGGAATGATGTGGATTAAAAAAATTTCCGGTTTCTATATGCATGTGGGGTGCCATTCAATGTTCTTCGCTCACCTTATTGGCATGAAATGGTTTCGGCCATTAATGATGCCCCCAAAGGATACAAGAGCCCTGGGTATGACAAGGCCAGAACCGTGGGACTTGATCATGAAAAAGCTAAAATAAATAATTCTTTGGCTAGAATGACAAATTCTTGGAATGAGCATGGGGTGTCCATTGTATCTGATGGATGGACCAATGTAAAAGGAAAGCCATTGATAAGTGTTCTGGCTGTGTCGGTTAGTGGTGCAATATTCCTTTCAGCATATGATTATTCGGACAAATTCAAGACCGGCATTAACATTGCAGAACCATTACTTGAAATAATTGAAAATACTAGGCCATACAATGTCATCCAAGTCATCATTGATAACGCTGTTAACTGTAAGGCAACAGGAACAATTATTGAGGATAAATACCCCAACATATTTTGGTCTAGGTGTTTGGTTCACACAATGAACCTTTTGATGCATGATATCATTAAAAACAAACAACCTCAATTCAAATGGCTTGGTGATTTGTACAAGAGGTAAAAAAATGATAAAATTTATTACAAATCATAGCAATACCCATGGGCTTTTCCGTACTCACTCCAAATTGGAGTTGTTGAAGATAGCAAAGACTAGATTTGCTAGCTATTACCTCACCTTCAGGCGCCTTTTGAAGGTAAGAGAGTCATTGGCTGCAATGGTATCAAGCCCAACTGGAAGGTATTAAAGGACAGGGTAGCGACAATAGTTGACAGGCAAGGTTTTGAACATGTGGAAGAGACCGCCCTTGATCCTTTGTTTTGGGCACGTGTGAGGGAAATTTTGAACTTCACCAAGCCCATTTATCACATGATTCGTTTTTCAGATATAGATAAACCAGTGATTGGGGAGGTTTATGAGCAGATGGATAGCATGTTGGGCGAAATAAAAGATGTTGTTAAGGATAATGATCCCAACTTGTATGCAATGATTCACAACTATGTGTGTGCACGGTGGAATAAACTCAATGTTCCACTACATGCCTTGGCATATATCCTTATGCCAAAATACTACTCTCCATCTTGGTTGGACCAACCTACACTTGGAGGTGGGGTTAGGATCAAACCTCACACAGATCCAAAGGTACAACAGGGATACATGAAGGCATTAGACAAGTTGGTCCCCGACAGGAAGGAGTGTGCTACATTGTGCCTTCAATTAGGCAAATACTTCAGCTGCACTGGTAACTTTCGTTCTTTCCATGCAATGGAAGACAAAGACAGATTTGATGCTCTCACATGGTGGGAGGCATTTGGCGACATGGGACTTTTGCCAAAGTTGGCAAAAAAGTTCTCTCACAAGTTGTGAATACTTCTTCTGCAGAGAGGTGTTGGAGCACCTACAACTTCATACATAATGTGAGAAGAAACAGGTTGAATGAAAACCGAGCTAAAAGCTTGGTTTATGTGCATTACAACTTGAGGTTGTTGAGTCATTACTGTGATCGAGCATATGAGGATCAATCATATAAAGTTTGGGACAACAACCCAGAGGATGATAATTTGGAGGACAGCATTGTACATATGGAAGAATTGGAAGAAGAACTTTTGAGGGATGATGATGAAGCATCAGCACCACCACCACACACAGGGCCAGTCCCACCATCCAGTAGCAGTGCGGGTGCCAGTGCCAGTGCTCGATATCCAACTATTGTTCCTTTGCAGATTCAGCCTCCACCTACATCCTCACATTGCCCTCCGCCTTCTAGTCATGGTCGTGGACGTGGTACTCCTGAGAGTACTAGAAGACCACCATTGCCTCATGGTTCTCACAAATTAGACATTTCTTGTGGGCGTGGCAAGGGGCCAACCAATAGATAAAATAGATTTGTTGTTTACTAGTCTTTTCTATTTTCTAGTAGTTTTTATCTTTTATAACTGTTGAACAGTTGAAACTTGACTCTTTCATATTTAATGACAATTTAAGGTTGAAGTTTGAATTTGAAAGGTGAAACTTTGAAGTTGGCATTTATAAGTTTATAAGTCATTATGAATTATGAATATGACGCTTCATGAAAGTTATATGGTGATCAATGAATCAATGATGATAAATGATATATATCAATGATGATAAATGTTATATATTGAAATTTGAAATCAATGAATCAATGATGATAAATGTTATATATCAATGATGATAAATGTTATATATTGAATTTTGAAATCAATGAATCAATGATGATAAATAAATTATGATATATATCAATGATGATAAATGTTATATATTGAATTTTGAAAGCTTGAAATCTTCAGATTGATGATTCGCGAGACTCAAGAGTCAATACGTTGTATGTTTCCAACTTGTGGGCGTGGTTGATGAAGATTATAACTTCTAGATGATTGATGTTATATGATTCAATATATGTTTTTATGTTTTTTTATTCTAATTCATCATTCTACATGCTTTTGTTGACATATATGCATCAAAATATAAAAAATGTATATATATTTAAAAAAACACGCTCCCCGAAACGCTCCGGACCGGGAGCTTTTGAAAATGGCGCTCCCGCTCCCAAGTAACCTTGCTTCGTTTTCTAGAAGATTCACACTCTGCTTTATTAATACCCTTTAATTATTTAATTTCCCTAAGTTTAGACTTAGGGTCTACACTAAAATAATTAATTATTTCAATAAAGCCAGATCCGAGTGGAATTTCCACAAACGATTTTTGGGTTCTCTGGATAACTGTTTCCAAGCGCCTCCACCAAATTTGAGACTTGGAACACTTTCCGATGCTATAAAATCAACACTCCCTCTTAGCGAGGAAAGTGTTCAAGCAAGATACCATTGTACTGCTCTGACTCTAGAACATCTGTTGCGTTGATATGTCCTGGCTGCTGCATGTGACACTATCTCTACCACTACCTCATTCGTACTGCAGTTCCCTCTGTTTCTGTTAGACCACCTGTCCCTCTAATGGAAGGGATTCTCGACCATCCCCATCTTCTATCTAAAGTAAGTGAACTTAATCTTACTCAGAGCCTTGGTGAGGATATCTGCCACTTGTTCCCCTGTAGGAGTGTACCTCCATTGTACTGTTCCCCGGTGGACATAGTCCCTGACGAAGTGGCATCGAATGTCAATGTGTTTCGACCGGTCATGAAACATGGGATTCTTAGAGAGCTTAATGCAACTCTGATTATCACACAATCTCGATTGGTTCCATCCTCTTCTTGAGTAGGTTCAAGAGTAACTTACGAAGCCATATGGCCTCGCATGAAGCTGTGCTTGCTACCATGTACTCTGCCTCGGCTGAACTTAGTGCTATAGACTTCTGTTTCCTGCTGCACTAGGAGGTCATTCCTGATCTGAGACCGAAACAGTACCCATTGGTACTCTTCCGATCCACTATGCTTCCAGCCCAATCTGCATCTGTAAACCCACTCAACTAGACCTCATTGCCCTTGGTGTACATCAATCCATACTCGACTGTCCCCTTCAGATATCTGAGAACATGTTTGGTTGTTGCCCAGTGAGCCCTCCTTGGTTCCACCATGAATTGACTAAGGATATTCACTGCATAACAGATGTCTGGTCTAGTATTTTGACCAGATACATCAATGATCCGATGAGCTGCCTATACAAGGTGGGATCAGCCTCATCATCCTCCATTGTGTCTATCTTCTTCCAGTTAGTAGTCATTAGTGTGGCCATGGGTCTACAGTCTTTCGTCTGAAATCTCTTCAGGATTTCTGTATTGTATCTTCCTTGCCCCAGGAAGATTCCCCTTTCTTCTGCCAGACTTCTGATCCAAGAAAATAGTGCATCTGCCCCAGATCTTTCATGTTGAATTTTGGAGCCAAATTCTCCTTGCAGTCCTTGATGAGCTTATAGATGATCCAGTAAGTAACAGATCATCCACATATAACACCAGAATTAACGGCTCATCCCCTACTCTCAAGTAGTAGAGATTGGGATCTGCATCACTTTTGATGAACCCCATCTTCTACAAGTAGATATCAATTCACCCATACCATGCCCTGGGGGCTTGCTTTAAACCATATAAGGCTTTCTTAAGCCTGCAAACATGAGTCTTCGGCTCATGTGTCTCGAAGCCCTTTGGCTGTTCTATGTACACTTCCTCCTCTATCACCTCGTTCAAGAACGTTGTCTTAAACATCCATCTGGTGAATCTCCCATCCCATATGCGCTGCTATAGAGATGACAGATCTGATAGAAGTGTAGCGAGCTACAGGGGTGAAGGTTTCCTCATAATCGATCCCTTCCTTTTGTACATACCCCTTAGCTACAAATCTGGCCTTGAACTTTTGTATGTTGCCATCTGCAGCATACTTGATCTTGTAGATCCACTTGGATCCTACAACTGATCTGTCCTGTAGTCTAGGGACTACTTCCCAGACGTCGTTTGTCATGCTGGAGCTATACTCCACCATGGCATCCACCCACACTTGATGCTGAGCTGCTTCCTAAAAGCAGGAAGGTTGTCCAACCTGAGCTACCAGGGCCTGGTATCTATCAGGTTGCCTTTGTACCCTCTTCCCATCTCTAGGAGCTCCAACAAATTCTTCTACATCCTTCAGAATTTGTTAAGTTCTCTGCTCGGCATTCCACTGGTGGTGGGCGGTCTCACCTACTCTCCTTCCTGCTCTTCTTCGGAGGAACTCTCCTCAAAATCCTTGTGCCTTGGAGAGGCACTTGACCCATCCTCTATAGGCCATTAAGGCTGTACTAGTGGATCCTCCTCAATCTGCGTATCTGTAGCCATTTCTCTAGATTTCCTGAAGGCTCTCTCCTCCATGAATTTCACATCCCTCCTTACTACGATTTTCCTGCTCTCTGGAGTATAGATGCAATATGCTTTTGCATTTTCACTATAGCCCACAAGAAAACCATTTTCTGCAGTTTGATCCAACTTCTTCCTCTTCTCATCTGGAACATGGCAGTACACCATGTTTCCAAATATCCTAATGTGGCTCACCTCCGACTTGCTGCCTGTGAACACACTCTCAGGAGTTACCTTCCCCAATGCTCTATGGGGAACTCTCTTCTGCACATATACCGATGTATTGCAGGCTTCTGGCCACAAAAATTTGGCCATATCTTGGTCATATAACATTGCCCTTGTAGCTTCTACTATGGTCCAGTTCTTCCTTTCTGCAACTCCATTTTGCTCAGGATTGTATGGAGCTATCCATTCTCTCTTGATGCCTTCCCTTGCACAGAAATTGGTGAAGTCCTTATCGATATATTCTCCACCGTTATATAATCGCAGCTTCTTGATCTTCTTTCCTGTTGAATTTTCTACCAATGCTTTGAATTCTTTAAACCGATTAAAGACTTCATCTGTGGTATTGAGAAAATAGATCCAAGTCTTCCTGGAATGATCATCAATAAAGGTAATAAAATACTTTGCACCACTAAGAGCGGTTGTGGACATTAGACCGCAAATATCCGAGTGTATTATTTCCAACACACTCTTGGCCCTGTTGCTGCTTCTTGGAAACACTGCTTTAGCATACTTCCCTAGTATGCATTGTGAAAAATCTACTGTAGTGTATTGGTTTATTTCCTCCTTGATTTAATTAATACAAGTTATTTTCATAAATTAGATTCAGAAAATACCGAAAATAAACACAACTACAGCCTACACATGCAGATCATTTACTAAATAATTCACTAATGCAACAAAGTGACACACAGATTTTTGGACATAAGTCCCCGGAAAAACCCAAAGCAGGAAAATAGGTTCAGCACATATGAGGGTTTATCATTAAGTAGTTCTGAGTACAGCAAATCTGGGTTCCAACCTTGGAAAACCCGACAGAGAATAAAAGATATAAAATCTACAGCTAACCTGAAGATCTAGTGCCAAATATCTGACTGATCCACACCCTCAAATGGGATTTATAGGACTCAGCCTGGGTCTGACCCTAGAAACCCTCAATGCTGCTTCTGAAGCCCTAGCGTTGCCCTAGAGGGACTGCGTTAGCCTCTGCGTGGCTCTACAAGGGCCAGTGTCACCCTAGGAGGGTCTACGCTGTCCCTGCGTTGCCTCTTCTTGGTCAGCGTCAGCCCAGCGTGGCCCTAGTTGCCTATGCGTTGTCTCTGTGTTGTCCTTGCTGCTTTGTGTGGCTCTGAAGCCTCTTTGCGTTGTCTTTGAGCTGCTCCTCTTGCCTCTCGTTGTCTCTTGGCCCTAGAATCAGAACATTCCCTTGGCCAATACTACCCCTCACTACATGAAATTCCACTAGAAATTCTTAGCAAACCCGCCCTAGAATTCCAGATCTATTCCTTAGTTCTACAGAAATTGTGTGTCTTCAACTGACCCTCAAGCCTTTCTCTTATACTTTTCGTTGAACCCTTCAACAACCGAGATTAAATCATCCATCAACAACTGAGATTAAAAGACTGTTTGATCCATGTGACTTGAGACAATTTCAACACGTGTTAATTAATTCACTTTAATTATTTTATTTTCCTAAGTTAAACTTAGGAAATCCATTAAAAATAATTAATTATTTGAATAACTTAAACACAACTTGAAATTTCTCAAATCCATTTCTAAGTCTTGTAGATCAAGTGTACTCTAGTCCCTCCACAAAATTTGGGACCCAGAGCACAACTAATCCTACCCCAAATACACAAAATCTCAGCACGCATCCCCTGTAGACTTCATCTCTCCTCGTACTGAGTTCAGGAGCTCCTATGACAACATTCTTGAGAATCCTCAAGGCTCCATGATGTAGATGCCCCATCCTTCTGTGCCATAATTCATTCAGATCTTTGTCGTCCGTACTGCCAATCAGGGCCATCGGGAATTCAAGCTGGAGTTTATATATCTTATGACTCCTTACTCCAATTTGTGCCTTCTTGCTCCAACTAGGATGTTTGACATACACCTTATTTCCAATAAAGTAAACGTCATAGCCCTTGTTTTGAAGCTGAGACACTGAGAGTAAATTCATCCCCAACTCTGGTACATGCAGAACATTCGTGGCCTGAATCTTGTTGCCAGGTTTTGTCTGAAATGTTATGGTACCTCTTCCAATGGGGGTACATTTGGCCTTGTTTCCCATATTTATCTGGAAATTCATCTCTTCTTCTTGGTAGCTCGAAAAACATTCTCGAACCCTCGTCATGTGAGCAGATGCTCCACTGCCAATATACCAAACACTTGGAGGAGTTGTGCTCGACACACAAGCAAGATCCTGCTCGAGTCTAGATGCCAGCACTTTCACGTCATGTTCTCTCTTGCATTTTTGCGTGCTCTGGAGGACTGTGTAAGTCCCTCCGACTACGTGAACCCTTCCGAATGTCGGATCTTTGGTCCATGGCAGATCCTCCCTTTCTGTCTTTAGCCTTTCGCTCTGATACCATGTGAAATTTTCAGATCTGGAAATTATTACTGCAACAATTGGTTTATTTCTCCTACTTATGAGATAAGTTATTTACAAATGCTTCAGTAAATTCTGAAATAAACATATTTGCAGTACTTCACTCTAATCAAAAGCATAAGAACAGAAATTACACAAGTAGCACAATAGAAACAACCATATGAACATAGTTGTTTTTGAACAATAATCCCTGGAAAAACCCAATGTGGGAAAACCGGTGCAGATGAGGGTTTCGTATTTATCTTCAGTAATGAAAAGTTCATTTACAAGAGTCTGGATGAGCAAAGTAAAATTAGCATACACCTGGCTGAATTTTTTGGAACCTCCAAAAGTGCTTCTGACCCTCGGGGTGATCTCTTACACCCTCTGCGTCATCTAGCGTGTAACCTCTGTGCAGTCCCTCTCTGGACTACGTAACTCTGCGTGGAGAGGTTCTTGCTGTCGATCAGCACACCCTTTCCTTCACCCTCCTGTCTTCTGCTTCTCCGTTAACTGAATCCTCCCTCCTCCTTCTGCTTCTGCAATCCCGCCTCTACAGACTCACCCATTGAAATCGAATTCTCTTGCTTCATAATCGATTTCCGTCAGGTATTGAGAATGTCCCCAGCTTGATTTCCAAATGACCCTCGCGCCTCTTCTTATAGTCTTCTCGTTGATGAATCAACGGCCAAGATTATATCGTTAATCAATGGCTCAGACTAAAAGAGGACTTGATCTTCATTTTCTAGAAGATTCACACTTTGTTTTATTAATACCCTTTAATTATTTAATTTCTCTAAATTTAGACTTAAGGTTTGCATTAAAATAATTATTTATTTTAATAAAGCCAGATCCGAGTGGAATTTCCAAAACAATTTATGGGTTCTCTGGATAACTGTTGTCCAAGCCTCTCCACCAAATTTGAGACTTGGAACACTTCTCGATGCTATAAAATCAACAAAAACGATAACCATGTACATCCCCCATAGGTTTTAAATAAAAAGTGGAGTATATATCAATGTTTTAAAAAACGGAATCGGTCAGCTACCAGGCCGAGGTAATGACTCGGTAATGACTCGGAATCGGTAATGACTCGGTCGACTCGGTTTCAATGACTCGGTTTTTGTAAAAAATACATTAAATATTAATTTTTTTGTACAAAAACATAAAGAATAATCTTGTCCTATAATATTGTTACAGCCCTGGTTGGCATGACATATATGCTTCAGGAGTCAGTGAGCAGGCCTCTTATTCATTTCAGCGTAAAAAAAACCTTGAAATAAGTTCATCATTGCCAAAAAAATTTCAACAATCAGGATAAGATCAAAGATTGTGTAATATTTCCAATTGCAAAGACAATAAAACATATTTTGTCAGGAAGCTAGTCAATTGGGGGGCCTTGTGTTCTAGCAACAGTGCGGGTTTTGCATCCATTTATCATCAAACAATACTTGTTTTGTATCTATGTTCATTGTTTGCCTTCATTGATTTTGATCAATGTTATTTTGCAATAAAGGTTTTGAAAGAACATTGAGTAAAAATTTAGATAATATGGCCAGGAAAAACATACTGTAGCATTTGGGTTAACCAACAGTAAGTGCTGGATGCCTTTGAAACTATATGTTTTACAATGCATTATGTGTTAAGGACATGGTATGCTACATCTAAGTTTCTGGCTTGGTAGGATGAATGCGTCCATTGGTGTGTTATAAACAGTCATACTTATGGAATACAGAATAATCTTGTCCAATAATATTGTCACAGCCCTGTTTGGTATGACACATATGCTTCAAGAGTCAGTGAGCAAGTCTCTTATTCATTTCAACGTAAAAAAAAGTTGAGAGAAGTTCGTCGTTGCCAAAAAAAATTTCAACAGTCAGGATAAGATCATAGATTGTGTAATATTTCCAATTGCAAAGACATTAACACATATTTACTGTTAGGAAGCTAGTCAATTGGGATTTAAGAGGGAAAGTAATGTAAAATTACACATTTAAAGACAAAGTAGCTGTAGAACTGCTCTTGCTACAATTATATCCTTATTTCTCAGGCTGTTGCGGTCAGAGATTGTATTAGGCCTATTTGTAGGTTCACTTGACTCTGATTTTGAACGTTTCATAGTTGTATTGCCATAGCAAAACATGACTTCAGGATGAAAAACAACCTAAAAAAACCCTAACAGCGAATTAAAATTCATTTTCAAGTCCACAAAACCGACTTTTTTGGGCCCACCGGCCGGCTGTTATGGCTTGGTTGAATCGGGCTCGGCCTGGTTGACCGGCTTGTTACCGAGCCGGCCGAACCATTACAAAAACCGGCCAACCTGGCTGGTTTTCTACCTGGTCGGGCCGGCCACCCTACCGGCTCGGTCAACCAGGCCTGGTCGGTTTCGGTCAGGCCGATTTTTAAAACAGAGGTATATATACAATAAAAAACTGAAACTTCTAATATAAATCTTATATCTAGGAACTGAAACTTACAAAACTGCATTTCCTAATAATAACACTAAAGAATTGCATCGAGGGATCTAAAAGAAAATGAATGAAAAATGACAATTACAATCATACATGTAAAAAGTAAACAACTTTATTCTTGGGCTAATTTCACCCAAAAAAAAAAGAAATAGTTTTTATGCAAGCAGCATATTTACTTACACCCTTTGATAAGATAAGATAAGATAATTTTATTAGTGTCAAATGAATGACCACAAAAATAGGTCAATGGGACTAGAGGATACATCTAGTAAGAATACAATGTGGGACTGCAAATGCCACTCTTGGAAAAGCTAAATCTAATACGAAATGTGTGTGTATATGTGTGTGTGTGCGCGCAAAATGCAGTGATGAAAAATGCAAACAATAGGACATCCGCATGAACATGAACAAGTATAAAACCATATCAGTAGCTTGGTAAAGAGCCTTGTTATATCGCCTCTCTTTGCCACCAACACCTACCTACAAGTCAATGTAAAAAGCCTTCAATCCACACGGTGTGGTTGGTTGCAAGGATCTCAGAGAAGGCGATGTCACACTAATCCTAACTCTCTTCGTTTTAGCTTTCTCCTAGGTTGGCTAAGGGGGGTAGTCCCTAAAGAAAAACTAAGTTAAAGATTTGAGTTTCAAGGAGAATATTAGAGTAAAATTATATTATTTTTAAAGATTCATGAGCATTTATGAGCAACTTTGAAATAATAATGGCAAATCATTTAACCAGTGCCTTTACAAATAATGTGCTCAAAAGTAAAAATAATGCAAAAAGAGATGACAGCATGGTAATCCTGAAATGGAAACAAAAGATTGTTAGCACAAGATATCAGAAATGCTTCCACGATGAACGAATTTATAAAGAAATGCACATGAAGCTATCTTGTTCACAAGGAAGCGGTTAGTGATCTAAATATAAACCAGCTGATAAAAAGACTTGAAAGTTAAACCAACATGCATTTAGCCTTGCAACATGAAATAAGAGTACTTGAAAGGAAATGAGATTCATCAACCATCCATGAACATGATGAACATTTAACATGAAATGGAGCTTTCTAAAATAAATAATGTCCAAGTACAAGAAAATTAAGCTAAACTTGTTGCAAAAGAAATTACAATACTTGCATGAAAGTAAATGCTTCTTGAAAAAGGGAAATGATATTTCATGTGAGACTTTGAGCCATCAAGAAAGCAAAATTCAAGAACTTGCAAGTAAGCTAAATGTGATGAAGAATGCTCTTGGTTTATTTTATTAATTAGTTCTAAAGCAAGGTTATAATTCAACTCTTGAATCCTCAGACCTCACCCTCGCCCAAAGATATGGATCCCACAGTGAGGAGTCGGTAGAGGAGTAGAGGGTCCCTAAAAATGTCTATTCAACCAACTTATGTTGGAGGTAAAATTTTAGTGATTTGCTTGAGGCATGTAAGTAAATTAATCAACAATGAAAAATAACTTTCAAACTTGAGATGTATTTGCATGTCATGAAGTAGAATGCTACTTTATGGAGAAAATTTGCCCAAATACTTACTATATGTAAGATGTAATTAAAGGTGAAGCATAAGTGGTTTTGGAACAAAATTCTTGACAAATTTATGCATGCAAAAGTTTGAACCTGCTATGAAAGTAAAAAAAGACTGGAAATCTGTAGCAAATTAGATTAAGATGCATGCAAAATGAGTGTAATGCATGATTTTGTTAATTCCTCAATTAAATGATGTACATGCAAGTGAAAAAGATCAAAGATCAAGCCACAAAGCCTCTCCAAAAAGGTAGAGAGATAAGGATACTAATGGATAAAACCCACGCTCTCAAAACCAAAATTTTATTAGTATTACAAGGAGAAAACTATGAAGTCTCCTCTAAAATCCAAGTAAAGTCTTCACAATGTTCGCTTGAGCCATAGATCTTTCCTTGCTGAAAATGCAATTTGAGGCCCACAAAAGCTCCGCAAAATGCATATTTTTCAAGGAAGAAGAAGAAGGGCAAAGCCTTTGAGTTACACGGCCAAGAGAGAGAGATAAAGACCCCAAGTGAACTCGGCCTCCCTTAAGAAGAACTCGGCTTCGTCCAATAAATGTCCTATAATGCTCACGGCTAGGAGAAGGAAATAATCTAGAAGTTGGAGCCCCAAGGTCCTGCATTCAAACTTGTAAGTAGTTTTCTGAAAATGAAACCTGCAAGTAACTACAAGACAACGAGTTAGAAAAATATACAACAACAAATGTTAGCTCAAAAGAAATCACAAAGTAATATTACAAAAATAATCTACAAGAGGCTAGGCCAAAGAGTATGAGCAAGCTCTCCTTTTTGACTAGCCATAGCTTGGCTCTTTGAAATAGCTAGATATTAAATAAATGAAGAGCAATACTTGAAAAGTAAATTATTTTAAGTTTGATTTTTTGATGCAAGAAATAAGGGCTTTCAGAAACTTAAAAGAACCTCTGCAAGGCAAAATAAAATATAGATTAGACTTTGGAAATCAACACATGTGAGTTCTCTATGAATATTTTCAAGAATGGGATGGTTCCTCTGAGAACTTCCCCTCAGGCTTGAAAAGCTTGACCAAAGATGGATCCTTTTACACAATCTCACCACAACATATTAAACCCACATGAAACTACCTAAAATAAATGGAAAGAACTCCTATAGATATATTTGACATCAAATAGAAGATTTTTTATCTTAAAGCGATCAAGTAACTCTTATGCTAATATGAGATAGTTGCATACTAACATAACTTGAAACAAGCATGAAGGAAACAATTGCACGAGGAAATAAATAGAAGCATAACCACTAGTCAAGAATTTACTATATATGCAAGAAGAAGAACACCATCACAAGTTACCCCAAAGACTTTTGTATTATATTGCAAGTACGTGTACAATCAAACAGCGCGTCCTCAAGCCCAACATCTCATATTACATGATACAATATGAGCACCCATGGCTCCATTATATAGAAAGTTGGGAGCAAATCCCAAGGACGAATGCATGTGAGAAGTGAACTTGGAGCAAATCCCAAGTAAAGATAAGTCAAGTTCCGTGTGGAGAAAACTAAGTCACCCAGAGCAAAATCAAATTTCTTTGGTGCACATCAAGGGAAATTGAATTCCCATATGATCTAGCGAACTCATCCATAAGCCAAACGAAGTCCTGTGCTACACTAAGTCCACCATTGCAAACTCGAACCAACTAAAACCATACCTGTAGATGACCCCAGGGATATTCTGCGTAGGTCCCTGAGAACTGTGTATTTCCTCTGAGCGACTGCGCAGTTTAAGCTCAAGGAATAGTGTAAAGCCTCTGAGTGAAGTGTCGAGTGTTGTTGCACTCCAGATATCTCTTGAGAAGAGGTCCCCACTTGGTCTTCAATCAACTGATCCTGTAGAATATTCCTTTTATGCTCAACTGCCTTTAATAAATTCGATTTTCCTTGTGTGTAATTGTCGCTTTATCTTTGGGAAATTCGATTTTGAATAAATAAATGATGAATTAATGATGCAATGTGCTCAATCATCCTCCACATGTCCGTTGACTCAACTCTTCGACTTAGAATAATTTTCAAGTCATTTCCACATCATTTTGTCACACGGAATAATTTATTTTTCTCTATTTTATTTAATTTTAGCCTAATTAAATGCCACAATTTCCACTAATATTAAAAAATGTGGGTTTTAAGGGTCCAAAACTCATTATTAACTCCTCAAAGTGTGTCATAGTAAAAATTTGAGGGTGAGATGTGTAATTTTGATTATTCATACCCCATACAACTTCACTAGACAACACTTTTTACAATCCAATTACAATTTTTATTGCAATTTTTGACCTGCGGGAAATCTAAAAAATTAAAAAATCACTACCTAGACCTAACCAAATTCAACAAAAAAATTTGTGTGATCTAGTATGATAATATACATTGACTCTAAACACTAGGACTCACCCAAGGCCTCATCGTCAAGTCGTACTTCGGCTTTGGGGTAAAATTGGAGGAAAAAACGCAATTAATTATTAAGTCCTGGTAGGGAGATGGTAATTAATCGAGTAAAAAAAACCTCCTAGAGTCATACTCACTTGTTGGAAAGGTCCCAAGCTACCTAGGCCTGTTACAGACTCAAAACTGACTCAAATTCATCATCACTTGCATCAGTTATTACAATTCCCTGTAGGGCGTGGAATTTGGATACAAGAGAAAGATGATGAGAAATAGAAGTAGAGTTTAAAAACTCTATTGAACTGATGATATCTGATGGTACAAGTGTCCTTTTGTTCATCCCTGGGCATGGAGTCTTCATATAATCATCATGTGCCACTCCAGTGGTCAACAAGCCCATGGAGAGACAGAGTTGAACATGAGGTCCATGATGTAAAGAATGCAAGAGTCTGATAACTGACGGCCAAGAGGGCGACAAGGTTGTTGGCACACTATCTGAGTCCTCTAAAGCTATCGACGAATCTAGCTGCACGATCGTGGGGGTAAGGAAGGAGCGAGGGATACTCCTAACATCCAAGGCCGAAAGAAAAAATCTCTAGATAAGTCTTTGGCTACTCTGTTCTGGCTAGGAAGGGATTTGTCAGGGGGGGCGCCCTGCTTTGATCTGCCTAGAACTGATCACTCTGGTGTTCTAGACATGCATAGACCAATGTGCTAATCAGCGCCTCAGAACCGTTCTTGAAGATATCAGATGGTCTCCTCTAGTGAGGGGCTGAGGGGAGACATGAAGTTTCACTACTCTATTATCTAAAGTATTATGGAACTGAACTTGTCGCTTATTGCTTCAATCAGTCAAATCAACGTAGAACTATGATGAGATCGTCCGGGTCACCCCCATGCAAAGCGGCATGTGTAGAGCTAAAGATCTGTGTCTAAATATTTCCTTAATGAAGAGGGCTAAGCTTCTTTGATATGGGTATCGGAAGAAGGTAGAGGAGGAGCCCCCCAAATCCATATTGAGGTAATGGAAGCATCCTCTGATCTCAAAGTTTAATGAACATTTAGTTCAAAATAAAGTCGTTCCAAATTGCATTTAGGTTCCATCTTTTTAAAGCACTCAAAACAAATGCCTTAAAACGTTAACCACATACATCCCCTATAAGTTTAAACACCAATTATGGGTTAACCCTGAATGATAAAGATAATTAAATCTTGAGGGATCCATTCATTCTATAACAATGGCATCATAACATCTGGTTAATTAGTTGACATAAAATCTTTAATTATATTCTACATGAAATCAGAAAAAAAATATTGAACACACCTATTATAGTACATCTACTATCTCAGTTGTGGTAAAACTAAACCCTAGGAAGGAAATTAATGCATAACATTCTAGTGATCAATAGAAATGAATTTAGATAGAAGAATAAAACTTAAAAGCAATGTGTAGTGAAAGTGATAAAAAAATAAAGTAATTATTCCCAACACCTATTTGCTATGGATCGAAGGAATGCATCCCTTGAGTTTCTGCATCCCAAACTACAATGGGATTGGTAGAGGATGTTGTAAAATAAAATTTCTTCACCTCAAGCAGCTTTAATCTCATCCTCATCTCCCAAACAAAGCTAGTCTTTCTCTATAAATGATAATTATTAATTAAATATATTAATATTATTAATTATATAAACAAAACATCAAGTGGGTGTAGCTCGAGTGGTAGGGAGGAGTCGCTCTTATCCTCCCTACTCGGGTTCTAGTCCAATCGAGATTGACATGCTTGCTCCTTGGGAGTAATTTCTACATGAAATATAACCAACTCACTTAGACACAGTGGTATAATATTTTTTTTTTATCCCCGATGTGGGTGTTTTTCAAGGCAACCAATCGGACAAGTGGTGTGCTCTTACCACACCCAGCACATGTTAAGGACCCGGCGTAGTAAATGCGCCTTGGGTGTAGATCCGAAGAAGCTTCTCGATACGGACGGGAGAGTTTTAAGCACGGGAGAGGAAACGTTAGAGGCTTTGTTGTGCATAGATATGGTTTTCACGATTCTCTTTGTTAGCAATTTTGCTGAGGTATATCCCTCAGCTCCTTTTCTTTCCTAAGATGGTGTTGTAGTCACTGGACTGCATTTGTATTCATTCTCGAGCAATTCTCTTGTTCAACCCTTGGAGTGGACGACTTTCCTGGGACCTGGGTGTCAAGCTAGGAGAAACTTTGGTGAAGAGGGAAGGAGAATGGACTCTTCCTGACATTGGGGATGAACCAACTGTCGGCCTTACCTCCTGGCGGCCCCTCTCACAGGTAACCTGCAGTTCTTTTGTTCATGGTCAAGTGGTTAATTTTATTTGTAGTTTTGACAGGAAGCCAACACTGGGAGAGACGATACACAGCTTCACGTGGAGGGGTCAAGAAATAATTGTGTCTCCCACTCTAAGTGGCAGAGTGTCACACCTATGTGGGATTTGTGGCAAAAATATGAAGGGAAGAGAAGGAAGGTTGCTATCCGTGAAAATTTCTAAAACGATATTCTACTGCAGTGTCTGATATTATTTCTCCTACTTATTATTCAGCAACAAGTTATTTACAAAAAATGCTTCAGCAAGAATTGAAATAAATTCAACTGCAGTCTTCACAAATAAAATGTTGAGCAAAATATAAAGAATTACAAGCACATGAATGACACAATTATTTTTGGACAATTATCCCTAGAAAAACCCAATGCAGGAAAACAGGTGCAGCAGATGAGGGTTTCTTTTATTATTCTTTACCAAAAATTTCTTGTACAGAAAATGACCAGCAAAACAAAAGAGAAATATTATGAGAAATTTACAATCAAATTCCTCACTTGCCTTTCAGTGGGTTTCTGACCCTGGAGAGCCTCTGAGTCCCTCTGTGTCTCACTGCGTCAGCGTCTGCGCAATGGCTGCGCAGTTCCGGCGTCACAACTCCTACACTGTCACTCCCAATGCGTCATTGCCTCTACGCAATCCTTCCTCTACGTTGCTTCTCTCTGTCACATTTTGTACACTTAGCCTTTGTTGATCCCTCTCTCTCTCCACCCTGCAACTTTCCCTCTGAATCGATTTCTCGTGCCGAACTTTAGCCAGTGAGAAAATCAATCTTCTTGGGCAACTGAGTATCTGCCTCGGTGTATCTTACAAATGACCCTCAAATCTTCCTTCTATAGTCTTCTCGTTGAGACTTCAACGACCGAGATTAGATCTTCAATCAATGGCTAAGATTACATTTCGACTTTATCTGTTTTTTCTAGAAGATTCACCCACAGTTTACATTAATATTGATTACTTATTTTAATTTCCTAAGTTAGACTTAGGGTCCTCATTAAAAATAATTAATTTTTCTTATAAAACTGTTCCTAGGTGGAATTTCGCAAAATGATTTCTAGGTTATTTGTAATGCATGTGTCTAAGCCTCTCCACAAAATTTGAAACTTAGAGCACATCCGATGTTACCAAAAATCAACACTCCCTCTTAGCGAGGAATGTGCTCTAACAAATATGCCCTGCTGCACACTAATCCGATTTTGAAGCATCTCTTTCTATGTTGCTGATGTTGCCCATCAACCACTACGTTGTTGCTGCATTGTACTGTTGTAGATCCTGCCATAATCAACACTGCATCCGTACTGCAACTCCCTCTCAAATGGTGCGTCTATGGCTGAGATATCACCGTTTCTGCTACTAAAACGAATTCTCTATCATACCATCTTCTCTCTGAAGTGAACAAACTTAACTCTTCCTAGAGCTTTGGTAAGTATGTTTGCCACCTGATTCCTTGTGGGAACATAATGTAACTGTATTGCTCCTCTCTGAACAGAGTCTCTGATAAAATAGCATCTGATGTCAATGGGCTTTGACCGATCATGGAATACTGGATTCTCAGAGAGTTTGATGCAACTCTGATTATCACAATAGATATTGGTCACTTCCATCTTCTTTCTGAACAAGTTCACTAACAGTTTTCTAAGCCATATGGCCTCACACGTAGTTGTGCTTGCTACCGTGTATTTTGCCTCTGTTGAGCTCATTGCTACGGATTTCTGCTTCCTACTGCACCAGGAGGTCATCCTTGATCCAATGTTGAAGCAATATCCTGAGGTACTCTTTCGATCTACTGAACTGCCTGCCTAATCTATGTTTGTGAACCCGCTCAACCTGCATCATCTCCACGGGTATATTTCAACCTATATCCGACTGTTCCTCAAACATATCTGAGAATGTGCCTTGCTGTTGCCCAGTGCACCCTCTTCGGTTCTACCATGAACTGACTGAGGGTGCTGACAGCAATGCAAATGTCTGGCTTGGTGTTTACCAGATACATAAGTGACCTAATGAGTTTCCTGTACAAGGTGGGGTCCACTTCCTTGTCTCCTGATGCATCTATCTTCTTCTAATTGGTTATCATGGGCGTTACCATGGGCCTGCAATCTTGCATCCTGAATCTCTTCAGGGTTTCTAAGGCATATCTTCCTTGTCCTAAGAAGATTTCTCCATTCTTCTGCCAAACCTCCAAGCCTAGAAAGTAATGCATCAACCCCAAGTCCTTCATGTCGAATTCAACTTCTAAGTTCTTCTTGCAGTCTTTTATGAGCCTGGTTGATCCTGTAAGGAATAGATCATCCACATACAATACCAAAATAAGTGGTTCATTCTCTACCATCAAATATTGAAGGTTGGGATCTGCATCACTCTTGACAAATCCCAACTGCTACAAATACCCGTCAATCCGACCATACCATGCTTTGGGTGCGTGCTTGAGCCCATATAGAGCTTTCTTCAATCTGCACACATGAGACTTCTTCTCATGAATCTCAAAGCCTTCAGGCTGCTCAATGTACAACTCTTCTTCGATCACCCCATTCAAGAATGTTGTCTTGACATCCATTTGTTGAATTTCCCATCCCATCTACACAGCCAAGATACAACAGATCTGATGGAGGTGCATCTGGCAATAGGGGCAAAGGTCTCCTCATAACCAATTCCTTCTTTCTATGCATATCCCTTAGCCACGAACCTAGCCTTTTACTTCTCTGTGCTGCCATTTGCAGCATACTTGATCTTGTAGATCCATCTCGAACCTACAACTGACCTGTTCACTGGTCTAGGCACAACTTCCCAGACATCATTATTGATGATAGAGCTATACTCCTCTACCATGGCATCTAGCCATACTTGATGTTGTACGGCCTCCTGAAAGCTAAAGGGTTCAACCTTTGCTACCAAGGCTTGGTATTTGTTGGGTTGTCTACATTGCCTCTTCTCGGTTCTCGGAGCTCCCATAAACTCTTTTGCATCCCTCAGCATTCGTCGTACTTCTCTGTTGATTCTGCCACTGGTGGTGGGTGGCTTGGCCAGTTCTTCTTCCTGTTGTCTCATCTGCTGTGAACTATATGAATTTTCCCCACCTAAGGAAATATTGGTGTTGGTTACGGTGCTTGATCCAGATGTCTGTCCACCTGCTGGTTCTCCCCCCTGCTGTTGCTGGACAAGAGGAACATCCTCGGACCTCTCTCCAGGAGGCACCTCTCGAGATTTCCTGAAATCTCTGTCTTCCATGAACTTTGCATCCCTTTTGACTACAATCTTCCTGCTCCCAGGAATGTAGATCTTGTATGCCTTCAAGGTCTCGTTGTATCCTACAAGGTACCCCTTCTTTGTAAATTGATCTAGTTTGCTTCACTTTTCATCTTGAATGTGACAGTATGCCACACTTCCAAATATCCTGAAATGACTCACTTCTGGCTTCTTTCTTATGAAAACACTCTCGAGCGTTGTCTTGCCTAAACCCCTATGCGAAGTCCTATTCTAGATATATACAGTTGTGTTGCATGCTTCAGCCCATAAGAATCTAGGCATATCTTGATCATACAACATAGCTTTTGTTGCCCCAACAATGGTCCTGTTCTTCCGCTTTGCAACCCCATTCTGCTCCGGATTATATGGAGTTGTCCACTCTCTCTTAATGCCCTCTCTTCCGCAGAAATATGTGAAGTCCTTGTCTGTGTACTCTCCACCATTATCTGAGTGCAAAACTTCTATCTTCTTCCCTATCAAGTTCTGAACCAGAGCTTTGAATTCTCTGAAACTATCAAATACCTCATCCTTGGTCTTCAAGAAGTAGTCCAAGTGGTCATCAATAAAGGTGACAAAGTATTCGCCACCACTAAGAGCTCTGGTAGACATTGGTCAGCAGATATTTGAGTGTATTAGCCCTAATACACTTGGACCTCTTGTTGCTTCTTGAATATGTTGCTTTCGCGTACTTCCCTAGTGCACATCCTCTACACACGTCATCATGCGTGGTACTCAGGACTGGAACTCCCAAAATAGTTTCTCTGAGCATTCTTAGAGCTCCATGGTGTAAATGCTCCATTCGTTTGTGCCATAGCTCATTCAGATATTTTTCTCTACTGAGATCGTTGCTTACCAGTGCCATTGGGGACTCGAGTTGCAACCTGTAAAGTTTGTTGCTTCAACTTTCAACCTGAGCCTTCTTCTTGCAGCTTGGATGCTTAATGTATACTTTTCTTCCAATGACGTACACATCATATCCCTTCTCCTGCAACTGGAACATTGAAAGTAGGTTCATTCCCAATCCTGGCACTGTTGATTTTTGGTAGCATCGGAAGTGCTCTAAGTCTCAAATTTTGTGGAGAGGCTTAGGCACTAGTATTCCAATGAAGAACCAAGAAACCGTTTGTGAAAAATCCACTTGGTTCATGTTTTATTGTAAAAATTAATTATTTTAATGGGGACCCTAAGTCTAACTATGGGAAATTAAATAATTAAAAGGTATTAATAAAACAGAGTGAGAATGATCTAGAAAGTGAAGATCAAGTCATGTTATAATCTGAGTCGTTGATTAGAGATCTAATCTCGGTCGTTGATATCTCAACGAGAAGACTATAAAGGAAGACTTGAGGGTCATTTAGAAAGACACATCGCGTGAATCTAGAGATAGAATTATTCTAACAAATCAGTGCTCGAACGAAGATCATATAAAAGTGATTCCAGCACAGAGAGGGGCAGAGATAGTTTTGGCAGGAGGATCTTCTTCGGGCCAAGGACCAGCAGCAGAGAAGGCAGAGAAAGACGAGAGGGAAGTTGCGCAAAGCCCAGAGTGAGTGACACAGCACACAAAAGGAGTGATGCAGGGCCATGTAAGCCCCATGCAGAGGCAGCACAGTTCTTCAACAGAAAGTCAGGTTTCAGCTAGGGAAATCCAGATCTGAGCTAGGAAGGGCTGGATCGATTTTCCGAAAGGGCTGAAAGATTACGCAGAAGCAGTGACATAGTTCCAGATCCGACCTCACGCAGGCCTATGCATCTCTGCGCAAAGGCAGCACAGAGGGAGCTAGGGTTTTGTCATTTCAGCTACCGGATCAGTCAGGACTTGTAGAGTGAGGTTTACACATTGATTTCATTCTCTGTCAGTATTTCTCTGTAACTGAATCGTCCGTCAAACATTCAGAGTTGTATCCAGAATAACTGTTGCTTAATAATAAAAACCTCAGATCTGTTGCACCTGTTTTCCCGCATTGGGTTTTCCTGGGGACTTTCGTCCAAAATAAAGGTTTCCTATGTGTGATTTAATGCTCAGTTTCCTTGTTTCAGAATCATAAAGTATAAGTGTAGGCTGCTTCAGTAATTCATGAAATCTGAATTAATTTTGTAATGTAACTTACATAATAGAAGTAAATTTAGTTAGTTGCAATAGGATTTTTGAGATTGTAAAATCTAGAAATTTTCACATGGTATCAGAGGGTTTGACGTGAAACAAGAAGAGCAGATCTGACACTAAAGTGAAGGTCAAATTATTGCAGTAGCAACAGATCAAATCCCTAAAGGGATCGCACAGATCTAGCCAGGAGGGCTAAATCCTTGAGGTTGTCTCTTTATGAGTGAGTCGACAAAGAGGTAGGACTTCTGGTTCGAGATTTTTGTTGAGGCAGAGGGAACAGCGCAGAGCCTTCACGCAGAGCTAGAGGAACGCAGTTTTCTGCAGCTAGTTGTTGGGTAGAGAAGCGTCAGAAGAATAAAAAGAGCACATAGCAGAGAATTCTTCCTCAGTGAGTTCCTAGCCGAGGAATTCAACATTTTTCCAAGATCTGAGCAGTAGATTCAGGCAACAGATCTATGAGCTCCACAAGGAATGCGTAAGCCTGCTTAGTGTTGCGCAGAGGGGGAAGAAGAGGGAGCAGTTCGACAGTTTTCGGCTGAGATGGCATCTCATGGTCTTAGAGATCAGGATCTGTTGGAGGGATCCTCCAACTACGTAATTTGGAAGGAAAGGATCCAATTCCTTCTAGATGAATATGATCTCAAGACGTTCATGGAGAATGTGGTTGTTGTACCTACAGATCCAGAACAAAACAAGAGAATGTGGTTGTTGTACCTACAGATCTGGATCAAAAAAAGAAGTAAAAGTCTGATATGGCAAAGGCCAAGAGATTAATCCTTGATGGTGTCAAGGATCACATAGTCTCTCATGTAGCTGGCAAGAACACAGCCAGGGAGATGTGAGAGGCCTTGTCTTTGCTATACGAAGGAACTTCCGGGCAGTGGAAGATGTACTTGGAGCAGAAGCTCTGGATGATCCAGATGCAGAAAGGGGAGCGCATTGCTTCATTCCTTACGAGACTTCAGGAGATTCGAGACCAGTTGGCAGTCATGGGATCCACCCCAACTACAGCAACTATGGTGAGGCTGGCCCTTAACGCAGTGACGGAGGAATGGTGAGTTTTTGTCCAGAGTATTTTAGGCAGGGCTAAGCTTCCTAATTGGGAGCAGATATGGGCAGCACTTCAGGAGGAGGAGCTGAGGAGAGATTTAGTCAAGTGCAAGCTTGACGATAGCAACGGGAGCAGATCGAAGAATCTAGAGAAGGAGAATGCAACCCTCGCATCGAAGGGGCAACAAGGGCAACGAAGACAGAAGAGAGATGTCTCGAAGGTGAAGTGTTTCAGATGTGGGAAGATGGGCCACTTTGCATCACAGTTTCCTTTGAAGAAAAACCGTAAGGATGAAAAACACAATCCTAAAGTTGCAGCCGCAAATATCGAGTAGGATGAGTTCGCCATGAGTGCCCACGCTTCTCCTGGAGAGAAGTGGGGTGATATTGAGTTGTAGTTCACTTTGAACTTCAATTGGGCAGGATCCTTGAGGATCCCACCTCATGGATCATTACCTTGCTACGTGAGCCCATAATCAGCAGTAGCAGGATGGAAGAGTTTTCAGCTAGCCAAGGAGTGATGGAGATGACAGTGGAGTGGGTGTGAAAATTCTACTGCAGTGTATTGGTTTATTTCCTCCTACTTGATTTAATTAATACAAGTTATTTCCAGAAATTAGATTCAAAAAATACCGAAAATAAGCACAACTACAACCTACACAGGCAGATCATTTACTGAATAATATGCTCATGCAACAAAATGACACATGTATTTTTGGACATAAGTCCCTGGAATAACCCAAAGCACGAAAATCGGTGCAGTAGATATGACGGTTTATTATTAAGTAGTTCTGAGTACAACAAATATGGGTTCCAGATCTGGAAAACCCGACAGAGAATAAAATAAATCAAATCTGCAGCTAACCTGAAGTTCTAGAGCCAAATATCAGACTGATCCACACCCTCAAATGGGATTTACAAGACTCAGCCCGGATCTGACCCTAGAAACCCTCAGCGCTGCTTCTGAAGCCCCAGCATTGCCTCTGAAAGCCTGTGTCAGCCTCTGCATGGCTCCAGGAGGGCCTGCGTCACCCCTAGAGGGTCTACGCTGCCCCTGTGATGCCTTTGCTAGGCATGCGTCAGCCCTGCGTGGCCCTAGCTGCCTTTGCACTACCCCTGTTGGACTGCGTGGCTATGATGCCCCTCTGTGCTGCCCTTGTTGCTACTCCTCTGCCTCTTGCTGTCTCTTGGCTCTTGGGATCAGATCATCCCCTAAGCCAATACTACCCCTCACTGCAGGAAATTCCTCTAGAAATTCTTAGCAAACCTGCCCTAAAATTCCAAATCTATTCCTCAGTTCTGCAATTGTGTGTCTTCACCAACTGAACCTCAAGCCTTTCTCTTATTCTTTTTCGTTGAACCCTTCAACAGTCGAGATTAAATCATTCATCAATGGCTGAGATTAAAAGACTGCTTGATCCATGTGACTTAAGACAATTTCAACACGTGTTAATTAATACACTTTAATTATTTTATTTTCCTAAGTTAGACTTAGGAAATCCATTAAAAATAATTAATTATTTGAATAACTTGAACACCAACTGAAATTTCTCAAATCCCTTTCTGGGTTTTGGAGATCAAGTGTGTCCTAACCCCTCCACAAAATTTTAGGGCTAAAGCACACCCGATGCTACACCAACTATACAAAATCTCAACACTCCCTCTTAGCACGGAGTGTGCTCTAGGAAAGTGTACTCTAGCAATGCATCCACACCATGCACTACAAGATCTTGAAGTTGGATTTTGTGTTGTTGATGCTTGGTCTGTTGCCCTACATCCACTGCATTGCTACTCTCTGTATTGTTGCCCATATCAATACCACATTTGTACTGCAGCTCCCTCTCAAATTGCTGCATCATGTTGCCCATAGCATTGCCACTGCTAACTGCTGCACTAGAACTCAATTGCTGAGAAGTAAGCAACTGAAAGACTCTGCCCAACTGTTTGACAGGCAAGTCCAGTTGCCCTCCACCATTGAAGCTCCCTGGATGTTGAATCACGCTGTCCTCCTGGAGACACTGTCATGCTGCAACACTGCACTGCGTGAGCTTAGCTTCTCTGCGCTGTTGAAATCCCATCAGCCTCTCTGCGTTGCTACCTCCACGCTGCTGCTGCCTCTGCATTACGCTGCTCCCTCTTCAGCTCCTCAGCTCCCTCTTCTGCTTCAATGGGGCCTTCTGCAATCATCTCCCGACTCATTCCGCTACCGTCTTAAGGCTCCTGTAGCTCGTATGTGATCCAAGAGTAGGGCTAACTCAAGGATCCTGCCATTGTCTGTAGATGCTCTACACATCCATGTCACCCCTCCTCTTATCTCGAGGTACATGAGCACTCATGGCTACATCATCCTTTGCTGCTGCAGCCTTGGAATCAAAAGAGCCTTTGTCCTTCTTCTTAGGAAAACTGCTGGCGAAATGACCAAGATCACCACAGTTAAAGCATTTGACCTTGGAGAGGCCCTTCTTCTTCTTCCCTTGTTGTTTTTTTTCCCTTGATGCGAGTGTTGCATCCTCCTCCTCTTCCTTGACTCTGCCCTTTCCGCTTCCTCCACTGATATTCTGACACTTGGTGACCCTCATGATCTCCTCTTGGCGGAGGATAGCCCAAATATCAGCCCAAGATGGTAATGTTGCCTTTCCTAGAATGCTCTGGACAAAAGTTTCCCAATCTTCTGAGACTGCATTCAAAGCAGTCCTCACTAAGAGACCCTCATCTGGAGTAGCACCAATGCCAACCGGCTGATCTCGGATGGCTTGAAGCCTGAAGAGAAATGGATCTATCTCTTCACCCTTCATCATTTGGAACAACCGCATCTGGTTCTCAAGAAGCATTCTTCTTTGCACGGAGCCTCCTTGGTACATTGTTTCCAAGGCTATCCACATGTCATTCGTTGAAGTCTTCCTAGAAATATGAGGTATAACGTGGTCCTTGACTCTGTCTATGATCAAACGCTTCGTCCGCGCTTGATTTTCTTCATACTGCTTGAGAGGATCTGCATCGGTTGGTACAGCAAGGACCTTCTCTACATGCTCTTTGAGTCCATACTTATCCAGAACTGAGAGGATTTTGGCCCTCCAGATAACATAGTTGGACATGCCGTCCAATCTACCTTGATCCCTCAGTCCATATCGAGCCATCTTTGCTCAGATCTGACAGAAACAGTACTTCTCCCTTTGGATCTGGGTTTCTTGGTGACTAGAAACCCTCTAGTAGTTGCTTCTGCTGAAGAGTGATTTCCCTCCCATAAATCTTCCACCAAAAACACAAATGGACAGTACTCTCCGATCCTCCTGATCGAATCTCAAATCTGTTTGGCTTAGATCTGCTGAGTAACTGTCTTCCTCCTGCCTTTGTTACCTTAGCTGGGCACAATTCTGCACCTGCAGAATCTCTACCCCACCAGCACTGCTGAAAATCTAAAGCACTGCTTTCGAATCTTGGCAAAATTCTTCTGCAACTGGAGAAAGATTGGACAGCATCTTCTTGGTTGGCCCAGCGCAGTCCCAGTGCTGCTTAGAAGTGGACTGCGTAACCCCAAACTGGGTGATGCAGTCCTTATGCTGCCTTGGGAAGGGTCTACGTAAGCCTGATGGCCTTCTACAACTACAGCATTTGTCCGCTTCTGGATCTGCGTTCTCCCACTATCAAGATGCCCTTCCCGGATTTGCTGCTTCTTCTGCCACCCTGTAGTAAAATATTTCTTCAGCTGATTGTTGGAGATTCAGCTTGATCTGCTATCCCTCTGATACCATGTGAAAATTCTACTGTAATGTATTGGCTTATTTCCTCCTACTTGATTTAATTAATACAAGTTATTTCCAGAAATTAGATTCAAAAAACACTGAAAATAAACACAACTACAGCCTACACATGCAGATCATTTACTGAATAATACGCTCATGCAACAAAGTGACATAGATTTTTGGACATAAGTCCCCGAAAAACCCCAAAGCAGGAACACCGGTGCAACAAATATGAGGGTTTATTATTAAGTAGTTCTGAGTACAACAAATTTGGGTTCTAGATCTGGAAAACTCGACAGAGAATAAAAAAAATCAAATCAAATTTGTAACTAACCTGAAGTTCTAGTGCCAAATATCAGACTGATCCACAACCTCAAACGGGATTTACAAGACTCAGCTCGGATCTGACCCTAGAAACCCTCAGCGCTGCTTCTGAAGCCCCAGCATTGCCTCTAAAGGCCTGCATTAGCCTTTGCGTGGCTCTAGGAGGGCCTGCATCACCCGTGGAGGGTCTACGTTTCCCCTGTGCTGCATTTGCTAGGCCTACGTCAGCCCTGCGTGGCCCTAGTTGCCTCTGCGCTGCCCCTGCTAGACTGCGTGGCTCTGAAGCCCCTCTGCACT
This sequence comes from Pinus albicaulis, assembly GCA_034641835.2. Classification (NCBI taxonomy): domain Eukaryota; kingdom Viridiplantae; phylum Streptophyta; class Pinopsida; order Pinales; family Pinaceae; genus Pinus; species Pinus albicaulis. The sequence continues at coordinate 514,334,911 of CM076578.1, read as the reverse complement.
ACCCTTGTTGTTGCTCCTCTGCCTCTTGTTGTCTCTTGGCTCTTGGGATCAGATCATCCCCTAGGCCAATACTACCCCTCACTGCAGAAAAATCCTCTGAAAATTCTTAGCAAACCCGCCCTAGAATTCCAGATCTATTCCTCAGTTCTGCAATTGTGTATCTTCACCAACTAACCCTCAAGCCTTTCTCTTATACTTTTTCGTTGAACCCTTCAACGGTCGAGATTAAATCATTCATCAACGGCTGAGATTAAAAGACTACTTGATCCATGTGACTTAAGACAATTTCAACACGTGTTAATTAATTCACTTTAATTATTTTATTTTCCTAAGTTAGACTTAGGAAATCCATTAAAAATAATTAAATATTTGAATAACTTGAACACCAACTGAAATTTCTCAAATCCCTTTCTGGGTTTTGGAGATCAAGTGTGTCCTAGCCCCTCCAAAAAAATTCAGGGCTAGCGCACACCCGATGCTACACCAACTATACAAAATCTCAACAGTAGGTAGCAGTGCCTAGTTCTGGAGCAACGCAGAGCAGAGCAGCAGCAACGCAGAGCAGAGCAACAACAACGTAGTAGTAGCAACGCAGTGCACAACAGTGTAGCACAATGCACAGCAGTGTTGCACAGTGCAGAGCAGCAGCAACGCAGTGTATCAAGGGGACAACGCAGTAGTTATCAGCAGTCAAAGTCTTCAGCACCGAGGTGCATCCACTGAACACTTGTTCAGTATTAGAGTGATTTCAGTTGCTTCTCTCAGCAACTGAGTTGAGTTGCAGTGTAGATGTAGTGATAGCAGTGGCAGTGCTAGCAGCATAGTTGATGCAACACTTGAGAGGGAGTTGTAGTACGAATGCAACAGTGGCAATGGCACTGTCATGGGCAGCAGTACAGTTTCAGTAGTAGCGCAATGGTTGGTGGATAGCCTGTCAGACATCAACAGCGCAGAGGATGCTTCAAGGCCAGAGCAGTATGCAACAGGCATGTTGTTGGAGCACTTTCCTTGCTAAGAGGGAGTGTTGATTTTGGTAGCATCGGAAGTGCTCTAAGTCTCAAATTTTATGGAGGGGCTTAGGCACTAGTATTTCAAAGAACCCAGAAACTGTTTGTGAAAATTCCACTCAGTTCATGTTTTATTGTAAAACTTAATTATTTTTATGGGGACCCTAAGTCTAACTTAGAAAAATTAAATAATTAAAAGGTGTTAATAAAACAGAGTGAGAATGACCTAGAAAGAGAAGATCAAGTCATGTTATATATAATTTTAGTATATAATTTTAAAATAATTTACTAGGTACTTTTTCATCAAAATAAAAATTTGATAATATGCAACCTAATAACATTATTAGGATTTGTAAGATATATATTATATTAATATATATGAGGTTGCATATTATATAATAGCTAAAGCATATCATCCCTTTTTTATTAAGTACCTAATAATCCCTTGATTAATAAATATGAATATCACCTTAATATATAATTATAAAATAATTTATTAGGTACTTTTTTATCGAAAATACAAAATTTTAATTTAATCACCCTTTATTTTATTAGCTTTATACTCTAGTTTATAAAAATTAGCAAGGATAAAAAATCAACAATTTTTAAGAAACTAGGAAGTTCATATAGGTTATAAATATTTTTATAAACAAAATAATGCATTAATCAATTTGCTATCATTTAGAGCTGGTCGGCTGTTTTAGTTTTCATTTCTCCTGCTCACCTCTATTTATTAAACCTTGATCTTTTCTCTTCTTTGAAAACTGTCCTGATGATGGGTCTAGATCCAGACTCGAAACGTAGACTAAAAATGACAACTGTGGTTATTCCGAGTCTTACACCTAAAAAACTACACCACAGAAACCTCCAATCTACCAAGTCATGTTATAATCTGAGCCATTGATTAGAGATCTAATCTCGGTCGTTGATATCTCAACAAGAAGACTATAAAAGAAGACTTGAGGGTCATTTGGAAAGACACACCGAGTGAATCTAGAGATCGAATTCTTTTGACGGAGCAGTGCTTGAACGAAGATCAGATCTAAGTGATTCCAACACAGAGAGAGGCAGAGACGGTTTTGGCAAGAGGATCTTCTTCTAGACAAGGATCAGCAACAGAGAAGGCAGAGAAAGACGAGGAGGCTGCGTAGATCCCAGAGTGAGCGACGCAGTACCCAGAAGGGGTGACGCAGGGCCACGCAGGCCCCATGAGGAGGCAGCACAGTTTTTCAGCGAAAAGTTTGATTTCAGCTGGGGAAATCTAGATCTGAGCCAGGAAGGGCTGGATCGATTTTCCGGAAGGGCTGAAAGATTACGCAGAAGGGGTGACACAGTTCCAAATCCAACCCCACGTAGGCCTACGCATCTACTGTACAGAGACAGCACATAGGGAGCTGGGGTTTTGTCATTTTAGCTACCGGATCAGCGAGGACTTGCAAAGTGAGGTTTACTCACTGATTTCTTTCTCTGTAACTGAATCGTCCGTCGGACATTCAAAATTGTATCAAAAATAACTGTTGCTTAATAATAAAACCCTCAGATCTGCTGCATCGTTTTTCCTGCATTGGGTTTTTCCAGGGACTTTCGTCCAAAATAAAGGTGTCCTATGTGTGATTTAATTCTTGCTCAGTTTCTTCATTTCAAAATCATAAAGTATCAAGTGTAGGTTGCTTCAATAATTTACTTCAATAATTCATGAAGAAATCTGAATTAATTTTGTAATGTAACTTACATAATAAGAGAAGTAAATTCAGTTAGTTGCAGTAGGAAACCTGAGATTGTAAGATCTAGGAATTTTCACATGCACATACAACACATTTGTAGCCCGGAGGTTATCACCTGCTTCTGTCTGAAATGTTATGGTCCCTCTTCCCACTGGGGTACACTTTGTTTTGTTTGCCATAGTAATCTCAAAGTTCATCCTTTCTTCTTGATAGCTCGATAAATATTCACGAAAACCAGTCATATGTGTTGAAGCCCCGCTATCAATGTACTAATCATCAGTTGATGTTGAAGTAGATAAACAAGCAAATTCCTCTTCCAACCTGGAAGATAATTCTGAGATGTCATGATCTCCCATCGTGCTTCTTCCTTCTCTGGCAACCCCTGCAGAAAATAATCTAACCATTCTGGGGTTCGATTTGTTGTTAAGATACAGCACCACGGCTTCCCCTCAACACAGATTCTTTTGTGCCTTTGCCCAATCTAGCTCTGATACCATGTGAAAATTTCTAAAATGAAATTCTACTACAGTATCTAATATTATTTCTCCTACTTATTATTCAGCAACAAGTTATTTACAGAAATTGCTTCAGTAAATACTGAAATAAATTCAACTGTAGTCGTCACAAATAAAATATTGAGAAAAATCTAAAGAAATACAAGTAGATGAATGGCACAATTATTTTTCGACAATTGTCCCCGGAAAAGACCCAATGCAGGAAAACCAATGCAGCAGATGAGGGTTTCTTTTATTATTCTTCCGCAAAAATCTCTCGTACAAAAAATGACCAACAGAACAGAAGAGAAATATTATGAGAAATTTACAATCAAATTCCTCACTTGCTTTTCAGTGTATTTCCGACTCTGGAGAGCCTCTGAGTCCCTCTGCGTCTCAATGCATCAACCTCTGCGCAATGGCTACGCAGTTCAGGCGTCATAGCTATTGCGCTATCACTCCCACTGAGTCACTGCCTCCGCGCAGTCCTTCCTCTCTGTTGCTTCTCTCTGTCAAATTCTGTACACTAAGCCCTTGTTGATCCCTCTCTCTCTCCACCCTGCAACTCTTCCTCTTAATTGATTTCTCGTGCCGAACTTCAGCCAGTGAGAAAATCGATCTTCTTGGGAAACTGAGTATCTGCCTCGGTGTATTTTACAAATGACCCTCAAGTCTTCCTTTATAGTCTTCTTGTTAAGACTTCAACGGCCGAGATTAGATCTCCAATCAACAGCTAAGATTACAATTTGACTTGATATTCTATTTCTAGAAGATTCAACCACAATTTACATTAATACTGATTAATTATTTTAATTTCCTAAGTTAGACTTAGGGTCGTCATTAAAAATAATTAATTTTTCTTATAAAACTGCTCCTGAGTGGAATTTCCCAAAACGATTTCAGGGTTATTTGTAATGCATGCGTCTAATTCTCTCCACAAAATTTGAGACTTGGAGCACATCCGATGCTACCAAAAATCAACACTATCCACTCCATAGTGGTAAACAAGTCTGTTCTTTCTAGTCGGGGGTTGGCCTATCCTCTCTCAGTTGACGGCTAAGCAACTGCGTCTAGAATTCCCTTGCCCCCTGTCAGCTCCGCAAGAAGACCAAGGTGTGTTAACTAGCCAACCACCCAGAGTTCGGGATTACAAAAGCAGCAAACCAAGCCTACGAAAACTCCAAGTATCTGCCACTTTTTCTCCATGCAGAGGCAACGAGGCCGTCTTCAGTGGGGAGGAGGAAATCACGGTAGGGGAGAACAGGAAGAAGAAGGGGAGAACAAGAAGAAGAGTTCACCTAGCAAAGTAGATCTCCCAGCTCCCTTCGACTCACTTGAGACTCAAATTTGTTTTTCGAAGCACACAGTAGAATAATTATCTCAAGCTCAGAATGAGGACAATGTTGAGTTGGTGAGTCTCTTGATGGTTATTCGAAGGAATTAGCGGAGAATTTTGGACAGACATGCCACACTGAGAAGGAACCAGAGGCGCCTCCAGGAGTGTATCGACAGCTTTGACACTCACATAGCTCACATGAAATCTCACATCCATGAGGCTTTCCATCATCCTACACACGATGGCCAAGTTGCTGAGGTTCAACCCGCTCCTCCTTAGTCGACTGAATGATTTCTGGTTGGAAGTACTTCTTGGGTAAATTTTGTGCTTGGTCAACTCTGTACATGGAAAAGTCATGTTTTGTCAAGTAGTTGTCTTTTTGGTTTTGTTTGTACCTAAATCCAACAAATCCGGTCGGATTGAGGCTAATTTTGCTTTCTATCAGAGCTCTAAACGATGTAATCTCTGCATAAATTAATAGAAAAACCGTTGATTTACAAATATATATATATATATATATATATATATATATATAAACAAAACATTATTATTTCACATTTATATATTATATATGTATGTTAGTTTTTATTTAAAATATGAATAAAAATTTGAAAAGATAAAATAAAATAAAATTATTTTAAAAAGTCAAACCATGAACATGTGCCCACCATTTTAAATCAGAGGAATAAAATAAGGAATTTTCTTAATCTTTGTGCCCATATTATAAAGTGATTTCAAGGGAGGTATATAGTAGTTTTAGAAACATAGGAGGGAGGGCTGATATGCTCCTTTTTCAAAGGTATGTAGTAGTTTTAGAAGCCCAGGAGTGGGCCGTCGATATGCCCCTTTTTCGCTGCCCCACTCCCCATATCCCTGTTAAAACTCAAGCAACTTTACCCTCCCAAGGAGGTTGTGCCTTTGTTGTAAGTCCAATGGGCCATTACACATTGTAAATTTCTAAGTTAAAGAGGACTCCTATTGGATTCATCTTTTAATTGTAATAGAGCCCTATTTTTCCTCCATTTTTATGTGTTAATATTTCTTATTTTTCCACACCTGTTCTAGCTCAGCATTTTATGATGTCGTAGACAACATTGAGGTTCAAATCTGTCCTTGTTATCTCTCTCTATGTATGAAGTATTTATCCATTTTCAAGATATAGTGAAAGAATTTCTTTAAAAGACTCTTTCCTATAGCTACAGAGTATATGTTAAAACTGTACTTAGAATCACACATTTACATGTGGTGATACTGGATTCATCTTCTATGCCCAGTTTCATGACATCGTTTCATTGTTGGATTCGGATTCATTGAGTAATGTCCAGCAGGACCATCCTCTTCTATCACAGTCCAACAGTGACTTCCTTACTCACTGCTTGTATCTACAATTCATCGTTTACCTTTATTTGTTCCACCTTCCACCTATCATATTTCATGTTCTATTCTTTTAGACTTCATTGCCTAATGGATTAGGCCTCTGATCTCACAAATTTATTGTTCTTATTCCAGTCCCTTGTCTTTCTATTATTAACCCTATCCATCATACCATCCTTTATCATTTTGAATATTGCCACTGTGCTTAAATGTTAAAAGTTGTTGTTTAGTGACAGTAACCAGCGAATTTCATCTTGATCATTGAGGGAGTACCCTCTGACCCAGGGACCAGCTCGTTGTGTAAAGATTGGTTCAAGGTACCTTGGCATCGTTCCTACGTAGCCAGGAACATCTCAAGTATACAATAGAGGACATCCCCTTTTGGCTATGGACCGCTTCGAGAAAAATGAGCACATTTCCACTATCCTTCGATTGTAGACAGTCGTCTGCCAGAAAAGAGTACATCTCAAGAACACTTGGACATTCCTTGACAGGCTAAGGGATGGCCCTAGTGCCCACCATCACATGATAACTTGTTGAGGGACGTCCAAACACCCCTGCACTAGTTTGGCCCCTCCAAGGCACTGAAATTGGCATGTAACAAGCATGCTTTAGCAGCCAGTAAGCAAAGTGCGGTCGCAGCTTGGAATGACTATAAAAAAGAATAGAAGACACAATCAAGTGAAAAATGAAAAAACATATAAACCTAATATATTTTCTCAAAAATGCCCCCCTTGTTTCAATCACTTAACATTTTTTGGAGGTAAGAAAAGGGTTGATTTAGTTCTGCTGAGCACAAAAGAAAAGCAACAGATGAACTGTTGTTTTTTCACCATTGGTGCATCCATATGAAGGAGTGAGTGGAGAACATACAGTCCCTTTTCAACCTCTCGCTCAATGCCATGGATAGTTATAAGTTTATAACACGTGCAATTCTTTGAGACAGGCCTCAGCAGAATGCAGCCAAATGCAGTCCTTTCAAAAAGTAGGCTGAAAATAGTGAATACATAAGCAAAAGTTAACTGTTTTGAATAGCTGAAAGGCTATAATTTCTCTCTTGCATGTGGAGCCCATAGTGTCCAACAGTATGTCGCACATATAGTATGCACAAGTATTCTTGCTTGTGAATGGCCTTTTCTCAATAGCTTTTAGTGTTAAAAAAGAGGCCTTGGAGTTTTAGGCCTTTTATAAACTCTGAAATGCCATTTGGGTTCTTAGAGAGAGAGTCAATCACTTCACCTCAAACCCCCTCAATGTCTCTGTACTGGGCACATTTTTATCTCTTGTGTGGGTGTCGTTTCTTTCATCTCTACTTGGTTTTGGGCTGTAGTGTTATTTGTCTCATTAGGTTTGTCTTTGTTGAAAATGGTTGAGAAGAAGGTCTTGTTGACTTGTGCCTTAGTCAAGAAAGACCACGAGGTGTCTTCCTTTTGTCAAGTACGAATTCATGGAGATGAACGAGTTAGTAGATTCATGTATGGAGTTGGAGGGTCAGTTAACTGGGTCTCCAAGTGGCAATTTGAATTTGGGATAAGACAACTTGGGAGCTTCAGTTTAGATTGAGGCAAGGACGAGTTATAAACTCCAAGTTATGATTGGAGAGAGTCCAGTTCGAACTCAGTTAAACAAGTCAATCACAACTGCAGTTCCAGATTTGTAACTGTCTAATTATAATTTTCTAATTATAGCATGGATCGAATCGTTAAAAGGACAACAAAAGCACAAAATTCAGCAACTGTTTTGTGTGCACAAGGTTGAGAGACAAGACAATAGCTCACGAGTTTGTGAAAGGTTGCACCAGTTTGTGTGTGAGAGATTCTTGATGTGGGTGTGTATTTTGGAGGAGCCAACACGTTGAGCATAGAGAGAATTCCTTGCTGCCAGATTGCGCTAGGTGTTAGGGGTTGTGTCCTAAAGTATGGGGGGCCTTAGCACTAGAGAATAGGAGCTTGTGCACAGAGAAATTGGGCCAACCAACCAAAGAAGGCCTGTGCACAGAGAATTCGGGCCAGCCAAAGGAGGCCTGTGCACAGTGAATTCGAGCCAGCAGTGGAGACCTGTGTGCAAGGAAAGTGGGCCACGCAGGTCGCTCTAGCGAGGAGGAGCTCAGTCAAGGTTGTTACAGGGTTTTCAAACTATTGTAAGCAGTGAGAACAGTGAGATTTCTAGTGAAATAGATTGCCTTGTAAAGAGATCTAATTGCTCTAACTCTATTAATAAAATCTACGGCAAGTAGAGGGTTTTCCCAGTTGGGTTTCCCAAGAAAGACATTGTGTTATTGTGTGACTATATTTTATCTATGTTTCTATTTCGCTGCTTATCTAGAGTAGAGAAATTATTTTCTTGGTGAAAAGAAATTAGTTTCAGATTGTTCATCATAGTAGTTGCAGAATTCATGGAAAATCTAGAGTCTTTATTAGGGCCCTTTTTGAGGTTTATCTAGACTATCTTTTGCACTCCAAAGTAACTTGTAGAATTGTAATGTCCCCATCCGCATAGGAGACATAAGGGGATGACTCCGCTAGCCTAATTAAGTTCCCATGGGCTAGGACGGGAAAATTAATCAAGGGAACACAATTCGCCGAGGAGAAAACCTTATAAAAGATAAAAGGGGAAAAGGGGGACATGGGTCCTAGGCTAACAAAAAAACACTTAAATTATAAAGCGAGGAAACCCACTAAAGTGACTTTATTAAAATAAAAGGTAAAAAGGTGGAAAAAGAGTCAAATGAGTTATAAAAAGGGGAAAATGAGGAGTCTCTTGCCATTCTTGCATTTGCTCACTTAAAAAATAGAATTTTGGAGAGCTCTTGAGAAAAATACTATGGTTTTTGGATACTCTCAGTTTGGTTGTTAGTTTCGGTGCTGAAACTATACACCCTAGCTAGTTTTGGAGCGGGGTCATTCAGATTCTGACATTGTGCTTCATTGTGAACGAAGAAGAAGACATTGGAAAAAGAGTATCAGTGTTAACGAGTTATCAATTGATTTTATATTCTGACTTTGGGTATTCTATACTCTTCACACAGGCCGCGTTCACACCATTCAAGAGGCCAGATTCCTTAGCCATATGGGAGGACCGATTTACCATTGTTTTGCTGAAGCATTAAGGCTGAGTTACCTTCTGTGTTTCCTGGCAGAGTCTAAGTCTTTGTGAGGGCTGAGTTTAGTCATTTTCGTGGAGGCTGAGTGCCATTTCAAAGAGGGCCGAATTCTGTTGGAAAAGGGGTCAAATTTGCATTTGTTTGAAGAGGTCAAGAGCCTCATTTCCTTTGTTGGTAGAGTTTCACTGTCAAATAAGGGGGTCGAGTTATCATTATATTCCTGGTCATATCTGAGTTTTAAGAGGGTCAATTTACAGCCATCTACGGAGCCTCAGTCTGGTTATTTCAGAGGGTCGATTTCCTTCTTGTGTGTCTATGCAAGTTGTTTGAGTGTTCTATGTTAAAGTGTTGATTTGGGCTGCTATTTGGAGACAGTGACTTCTTGAGTTTTATCAATCATTTATAGCCAAGGATTTATCACAAATTTATTGATATTTCTTGTTATATTTCCTCTAATATTGTTGTGGCTACCTCTATCGGTAGTATGTACCATTTCTAAGTTCAATATAAATTACCTTTTGTTGTTTTGAAATATTTTCAGGGTGTTCATTTAGTATTGTGCATGTTTTATTTAAATAAAACACAGGGAAATGCACCTACAACTATATGTATGCAAATTGTTTGACAAAACACTTCAGTGACAAATTCAAGTAAACTTGGAAATTTTGGTGGAGATTTCGAGATATTCCGTGTTGGTTATCTTACAATGGTATCAAAGCATGGTCTTGGACAGCTGTGTGGTTTGAAGGGCAATCTATAACAATAGTTTAATGACTTATGAAGACCGCTGATACATTACCTATAGGAGAAGCTATCAGGTCAGAGAACCTACTCTAATTTGGGAGGTAGAAGAAATTCTTGAAGAGGAAAAAGAGGAGGAAGTACAGTCTGAAAAAGGTGGGACAAACATGGGAGATAAGGAGAACGAAGAATTTAACAGCGTGATTAGCATCCTAAATGATTTGGCTAAGGGTCACAAGGTGATGGTGGAGCTGATGAGGAAATTAGCCAATAATGGAGGTTCTACTAAGATCCCATTGGGAGAGCAGCAGAAGAAGGACCCCATTATTTGTGAAGGATCTAACAACGGAGAAGCCAGCCATGCCCACACAACTATGCAAATCCACCCACAGATATATCGCAAGTCATCTATACCCACTATGCCACAATGTTTAAATGAGACAGGGACGTCCAAGTGAAATAGGTTAATCATGATGAGCCTTTTGGGGCATATTTGAAGGAATATAGGAGGCAGGGATGAGACTTTCAAGCTGCCGTGACTTTCACAGAATTTTGCAACCTCAAGATGAGAAACAAAAATAAGGAGCCAAGAGGGCTATGATGCAGAACCAAGAGCTTCAAAAAACAGTGGGGAAAGTGACCATCCCATGTTTTGATGGATCCTCGAAATGTACAGCCAGATCATGGGTTCAGAAATCGGACACATATTTCCAGCTCCATCAGATGACAGAGGCAGATGGCATCAAGTTGGCCACTTTACATTTGGATGGTATGCCCTGTTGTATCTTAAGAGACAATTCCTTGGCTGTGGAAAGGAATCAATGCTTAAGACATTTTTTTAAAATGTGTCACAAAAGTAATTATATCAGGTGGTCTTTGTTCAATCCCTTTGGAAACTAATTCTTTTAAACCCTTAATAATCTGTTATAATGAAAGACTCTACAATGCCATTAACTATTGATATCTGAATGGAAAAGAAGAACTATAGAGGAAACTCAAAGTAATATGATGTAAACACAGAATCTATTACTTTTAAGTTTCAGAGAGAATTCATGGAGAGAGAGGAAACTCAAAATAATATGTTGTAAACACAGAATCTATTACTTTTAAGTTCTAGAGAGAATTTGTGAAGAGAGAGGAGTTGGAGTGAAGGAGCGCTTATTAAGGCTATTTAATTCTTACTTGCAAACGTAAATCAGAGACCAGCTACTTCTTTACTTCACTTCATTCAAGGAAGAAACAACATAAAATGACACAAAAAACACGAATCACCATCAACAGTTGCAGGAAACTTGTTGCTTCTTTCATTTACCCATCAAAAAAATAAGTACCAAAGTTTTAGTCTTCCAGAGGTCCAAAACTTAGAACCCCTTTTCTTTCTTTCTATCTTGCTTAAATACCTCAAAAACAGTTCGTAACTGCTAGAACTTCTTGAAACTACTTCGACTACCTAAACTGTTAATACTACTTATTACATTGCAATTGAGGACATCACTATAGCTTCGATCTTAACAAACAAAGAAAACAAATTAAAACTTGAAATATTATTCTTTTTACTGAATCTGATTTGTTGTTGATGCATATCCCTAAAGTGCTAATGTGTCTCCCTGACAGATCGAACATCCTTGCCCTGCATTTCTTCCAGAGTTCAATATTTGTCTTTTCTTCTTGTTGTCATGTCTTTTATGTTTCTAATGTGGTATTCGAACAGTTCTGTAATAACGCATCTTTGCCCGACTTGACCCAGCTGTTGCATTTCCAACAGTGCCACCATGTGCTCCCTTTGCCAGACTCTACCTATGCCTCTACATTTCAAACAATGTTACCATGTCTCCTTCCACCCAACTCTGCCTCTTTTGCTCGTGCCCATAGCGTTCCGTCCTCTCTTCTCCTTTGCTCTGCATTGGGTCACTTACCCGAGTCCACTGCCCGCGTTCACGTTTTTTCATAAAACAACGCAACTGCACATAATCCTAGACTTTAAATAAATTCAAATTTTCCATTGAAAACTATCGCGTCCATCCCTTTATCGCAATTTTGCATTTCAGCATTCATAACATATTCATGAGCGCGATTCCTTCTGAGCTTGCGATGTGCGATAAAGGTAGGGATGACCTGGCAAGTGGAGGTGGGGCCAATCGCAAATCGCAATTGGCGATATAAAACCTTGTTGCATTTTGCATTTCGGCATTCATAACATATTCATGAGCGCCATTCCTCCTGAGCTTGCGATGTGCGATGTGCGATGTGAGATTGGAATATATTAAATCATAGTTCTGAGTTGCATCACGTCCGGCCCTTGTCGCACTTCGCATTTCAGTATTCATAACATATTCATGAGTGCCATTCCTCCTGAGCTTGCGATGTGTGATGTGTGATAAAGGTAGGGATGACGTGGCAAGTGGAGGTGGGGACACCCGACTCAACCCTGGCAAGTAATCTTCTGAATGCATCAATCGGCCCAACTCTTGGACTGTTTTGCACGCAAATAAGCACGACTCGACCCACCTTCAGATCTCCGCACATAATGTTAATACACCAACATATAAATCAAAAATTCTTTTTCGGTATACAAAAAATTTTACATTTTCTAACATATATGCTTTTTCTTGGTATTTTGAGAAATATTTCAAAAGTAAATGCAAATGAGCCACAACATCTAGCTCCACCTGGGGATAGTGCTTTTTTCCACAAAAGCACTAAGAACCGCAGATTAGTGCCTTTACCTCGGGCATGGAGTCAAATATTGCTTGGTGACATATGAACAATGAGCAATCTGGTATTTACAATGGTGGAATGTTGACTTTTAATGCTCAAAATAATGCTTCAAATACTGCCCATTCACAGGCAGCTACAAAGATTCTCCATCTAAATCTTCTAAGATGAAAGCATTGTTTGATCTGGCTTTAGAAATTCTGTACAGACCATACCAGAGAGGGTCAAACTTACCATGCTTTCCTTTATCCTCCCTTCTAGTGTCCCATCTCAATACTAAATCTCTTGCATGAAAGAGGATTTCTTTTGCCTTCCTATCAAAAATAGACTTCATTTTTGCTTGATAAGTAATCAAATTCTCTCTAACTTTGTCTCTGTTTTCATTTAACTCAATCACCTTATTCATTCTTCTTACCAGAGCATTTGGTTCTTCATGAGCTTCTTGAAGGAAAGCAATCACTGGTTTGGCCAACTGATTAGGAAACAATGCTTGAGTTCCATATACCAACTCAAAAGGTGATTTTCCTGTGGACCTCCTAGTAGTTACTCGAATTGCCCAAAGAGCAAATTTTAATTTTGAGTCCTAGTCTTTTTTATTTTCAGTGATTATTTTCTTCAGAATCCTGACCAATGTCTTGTTTGAAGACTCTGCCAATCCATTCCCTTGTGGATGGTAGGTTGTGGAATGTGACAAAATTACATTATATGCTTAACAGAAATTAATGAATCGAGCATAGTAAAATACCTGAGCATTATCAGTTACAATCTTGACTGGACAACCAAATGTACTGAAGATGTTCTCCTCCAGAAACTTCATCACCACTTGGTCATTTGCTTTCTTAGTGGGGATTGCTTCAACCCACTTTGTGAAGTAATCAGTAGCAGTTAGAATCCATTCGAACTGCCCACTTGATGGTGGATTGATCTCTCCAATAAAGTCCAGTCCCCACTGCCTGAAAGGCTCTTCTATGAATATTGGAATGAGAAGTAACGGAGCAAGTTTCTTCTTTTCTGCAAACAATTGACACTTCTGACAACTTCTGACCAGTCTGTATACATCAGCGAACAGTGTAGGCCAATAAAAACCTGACTTGAGGATTTTATGTGTTGTGACCTTCCAACTATAATGTCCTCCACAGAGATTGTCATGATATTTCTTGATAACCTCAATGGATTCACCTTCAGTTAAACACAACAGAAAAATACCAGCAAGATCTTTCCAGTACAACTTTGCTTCTACTATGACATATGGTTGAGATTTCAGCTTGAGAGCTCTGTATTTGGTTCTATTTAGTGAAGATGGACAAGAAAAGAAACACAGGTAATGAACAACATCTTTACCAATCTGAACACAAAAATTTGTATTGAATACTTTTTTTGGGCTTATCCTAACCTTCTTCATTGTCAGCTTCGTCTACTGGTGCCAGGAGGTTAATTCCCAATGCTTGAAAATTTGTTTCTGTTAGCAACTTTGCTAAACCTTGTCCTTTAATTAACTTGGTGGGTTTAATGTCCAAATCATACTCCTGGTTTTTAGCTATCCATTTTCCTCTTTTTCCGTCAACATCACTTCGAACCAGCATGTCCTTAACAGCAGAATTAGGTACATAAGCGATTATTTGGGATTGTAACACATAAATCTTGAAGGCTTTGAGTGCTTTGACCAATGCATACACTTATTTCTCCAAAATGTTATATTTGAGCTCAGCATCTCTGAGAACTTTGCTGAAGAAAGCCACTCGCTGCTCCTTATTATCCTCATTTTTCTGCAATAACACAGCAGCAATAGTAGTGGGAGAAGCAAATGAAAATATTTGAAATACCTTTTGATAATCAGGACTTATTAGAACAAGAGCTTCCTGGAGTGCTTCTTTTATTCTGGAAAATGCTTCTCTTGCTTCTTTATCCCATCTCACTTCTGCATTTTTCTTCAACATGTCAGTTATATTTCTCACAATCTCAACATAGTTTGGTACAAATCTTCTCAAAAAGTTTATTTTTCCCAAAAATCTCTGAATATCTTTCTTGCTTCTTGGTAAAGGAATTGTTTGAATTGCTTCCACCCTTGCTGGATCAATCTTCACTCCGTGCTTTGAAACTATGTGGCCCAATAATTTACCTTCTTCTAAGGCAAACAAAGATTTCTTGGGGTTTAGTGACAGACAAAACTTCCTGCATTTTTAAAAAGTTTTTTGCAGATGTTCCAGGTGTTCATCATCTGACCCTGAGAAAACCGTTACATCATCCATATATATAACCACATACTTGTCACCTAAAAACGCCATGTCCATGGCCCTCTGAAAAGTCGCACCTGCATTCATAAGACCAAATGGCATTCTTGCATACATAAAAGTACCCCAGGGAGTTGTGAAAGTTGTCTTTTTCTGATCTTCCTTATCCACTGCCACCTGATTATACCCAGAGAATTCGTCAAACATGGACATCTTGTCACTTTTTGTAAGACATAATCCATCTTAGGTAAAGGATAATTATCCTTTAGAGATGCTCTATTCAAATTCCTAAAGTCTACACACAATCTTATCTCTCCATTTTTCTTCCTCACAGGAACTAGATTAGAAACCCAATCCGAATATCTAAGAGGAACTATGATTTCTACTTGCAGCAATTTCTTCACTTCCTTTTCAATTGGAGCTAACAGTAATGGATTAATCTGTCTGAGCTTTTGTCTATGTGGTTTAATTTCTTCTTTCAATGGATCTTATGATGTATTATGCTTTTTGTTGATTTATGGTAGCATCGGATGAGTTCTAGCCTTGTAATTTTGTATATGGGCTAAGACAGATGTATTCCATAAAACCCGGAAAGGATTTTGGAAGATTCCACTTAGAGTTGGTTTAATTAAAATAATTAATCATTTTTTAATGTCTTTCTAGTGTAAACTTAGGGAAACTGATTAATTAAAGGGCATTAATTAAACTAAGTGTGAATCTTCTAGATAAAGTCATGGATCACCTCCAAATTAATCTTAGCCATTGATTATGTTTTAATCTTGGCCGTTGAAGGTTCAACAGAAGAATATAAGGAGGGTGAGGGGCCTATGGAACACACATCAGACAGAGAAAGAATCAAGAATTCGATTTCTTCGGTGAGAGGAAGGATCGAAGTGATTCTCATTTGCAGAGAGGGGAAGGTAAAATCTCCAGGAGGGAGGATTTCTGAAGATAGAGAGTGCATGAAGAGGAGTGAGAGAGGAGCCAAAGCTTCAGCGCAGAGTTACCCTAGCAGCAGTTACGCAGGGCCAGCGCAGAGAAGCAGAGGGAATTTTGTTTTCTGTTGGAGAGGCAGCTAAGGGTTCATCCAGCATCAGGAGGACAGTTCGGAAGGAAGGAGCACTCTAGTCTCATACAGCACCAAGCACAGAAGCAGCCATGACAAGCAGCAGAAGCAGTGACACAGTGACAGCGTGAGTGACGCAGTCACTACACAAAAATCACGCAGAGCCAGTCAGTGTGGGTGCAGGTCAGTGCCGGAACTCAGATGGTGATGTGAGAATTGTCTCACTCAACCTTTTCTCATCAGAATTCTTCAGGTGATTGATTGATATTTACAATCACACATTTGTACTCGGAATTTCTGCATAATAAAGAAACCCTCAGATCTGTTGCACCGGTTTTCCCACATTGGGTTTTTCCGGGGACAATTGTCCAAAAATAGCGATGTCTATGTGTGATTACTTGTGCTATTTTTATATGTGATTTGTTAATCGTGAAGTCTGCAACATATTTTATTTTGTTATTTAACACGAGAAATGTTAAATAATTGTGTTTGACAATACAATAGAAGAAATTTAATAAGTAGATGCAGTAGAATTCTCCATTATAGAATTTTCACATGGTATCAGAACTATCAAATCCAAAGGAAGCAAGGTCAGAAAAGGGACTGCGTAAACCAAAAGCTTCAGAGGGGATGCAGCACAAAGAGAAGAAATCACAGATAAGTATGACAAACTTAGATGTTTTATCCTCTAGGTTAAAAAAGGACGATACATGCCTAGCAAGTTCAGTATCTGCAGGAATCTGGTATATTGATAGCGGGGCTTCAACTCATATGACTGGAGTACGAGAATACTTCTCGAGCTATAGGGAAGAGCAGATGAACTTCCAGATCACTATGGGCAATAGCACAAAGAGCACTCCAGTTGGGAGAGGATCTGTAGTATTTCAGACAGAAGCAGGAACCAATGTCAAGATCACGGATGTACTACATGTGCTAGGGCTTGGGATGAACCTAATCTCAGTATCCCAGTTGCAGGACAAAGGGTATGACATACACTTTACCGAAAAGAAAGTATATGTCAAACATCCCAATTGGAAGCAAACGAGGCAGATCGGAATTAGAAGCAACAGACTATACAGGTTGCAGAACAAAACCCCGATGGCCCTGGTCAGTAGTAATCTTGAAGACAAGAAAGGGTTGAATGAAATTTGGCATAGAAGAATGGGGCACCTGCATCATGGTGCATTGAAGATGCTCAGAGAAACAGTTGATGGGGCACCTGTTCTCAGCACGGAGCATGATGATGTATGCCGAGGATGCGTACTTGGGAAGTACGCTAAGGCAGCTTTTCCCATAAGTGAAAACAAGGCAGCAAGCATTTTGGGGTTGATACACTCAGATATTTGTGGACCAATGTCCACTGACGCTCTCAAAGGTGGCAAATACTTTGTCACATTCATTGATGATCACTCCAGGAAGACCTGGATCTACTTCCTAAAGACAAAAGATGAAGTCTTTGAAAAGTTCAAAGAATTCAAGGCTCTTGTTGAAAACATGATGGGGAAGAAGATCGAGACATTGTGCTCAGATAATGGTGGGGAATACATAGATGGTGACTTCAGAGATTTCTGCGCAAAGGAGGGCATCAGGAGAGAGTGGACTGCGTCATACAATCCAGAGCAGAATGGTGTGGCAGAACGGAAGAACAGAACAATTGTAGGAGCAGCCAAGACCATGTTATTTGACCTTGATTTACCCCGATACTTATGGATTGAAACCTGCAATACGGAAATGTATATCCAAAACAGGACACCTCATAGAACCTTGAGTAAGAAGACTCCTAAGGAAGTTTTCACAGGTAAGAAATCGGAGGTAGGTCATCTTCGGATATTTGGTAGCATGGCTTACTGTCATGTACCTAGCGAGAAGAGAAGCAAACTAGATCAAACTGCAGAAAGGGGGTATCTTGTAGGGTATAGTGACACCTCCAAGGCATATAGGATCTATATTCCTGACAGTAGGAAGGTTGTGATAAGACGTGATGTTAAGTTCATGGACGATAGAGCATTTCAGAAATCGTGTGATATGCCGATAGAGGATCAAACTGCAGAAGTTTCCTTGGTCCAAGAACAGCAAGGGCACCAAGAAGAACAAACAGGAAGACAGACTTTGGTACCAAGGACAGGGACTAACATTTTCACTGATGAAGATCAGGAAGATACTCAGTCGGAGGAGCCGTTGGATTCAGAGGAAGAGTTGAGAGAGCAACCTTCCACCAGTGGTCGAATCATCAAGGAAGCTCAACAAATACTGAGGGACGCAGAAAACTTTATTGGGACTCCCAGGAATGGGAAAAGACAGCGCAGACCTCCTAACAGCTACCAGGCCTTGGTGGCTCAGTAGAGGAACCTTCCAGCTTCCAGGAAGTTGTTCAGCACCAAGTATGGGTAGATGCCATGATAGAAGAGTATACTTCTATCATGACAAATGATGTCTGGGAAGTTGTGGCCAGACCTCAGAGAAGATCAGTTGTTGGATCACGCTGGATCTACAAGATCAAGTATGCTGCAGATGGCAATGTAGAGAAATACAAGGCAAGGTTCGTGGCAAAAAGGTATGCTCAGAAGGAAGGCATTGACTATGAGGAGACCTTCGCACTAGTTGCCAGATATACCTCCATCCAGATTGTCGTTGTAATATCCCAAATGGGATATTTTAACTAAAATTGCAAAAATAAACTTAAGCAGCAAAATAAATGGAAATATACACACAGCCACCAATAGAACACAATGAATGTCGATAAAATCACTGAGCCATTTTATTAATCCATGATAAAAAGTACATCAACATAAAGGAACAGCAGAACTTGAGCTTGCCAAGCAAGCAAAGCAAACCCAGAAAGATCTCTGGCCCAACTGATGAATGACGCTCGCAATGATGTAGATGGCTCGACAAGAAGACTGCTGCAAATCGGCTACGGCAAAACTGACCTCTCCAAACTCCACTGAAGCACTATGAGATCTCTGAGTGAAACCTCCTCAAGAGTATTGGGTTTCCGTCCAACACTCACAACTCACCCGAGGGTTTCCATCCTGGGGCTACGGCTGAAGTAGAGAATCCACGTTCTCAAACCTCTCATACACAAGAAAATGATCTACTCCAAAGATATCTCCTAATGGAGCCTTCTAGAGCATAATTTTATTATTATTTTATTCATGGAGCACTTTTCCCTTTTATTAAAATATTCCTTTTTAATGCAAAAAAGGTTAAATCGGCTACCACGCCTCCTCCGGTCACTGAAATCTGTGTTTAACTGTCCCACCATGTAGGTATCCTCGTCCCGGTTCCAATGAGCTATTACACTAAGGTGTTCCATCATGTATTCCTCCCGAAATGCCACCTTGAGTATAATCAGCTGAGTTAAGCCCATAAATAACTCAAATTTCTGAAATTTATTGGAATGCATCGGAACGAAAGCCAAACTGCTCGGATGATGGAGTATATCAAGCGAATGCCTCCGGACACCATGAAAACTCCTCAAAACTCCTCCGAAAAGCTTCTGAGCCCACTGATAGCACCAATCTGTACATGTGACCTGTCTGCTCCTAACTCTGGAAGTCCCTCCTAGCCTTGTCATGGGTGATACCAAAAAAAGAAATATTACAATCATATCTTTAGATGCACAGATGGGATGGGAGATTCATCAAATGGATGTCAAGACAGCGTTCTTGAATGGAGAAATTGAGGAAGAGGTATATATCGAACAGCCAGAAGGTTTTGAGACTCATGAAAGGAGGTCTCACATATGCAGATTTAAGAAAGCCCTGTACGGGCTAAAGCAAGCTCCAAGAGCATGGTATGGTCGGATAGATAGCTATTTGCAAAAAATGGGATTTGTCAAGAGTGATGCAAATCCCAATCTTTACTATTTGCTGGTAGAGGATGAGCCATTGGTTCTAGTACTATATGTAGATGATCTGTTTCTCACAGGATCATCCAGGCTCATCAAGGATTGCAAACAGAATTTAGAAGTTGAATTCGACATGAAGGATTTGGGGTTGATGCACTTCTTCCTAGGATTGGAAGTTTGTCAGAAATATGGAGATATCTTCATGGGACAAGAGAGGTATGCCTTGGAAATTCTGAAGAGGTTCAGAATGTAGGATTGCAGACCCATGGCCACACCCATGATCACCAATTGGAAAAATATAGATGCATCAGAAGATACAGAGGTAGACCCCACCTTATACAGACAACTCATCGGGTCATTGATGTATCTAGTTAACACTAGACTAGACATTTGCTTTGTTGTCAAAACTCTTAGTCAGCTCATGGTGGAACCCAAAAGAGTGCATTGGGCCGCAGCAAGGCACGTCCTGAGGTATGTACGAGGAACAGTCAGATTCGGTATCAAATATGGCAGAGGAGAGGATGTCAGACTCAGTGGATTCACAGATGTAGATTGAGTAGGTAGCTCAGTGGACAGAAAAAGTACCTCTCGGTACTGTTTCAGTGTTGGATTAGGAATGGTGTCCTGGTGCAGCAGGAAACAGAAGTCAATAGCATTAAGCACAGTCGAAGCAGAGTACATGGTAGCTAGTACAGCTACATGCGAAGCAATTTGGCTTCGGAAACTTCTTGTGAGTCTATTCAAAAGCGGGATGGAGCCAACCAGCGTTTACTGTGATAATCAGAGTTGTATCAAACTCTCTGAAAATCTAGTATTTCATGATCGGCCCAAACATATTGACATCAGATGTCATTTTATCAGAGACTGTGTTCAGCGTGGGGCAGTGCAACTCCAGTACATTCCCACAGGAGAACAAACAGCAGATATACTCACTAAGGCCCTGGGAGAATTAAGTTCACTCAGTTCAAGGAACAGCTGGATATGACTGAAAATCCATTTCAGTAAGAAATGGATCCTCAGCGCAGTTGAAGGAGGGAGTTGCAGTACAGTAGGAAGTTGGCAGCAGTAAGCAGAGTCAGCAACAGTACAGATGCAGCATTTCTTGTGCAATGTTGGTGAGCAGCATCAACAGCACAACAACAAATGTTACAGAAGTCAAAACAACAGCACATTGAGTTGATTTGCTAGAGCAATTTCCTCGCTAAGAGGGAGTGTTGATTTATGGTAGCATCGGATGAGCTCTAGCCTTGTAATTTTGTGTAAGGGCTAAGACACATGTAATCCATAAAACCCAGAAAGGATTTTGGAAGATTCCACTTAGAGTTGGTTTAATTAAAATAATTAATCATTTTTTAATGTTTTCCTAATTAATTAAAGGGCATTAATTAAACTAAGTGTGAATCTTCTAAATAAAGTCATGGATCACCTCCAAATTAATATTAGCCATTGATTATGTTTTAATCTTGGTCTTTAAAGGTTCAACAGAAGAATATAAGGAGGCTGAGGGGCCTATGGAACACACATCAGACAGAGAAAGAATCAAGAATTCGATTTCTTCAATATGAGAGGAAGGATCGAAGTGATTCTCATTTGCAGAGAGGGGAAGGTGAAATCGCCAAGAGGGAGAATTTTTGAAGATAGAGAGTGCATGAAGAGGAGTGAGAGAGGAGTCAAAGCTTCAGCGCAGAGTTACCCTAGCAGCAGTTACGCAGGGCCAGTGCAGAGAAGCAGAGGGAGTTTTGTTTTTTGTTGGAGAGGCAGCTGAGGGTTCATCCGGTGTCAAGAAGACAGTTTGGAGGGAAGGAGCACTCTAGTCTCATACAACAACAAGCACAAAGCAGCCACAACAAGCAGCAGAAGCAGTGACATAGTCACTGCGTAGAAATCACGCAGAGCCAGTCAGTGTGGATGCAGGTCAGTGCCGGAACTCAGATGGTGATGTGAGAATTGTCTCACTCAGCCTTTTCTCATCAGAATTCTTCAGGTGATTGATTGATATTTACAATCACACATTTGTACTCGGAATTTTTGCATAATAAAGAAACCCTCAGATCTGTTGCACCAGTTTTCCCACATTGGGTTTTTCCGGGGACGATTGTCCAAAAATAACGGTGTCTATGTGTGATTACTTGTGCTATTTTTTTATATGTGATTTGTTAATCGTGAAGTCTGCAGCATATTTTATTTTGTTATTTAACACGAGAAATACATTTTCAAGTCTTCATATGACCAAGCAAACGCAATCCATATACTTCTTAAAAATATCAATGTGTCTTTCTTTATAATTTTTGGGAACACCCTTGAATAATTTCACCATTTTTGGCTCCTGCTGAGTTCCCAAATTACAATCTTCCATCGCTTCCTCTTGATGTATTTTCTTTGAATTAACAGCAACATCATTAGAATCAAATAGTCATTCAAGGGGAAGCAGTCCTTTAGGGAGTATATTATCTTTCAATTGGATAATATTCTGCTCACCTATTAACTGCTTAAGGTTTCTTATCTCTCCTCTCTGCTCTGCCTGTTCTTGATCTATCTCAACATCTTCAAAGTTTCCAATCATTGTCAATAAATGATTTATCTGCTCATCATCTTCAAACACCTGCCAATGTTTCACATTGTCAAGAATAGAGGGTCTAGTCTAATTTCAATTTTGTACCTTAATCTTAGATTCATTGGTGGCTTGAAGGTACTAGCTGCAACTGTGAACAAATCTGGCAACCTATTCTCCTCCCTCAGAATGAACTGAAGATTGAAGGCTTCAAAATAGTTCTCTATCGGATCCCAAACGTCATTTCTGTATGATCTTAATCTCCGATGCTTGGTCTGACAATGATTTTTAATCTGTCTTATTATCAATTCAGAGTCACTGAAAATTGAAATACACTGAACTCCCATCTGTTTAGCAACTTGAAGGCTTACAATTAAGGCCTCATACTCAGCCACGTTGTTTGTTGAATCAAATTCTAATTTAAAAGAAAAAGGCATGAGGTTACCTTCTGATGATATCAACAAGAATCCAGCTCCTGTGCCATCCTTGGAGTAGGCACCATCAAAATAACATTTCCAAATCTTCTTTGAATGCAGTTCATTATTTACAACTGCTGAAGAGAGTTACTTCCCTGTGTCTTCAACAAATTCTACATCTTCATGCAGCATGAAACATGAAAGATCTTCTGTTTCTTGACTATAAATAAGGGAATTTCCTGCATCTTTCTTGGTAGTGGTCTTCACAAACCTTGTTTCCCTGTACAATCTCCTTTCTTCCCCATTGAAAACAGGAATGATAGCTTAAGTGAAATCTAATTTTAAAACACCTCCAAACTTTGCTCCCCAAGATCTTGATAGGAGCATTCCAAACCTGGCTGGAATGTCAGCAACAACTACATCCATGACTATACTCTTTGCTGGAATTTGTGTCAAAGAAACTACTACATCTTTAATTAACCTGACACATTTCACCCTTTTGGAATCAAATGAATACAGATCCCTGTAAGGTTTGGTAATCTGCAAGTTTAGTTCCTTCATAACAGACACTAGCATGAGATTATAGGATGCTCCTCAGTCCAGCATACAATTATGGAGAGTAGAATCATTAAGCAACAGAGAAATATAGAATGGTGGAACAGAAAGATCTACTTCTTCTACATGAGGACCAATGGTGACCATTGGCTTCTCTTCTTGTAAGTTCACTGTGTCACTTATATCTTCAATCTATGTGAGATTAATAAATTCTGAAATTTCTTTCTTGTAGACTGGTATTTTAGCTAATTCTAGAAGAGGTACCTGGATTTTTACCTTCTCCAACTCTCTTGTCAAACTGAAAGCATGAGTTTGTTTAACATTCTTTTCAGGTTCTTCTTCACTCTTTCTAGAATTTGTCGCTTGTTCAAGTACAGAAACAACTCTCTCCAAAATATTAGTAGCAACTGATTTGCTCTAGGAAGGTTCACCCTACTGCACATCTGTTCTATTAACTGAATTTACAGGTTGCTTCCCATTACTGACTTGTTTTACAGGGTCCTTTTGTTGTGGAGTCGCCATTGGAGGAGGGTCAGGGTTTTGTTGTTCACCCTCAGTGTCTTGTAGCCTTGATCCTTTCCTTGATCTCAAATTATACTTCTTCTGCAACTCAGCCTACATAAAATATGCAAATTGTTTACAGTATTCATTCATCTCATCTTCAGCAAACGATACTTCAGCTTTAGTATATTCTCCTTAACAATCTTCCTCTTCTATTGTGTACATAGCAGATATTTGATATTCAGCCTCCTTTTGGTCATCTTCTGCTGACTCTCCAGGCGCTGCTTCTATATACAATGGTGCTTGAACCTGGTCTTGATATTTTCTTTCCCTCTGCAAAATTTGCAGGGGTTGTCTTATGAATTGAGGGTTAAATCCTCCTTGGTTTTGTTGTACTTGTCTTTGGGAGTTTTAACTTTCCAATTCCATCTTAACTAGCTTATTTGACAAATTTTTTATCACCTTTGCCATATCTTCAATTCGTTGATCTTGTGATGATTCTTCTTTTGCTTTCCCCTTCTCTTGGACTGGTTGTTTCCCTTTCGCCTTCCCAGCTGCAGTCATATTAGCTTCAATTTCTAAAGCATCTGTCTGTATCTGCTCTAGAGTAGGGGATCTCCTTTCTCTAATTTTGAAACTAAAATCGGCTTCAAAAGCCCCAACAAAAACCACCTTTGCTCCAGAAGGAGGGGGCTTCATTTCTACAAGCAAACTGTAATACAATTTATTGAATCTTTTGATAAACTCTGATATATTCTCATCTGGTTTTCTTTTGATTGCATTGAACTCTGTTAGTGAATATCCATGATCCCTTTTTTCACCCCATCTCTGAGTGAATTGATTTTCCAGTTCTTCCCATGTATTAATAGAATTATTTAGCAATCCCTTAAACCACTTTCTAGCCTCTCCATCCAGAGACTGAACAAAAAGCCTCATTACAACATCAAGATGTTCTACAGTCAGATTTTCAGCAAAATTACAAAACACAGGCAAGTGTTTTTCTGTAGTTATTTCTTCTTCTCCAGTAAAACGTGGGAGTAATTTAAGATACTCTTGAGGCATCGCATTCATTGGTTGTGGAAGGTTAAGTGGAGCATATTTGTTCAACAAAAAGGTTGGTGCTGCCATTTTTGCACCTTGATTGACTGTTCCATGGTTAGATGCAGTCAATGAACCTGTTGTTAAAATGAACGGAGGTGGAGGTAAAACTGATATAGGACTGGGTTGATGGACAATGGCAGAGGGACCAGCGACTGGAGTTTGTTGAGCTTGAGTAAAAGTAAAAGAAATAGACTCAAAGGAGTGTTTTTCCAACTTAGGTTCTTGAAAATAAATTCGTGTGAAAGGTGAATCTTGCTCCAAGAAAGGAAGTACTTTAGAGATATCTTCAAACAAAGGATTATTAGAACTACTACCAGGAGCAGACAGTGTAGGACTAGGTGTTGAGGGGGTTTTGGGTTTCCGAACCCTTTTAGAAACCAATCTTTCAGGGTCTGACAAATCAGGGACCTTCTGCTGTGAGGTATCCGACTTCGTGCGAAGACTTTTGTGAGCCAAAATTCTAAGAATAACAAACACAACCAAATATTTCCTCCTCACTGAACAACAGAGGAAATAATGTGAAAAACCCAGGGAAAATAAACTTTGTCTCTTCATCCCCGGCAACAGCGCCAGAAAATGTTGTATCTTAAGAGACAATTCCTTGGCTGTGGAAAGGAATCAGTGCTTAAGACATTTTTTTTTAAATGTGTCACAAAAGTAATTATATCAAGTGGTTTTCGTTCAATCCCTTTGGAAACTAATTCTTTTAAACCCTTAATAATCTGGTATAATGAAATACTCTACAATGCCATGAACTATTGATATCTAAATGGAAAAGAAGAACTGTAGAGGAAACTCAAATTAATATGTTGTAAACACAAAATCTATTATTTTTAAGTTTCAGAGAGAATTCATGGAGAGAGAGGAAACTCAAAATAATATGTTGTAAACACAAAATCTATTACTTTTAAGTTCCAGAGAGAATTTGTGAAGAGAGAGGAGTTGGAATGAAGAAGCGCTTATTAAGGCTATTTAATTCTTACTTACAAACGTAAATCAGAGACCAATTGCTTCTTTACTTCACTTCATTCAAGGAAGAAACAACATAAAATGACACAAGAAACATGAATCACCATCAACAGTTGCAGGAAACTTGATGCTTCTTTCATTCACCCATCAGAAAAAGAAGTACCAAAGTTTTAGTCTTCCAGAGGTCCAAAACTCGGAACCCCTCTTCTTTCTTTCTATCTTGCTTAAATACCTCAAAAATAGTGCGTAACTGCTAGAACTTCTTGAAACTACTTCGACTACCTAAACTGTTAATACTACTTATTACATTGCAATTGAGGACATCACTATAGCTTCGATCTTAACAAACAAAGAAAACAAATTAAAACTTGAAATATTATTCTTTTCGCTGAATCTAATTTGTTGTTGATGCATCTCCCTGAAGTGTTGATGTGTCTCCCTGACAGATCGGACATCCTTGCCCTGCATTTCTTCCAAAGTTTAATATTTGTCTTTTCTACTTGTTGTCATGTCTATTTTGTTTCTGATGTGGTATTCGAACAGTTATGTAATAGCGCATCTTTGCCTGACTTGACCCCGCTGTTGCGTTTCCAACAATGCCACCATGTGCTCCCTTTGCCCGACTCTACCTATGCCTCTACGTTTCAAACAATGTTATCATGTCTCCTTCTGCCCGACTCTGCCTCTTCTGCTCGTGCCCGCAGCGTTTCGTCTTCTCTTCTCCTTTGCTCTACATTGGGTCACTTACCCGAGTCCACTGCCCGCGTTCACGTTCATAAAACAATGCAACTGCACATAATCATGGACTTTAAATAAATTCAAATTTTCCTTTGAAAACTATTGCATTCGTCCCTTTATTGCATTTCGCATTTCGGCATTCATAACATATTCATGAGCGCCATTCCTCCTGAGATTGCGATGTGTGATAAAGGTAGGGATGACATGGCAAGTGGCGGTGGAGCCGATCACAATCGGCGATATAAAACCTTGTCGCATTTCGCATTTCAGCATTCATAACATATTCATGAGCGCCATTCCTCATAAGCTTGCGATGTGCGATGTGCGATTGGAATATATTAAATCATAGTTTTGAGCTGCATCACGTCTGGCCCTTGTCGCACTTCGCATTTCGGCATTCATAACATATTCATGAGCGCCATTCCTCTTGAGCTTGCGATGTGCAATGTGTGATAAAGGTAGGGATGACATGGCAAGTGGAGGTGGGGACACTCGACTCAACCCTAGCATGTAATGTTCTGAACGCATCAATCGGCCCGACTCTTGGACTTTTCTTGCACGCGAATAAGCACGACTCGACCCACCTTCACATCTCCGCACATAATGTTAATACACCAACATATAAATCAAAAATTCTTTTTCGGTATCCAAAAAATTTTACATTTTTTAACATATATGCTTTTCTTGGTGTTTTGAGAAATATTTCAAAAGTAAATGCAAATGAGCAACAACATGCCCCATGAGTGGTGGTAACATGGGTTAGTGACCTTGGGTCATGCCAACATAACCTCATACTACAAGTTTACATAGAGGCTCATTGAATGCTTTGACAAGGACCTAGAGATTCGTTTCATAGAGCTAGAATAGCTCAAGCAGACTAGCAGTCCAAAGGCATATATCTCAAATTTTCAGTGGTTGGCAGTGATGGTCACCGATATATCCTAGATACGGTTGGTGATATTATTCGTTGAGGGGCTATTTGAGCCTCTACGTGGTTGGGTTAAGGTTTATAATCCTGCCACTCTACACGATGCAGTCAATAGAGCTAAAGACATGAAGATTTCATTCCTTGAAGCAAATTTCCTCCTAAACTATCCTTCCCCCAAAAGAACAAAGAAGTTAAACCCTTTCAAAATGAGTGGACTTGAAAACCAAAGATGGATGAGGAGACCCAAAAAGAACTGATGAAGAAAAAGATATGTTTCAGTTGCCAAGAGCCTTGGGAACCAAGGCACAGATATGCAAGGAAGGACAAGGTGGGCAAGGCCCATTACATTGAGGTCTACCCAGATAGTGATAGTGATGAGGAGGATGAGGAGCCAAGATAGGGATAGATACTAGAGTAAGGACACTAAGCAGCACAGGAGGAGACATCACAAGTTGGGGCTAAAGTCCTTGTTATTGCATCCATGTCAGGATTTCCTAAATACCACACCTTCAGAGTCATGGGGACTTTGTTGGGACAAAAGGTGACAGTGTTAATTGATAGTGGGACTTCCCACAACTTTATAGATGCAGCTATGGCAGATCAGAGGGAGATTCCGACAAAGGAGATTGATGGCTTCACAGTAGTCATATCAGGTGGTCATCAAACAACCATGGGGAATTACACATTGACAAATGACTTCTTTGTGGTGGATGTACCAGATTCCAATGTGGTACTTAGAGTTCAACGACTTTATTCCATTGGGAGATACAATATTGATCAGAGGAGGATGGAGATGGAGTTCATGGATCATGATAGTAAAAATGTAGTCTTGCGGTCCATGCATTACTATCCACCCAAGATAGCTACATCTCACAGCATGGAGGCAATATTGCAACGTGGAGACATCAAGTGGGCAGTTGAGTGCTACATTTCTAACAAGAAGCCGCCATATTAGCCTCGAGAGCATCCCAATGATATCCAAGTATTATTTCATAAACATCAAAAGTCTTTTATGATATACCTCCAGGTAGACCACCAAATAGAGGTTTTGAGCATGTTATAGAGTTAGAGGAGAGGGTTCAAGAAGTCATAACCAGTCGTTCCCGCCACCCCAAGGTTTACAAGGATGAGATATAAAAGGCTATCAAGGAGTTTTTAAGGTTGGGTCACATGCATCCTAGTTCAAGTCCTTTTGCTTCTTCGATGGTGTTGGCCAAGAAGAAAGATGGCACCTTGAGGATGTGTATCGATTACCGCACACTTAATAAGAAAACAATCAAAAACCGGTATCCAATTTCAAGGATTGATGAGCTTATGGATGAATTGAGGGGAGCCAAATACTTCTCAAAGATAGATCTTCACTCTAGCTACCATCAAATCAAAGTTCAGGAACAAGATATCTCGTAGACAGTTTTCTAGTGCCATTACGGGCACAATGAGTTTTTGGTTATGCCATTTACTATTTAGGCTAATCAATGCCCCCGCTACATTTCAGTCTCACATGAACCACGTGTTTAAAAAACAATTGCGTAAGTATTTATTAGTTTTCTTCGATGATATACTCATTTACAGCAAGACTTGGGAGGATCATCTCAAGCACTTGGACGAGGTGTTGCAAATGTTGAAAACTGGGCAGCTATGGTCGAAATTTCATCGATAAAATAATGGAGAAAAGTCACATTTTAACCCTTGACCAAGTCGGCCCTAATGAAATGAAGTTGGCCCCAAAGTGGAAATGACCCCTCAACTACATATAAATAGACCTATCGTTGGAGTTCATTTGGCATCATCATACATCATACAATATGATCTGAAATTCACATGAGTTCACACGTACGAAGGAGCAAGGAGTCATCTTTGTTTTGCGTTGACCAACAGTTTCTCTCTCCCTTGACTTGCATTGACCTGGGCACTTTGACTCTATTTTGACAGAGTTGTTTGGACTATTTTGGGAGGCCAAATATTCCTAGAATATTCTCTTTGCTTGACCTAACTTTTCTAGGCACGTTTTCTGAGGTTGACCGTAGGGCTTTGTTGTTTTTTGTAGTATCAGAAAGTGCTGTAAGTCTCAAATTTGGTGTAGAGGCTTAGACACTTATATTCCAAAGAAACCAGAAAGCGTTTGTGGAAATTCCACTCAGATGTTGTTTTATTTGAAAAATTGATTATTTTAACGAGGACCCTAAGTCTAAACTTGGGGAAATTAAATAATTAAAAAGTATTAAATAAAATAGAGTGTAAATCTTCTAGAGGACATGGATCAAGTCATGTTATGATCTTAGCCATTGATTAGAGATCTAATCTGGGTTGTTGATTTCTTGATGAGAAGACTATAAAAAAAGGGTTGAGGGTCATTTGGAAAATACACCAATGAAAATACTCAGGTTCCCGAGTAAGTCAATTTTCTCAGTAGTCAAAGTTCGGCAAGAGAAAATCGACTCAGAGGGAGAGTTGGAGGTGGAGGAGAAGCAGAAAGGGTTCAACAGCGATCCAAGGTGCAAGGGCAGGTGACGCAACACAAGGAAGAGACAGCGCAGAGGTTGGGAGTGAGCAACGCAGAGGGGTGACACAATTCTGCGCAGTCATCATGTAGAGCCAGTGCAGTGGTGATGCAGGGGGCTCAAGAGGGTCCTTCTAGGGTTATTTCTCATTTGTCTATTTTGTGAGGAATTTCTCCATTGTTATCATAATTTATCTTCGTCACTTCTGACTCTAAATTGTACAAGAAGATTATGTTGAATAATAGAAACCCTCATCTACTGCAACGATTTTCCTGCATTGGGTTTTTCCGGGGACAATTGTCCAAAATATCTGTGTCATTTATGTGCTAGAATTTTCCTTATTGTTCTGCTCAATAATTATATGGCGAAGTCTGCATTCGAATTTATTTCAATATTTAGTGAAGAGATTTCTACAAATAACTTATTTGAAATTTCTGAATAATAAGTAGAAGAAATAACATCAGATAATGCAATAGGATTTCAAGTTGAAATTTTCACAGGCTTGACCAGGGTTTGACTACATGTTTGACTGAGAATTGCATAATTGTTTTGACTGAGTTTTGACTTTTGAAGGAGACCAAAATTGCATATTGACTTTGACTTGGGTTGACCAAAGTTTTGTCCTCATTTCTAGTTCGTTGACTTGCATTGACCGTAGTGTTTGACTGTGACAGTTGACATAGAGTTGCAAAAGCTACCATAGGTCGAAATTCGGCCTTTGTTGCAGACTGTAATATTTGACCCAAGTTGACTTTTCTCTCTCTCATTAGATTGGTTTTGACTTGGTTGACTTGGAAAAGTCGAACTTTGGCTTTGACTGGTTTATGGATGTACTATTGGACTATGTATCTCATGTTGAACATTGATTGACTAAGAAAAAGAAGAAGAATTGATTTTTAGGTTTTCCCCCTTACGGTGTTTTACCCTGATCTCTAACTTAACTCTCTGTGTCTCATTGTGCTTGGCTATCTTCTATTGTGCATTACTATTTACTGTTCTATCTATAATTTCTTAACTGTTACTAGGGTGATTGAAATTGGATGAAATTGTTTTTAAGTGATTATAACAGCATAGAACTTTGTTAAAAATTAACATGGTATCAGAGTTGAGGTGAAGATTAGCCTTTGGAGACCAGAGAACACCCCTTTGAGACACTCTTCCTGCTGATTGGTGATCAACTTTTTTGGACAAGATGACTACCTCCAACTTCAAGATTGAAGAGAAGCTGAATGATGCCTCCAATTTTGCAGCATGGAGAACTAGATTGGATCTTACCCTTGAAGAGAATGATGTGATGGAATATGTGTAGGGTCAAGTCGTTGAACCTCTTGAGAATGTCAATGCCAGTGTCAAATCCAAGTACAAGAAGGATGAGATCAAGGCCAAGAAGATCATTAATGATTCTCTCTGGGATCATATCATCACTTACGTGTCCAAGCTGAAGAAGTCAAAGGAGATGTATGACAAATTGATTGGGATGTATGAGGTCAACAATCTCAGCCAAGTCATTTCCTTGAAGTGTCAACTTCATGACATCAAGATGTCTAAATCTGAATCTATAACAGCCTACTCCATGAGAATCTCTCAAATAAGAGATCAGCTTCTTTCCATAGGAGAAGTCATACCTAATAGAGAGCTTGTGCAGATGATCCCATTGTCAGCTTCTTTCCATTTTTGTAGCCTTTTGTTAGCAACGTTCCAGAGATGCCCATTGCAAGACCAAATTGGCATCACCACCTTTGGCTAGCTCTTCATGATCAATTTCAGAAGTATGTGACTGCTGCAAATGCTGACATCTTCATGATGTGATACAAGTCTTCTGTCTAATGGTTAATCTATAGTACATACTTCTTAGCTCTTGTGTCATAACAGGGCTGTCCATATTGCTCCTTCATGTCTGCCTTAAGGAATGTACACCAAATGCTGTAGTGAAGTTCCAATTTCTGTATAAACTTTATGAACAAAGGTCTCAAGTTTCAACTGCTTAGGAATATGTGGAGGCAGACTTTGACTGTCTTTGAAGGCTGATTTTCCAACCACTTCAGTTTTGTACCAAGGTTTGGTCTTCAACGTTCCAAATAAGTACCCAACCAAAATGGTGGGTAACAAGGTGTACAGGAAAACCGCTTGGATTCATGCCTCAGATATAGACTTGTAGTTGTTGAAGGTCCTCTCTCCTTGGAATCTTGTAAAGCTGCAATTGACAAACTCAGGTATAGAATGGGCAGGGGCTGAGAATGTTGCTAAGGCAGGAATAATCCACTTGGTGGGAAACTTGAGGTTAGATTAGGATATTTCACGGCTTTTCGGGCCATCTTCCAGGAATGCAAAAAACCTTGGTGGCAATGGATCTGGAAGGTTAAAGCCCCTCTTAAAGCAAAACTTTGAGCATGGCTTGCATTGGACAAGAAGGTGCAAACTTAGAATATATTATGAAAAAGACAGTGAGAAGATGCAAGCCTATGTTACCTCTGTTGGGAATGTGGGGTAGCATATCAGCATCTATCCAGAAGGTGTAAATTTTATTTCAAGTTCTGGGAGTTGATAAAGGGACACAGACAAGATTAAAGGAGCAGGAAGCAACTCATCCAGAGAATGTTTTGGAGGATTGGTTCTCAGAATACAGTGACAGAGAAGAGGTGGTGGCACTTCCTTTCATCTATACATGGTCATGATGAATACAATGAAATGATAGTATATTCAATCAGGAATTTAGATCCCCACTCATTGTCTTTTGCAAGTTCAATCATACCCTGACATGAATGCCTTAAATAGCCAAAAATCAACATCCAAGGACAGTATCCTCTCTATCTTTGGATCATTCCAGCTTTATAGGCTTCTTCGATGGAGCTTCTCTAGGTAACCCTGCTCCTGGGGGAGAAAGAGAAGTAACTTTATTATTAGAGCACAAACTCGTCAAGAAGCTAGGGTTGGGAGTATGCATTAATAATAAAGAAAAAAAATCATGCATTAATTTGTCTCGTGTCACTAGCTCTAGAGAGAAACAGTAGAAAATGCAGGTATTCGCTGACTCTCAGCTGGTATGTAATTTGCTAGATGGGAACGCACCAGTAAGGAATCTCTCTAATTGCCCTGGTCAACGAGTTCTCAGGCTTTCCAGGCTGTTGGACTCAATATCCTTCCAGTACGTTTTCAGAGAACACAGCAGGGGCAGTGACTGAATGGCCAAAGAAGATAATCATCTTTCAGGGATCCAACTGGTTTTCTGGGGATGGAAGGATGGCTCGCAGGGCTCCATGTCCTTGAGAACTTTGAATGAGCTAGATAAATTTTGAATGGGCATAAGTTTCTTTTGTGATGCCATTGAGGCATCAAAAGTAATATATATACGAAGAGAATCATCAGATACTCTAGGACTGCTTAAATACTGTTTTTGAAAATGTTTTCTGGAGCAATTATGGATGTAACTTTCTATTACTCGATAAAAGTAACTGATCTTTTTAAAAGGGTAAAAGATATATATGTGTGTGTCTGTGTGTGTGTGTCCATCCTACATTTACCCCACCTCAACTGGCTGTTGCCAATGTTGCTGGCCATTTGCCTAGATCCATGTCTGCAGCTGCCCAGTTCAAATCTCCTTGGGTGACCTACAAGTTTAATAGGGATGCCATCTATGAAAGTAGGGAAGCATCCCTTGGGTTCCCCACAAGGTTATATATATATCCCACATTTCCCTATTTCCTATAGTTTTGTTGTTTCCAAACTGCATAACTGTTAGAGAAACTTTTATCCCAGCCCTTTTTAATCCAACATAGCTTGTATGTTAATCATCATAACCTAGGATATAACAGAAAAAGAACCAAAAATCATGAATTACCTAATGCATTTAACAAAAGTTCCACAGAGGCCATTTATATAATATATTCAATTTTTCAAAAACTGCCAACCAATAAAACACTCAAAGTGAATTATATCTAACCCTACATGTAATGATAATCTAAATTGAGCAAGCTCTTATCATTATTAATAGGCATAATTGCTTCAGACCTAACATCACAGAATATTTACTACCCATCATTCAATTATCCACCTGACCTAAGCAATCTAAACTTCTAAGTTCTAACACCATATAGAGTAGCATATATTACATACATCACAAAACAAAAATTGGTTCACTATATGCGAGCCTTTAACAATGATACTATCCGATATGGCTAACAGGCAAACATTCCCCACATGTAAAGTCATATAAATGACATTTATCATTTTTCACATCCTTGTTGATATGCAAGGGAGCTACCCAGTTGCATAGCCACATATTAATCACATTTTCTTTGTCAGCAACACAAAATTTGGCAAATACTCACTTAACTGGTGAAACATAATCTAGTCACTAAGGAATCAAGATGTAAGAGAACATAAAGGAAGATGACTTTGCAGCTGTTAAAAAAAATCTGAATCAAGAATCGATGCATTAAGATGTCGTATGAAGCTGACGGACAAATCATTGAGAAAAGAAAACATCAAGTTTAGAATCCTTTAAATGTATGTGCATTAAGTTGCATAGCAATGGCAATAAAGGTAGAACATATAAGAAATTCACCTGCCAGTGAAAAAATCATGAGGATTCTCAACTTGTCCAAGAAACCCTGAGCTGACACCATAGCAAGAGTATAAGAGTCATTGAGAAGCACAACCCTATAAGATTTTCCAACCTTAGTTTCCTTTTGAATCCCTAGCTCAATTCCATATTCTTTTACCCAGTATATAATTGAGGGCAACTCAGTTTTAGTTCCAAATAGGACTCTTCATCTACCTACAAAAATATGAAAGATTAACTTTACCAGCAAAACACCAAGTCCAAACAAAGTTTTGAAATTCCTGACATTCCAAACAAATACAACTAGCATGGCATAAGCACGTGAGTTACATTCATTTCAAAATTCCAACCAATGTGAGCTTTAAAATATAGCCTGCCACTACTGTCAGTATTTCAAACGCTTTTTCATAAACATGACCAAATCTTTAGCTAAACCTACTTTACTAACGAATTTTAGGAGAAAGTAACACAAACTAGAGATCAGCCTTATTATGTAGACTAGTCTAACAAAAAAATTAACACAGAGTACAAGCATAAGTTGCAGGGTTAGTGAACCCACCTCCTCAGTACACAAACCAAGCAATGGTTTGAAAATCCCTGCAACCTGTTTGGGATCATGTATGCACCCCAACGAACACCAGAGTAACTGTTAACACGAAATCTTGCAGGCCTAGTGCAAAACCTCACTAAGCAACCTAGGTCTTAGGAAAACAAGAGATCAGCCACCACTATCACCTCAATGGCTTCTCTCTAGCTGTTTAGTGGTGGATATTATCCCCACAACTACAAAATATTACCAACAAGATATTCAACTAAGGAGGGCTCAATGGTGATACAAAGTCTAACAATTGAAGGAAAATGTATTGGCCAAACCTTGGAAGGTTGAGATAAAAGTTGCCTAGAGTTGAACTGCACTTTTCTAAGACCTTTATAATTTAGAACACAGCCACGATAAGTTAGTGTTTTTATGATATGCAGATTTAGGGCATACAGTGGCACATAGCAACTTGATAAGATATCCTGAGTGATAATATCAACAAAGGGCAAAGGCTATGAAGGAAGAAAACTAGGATTAAGTAAACAATGGTTTTAAATGGCTAAAAATGAACATGACAGCAATTAAAATCAAGACGTCAGCCCTGATTTTGGGGTGGAAGCATGCAATTAATGCTATATTTTGCATTTTATATTTATTAAATGCAATCCCTTTCAATAGGGCAATAACAAAAGGGGCAATAAATTGCTACTAAATGCAGATTTAAGATAACCCTAACCTTAATTACCATAAATTTAAGAGAAAAAGGAGAAATTAAAATGGCTGCCACAAGCTAGTCTAGTGCCTTCTCTCAATTGAGCAATGGTGTCAATGATAGCGAGGTGAATGATAGAGGAACCTAGATGAAATGGGTTGAGGACTAGGAAGCCTTTCTTAGAAACCCTAGTGACTTTTTCTATGTGGAATTTTAAGATCAAAGGAGGCATACACAAAGTTCCTTTGATGGATTCTTGAAAGACTAATTTTGCAAAGCATAAAGAAACAAGATTTCATAAAAGATATTTCACTTTTTAACATGGCACATAAAAATACTAATTTCAGAAATTTGCATGCAATAGACACCATTCAATCAAGAATCAGTTCATCAATCCAAGACAAGTCTCCTCATGCAAAATATCCCTCCCAAGACAATTCGCTCTACCAAGATCACATTGCATCCAACAGAAAAGAACAAGAGAGCTAGTCTGCACGTCATAGGAGAGTGAGAGAAGTGTTGTGAAGTGTGATGATTCAAAATGAGATTGACTCCCCTCATATAAATAGACCCCGTTTGACAGAAGTTGCTTGTCTGGAGCCTGGATGAGGATGATTTTCATTGAGATGACTTGGGAGGGCTTGTGCATTCTCCTTGGATCCCAACACTTGCCTTACATGATGCCATGTCACCCCCACAGGCACTAGTAGAATGACATAGGCCTCTCTATGGATGATGTCATGGTTGAAGGGCACTTTTTGGAGATGCAGCCATCCATTTTGAGGATTTCTTAGAGTGAAGGGCACTCATGGACCAATTCATAACTTGTTTGATGGACCTTGATCATTTTTAGAGGATGATTTCATGGTGGAGACATTTATTTCCCAAATGTGTGAGCTATTTTTTACATTTTGTTATGTTTTAGAGTTATTTTAAGATTGGTTTGTGACCTTCTGACTTTGGTGGACACTCAAGTGAACTTTTTCAGGGTTTTGCTTCTAAAATTATAGAAATGAGACTTGGTTTCCCTCATATAAATAGAGGGAGGTCTCATTTCATTTGGAACATCATTCATTTACTTCCCTCTCTTTGGAAATATGTATTACCTCCTTGTCTCTTCTACTTGGTCACAATGTGACTTCTACGGTGCAAATTGCTCTTGGAAGTGGATATTTTTATTGAAGTTGGTTTCTTGAGATTGATTGAAGAGATTCTTGTGGAAATTTTGTAAGTTTGTTTCGTATATTCTATATTTTGCATGTTATATTGTATAAATTAGGGTTTTCTACATGTGCGTTAAATTCCTAAATTTATCTAGAAATCCTGCTCCTTTATAATACGCAAAATTGTTTTCCTTGTATCCTTTAAGAGGACTCTGATTTGTGCATCTCTTAAATTCAAAATCTCCCTAAAAAGGAAGTCGCTAAGATTTGTAAGTAGATGCCCTTGCCATCTCATCCTCTTCAACAAGGTCGCCCTCATTGAATTTGCCCTAGATGACTCCATTGCCCATTTAGATCAAGATACTAATCTAGCTGGTGGTGATCAAACCTTTTATTTTTTGTTAATCTGTCTCTCTTCTATCTTAAACTATAGATATCTAGGGTTAGAGTTTCTATGAAATATTGCTAAAAAAGGTAGTTTTATTTTATGTGTCATAGCTCTTTGAGTAGGTATTACATTACAGAATTGTGTAAAAAGAAAAATCAAGCATTTACTGCATGCTTAAACCTTATTACTAGGGATGACATCATTATACTGCTGCTCTATGCATGTTTCGGCCATAAAAATTCATTTTCAAACACTAAACTTTGCATATCAAATTGATAATATTAGTCGTTTGTTGATTAATTACTGTAAGACTACTTATAGCTGTTATATGACATTGCATGCCCTATCATTGAAAATCAATGAAACCCTAACTTATAACAACCCTATAATTTGTTGAAGTGGTCTAGGGACAAAGTGTTTGTTCTTTGGTAAAGACTATCTAAACCCTCCAAGCTCCGCCAATACCCTATCCCAATCAATAGCCCTCATCAATCACCTTGAATCCTTCTTATTAAAAATTATTCAAGTGATCATTATAGGGAAGCCTCCTTTGTGGTTCAAATACCACTAAATAGCTACAGAAAGGTTGTTGAGGTGACAATGGTAGCCGATCTGTTGTTTCCACAAGGTTTGGACCTGCCTACT
This sequence comes from Pinus albicaulis, assembly GCA_034641835.2. Lineage (NCBI taxonomy): Eukaryota > Viridiplantae > Streptophyta > Pinopsida > Pinales > Pinaceae > Pinus > Pinus albicaulis. Next base: position 514,297,003 of record CM076578.1, on the reverse strand, counting down.
GAGGCTTTGCACTAGGCCTGCTAAATTTTGCTATAAAAGGTACTCAAGAAGGCTGTTCATTTCCACAACAATAGCCCTTCCTTTTACTTCAAGCCAGCTATACTCCAACACAAGGGGAGTATCCCTAAGATAGGATTCCTAGTGCTTATGCAATTTATGCTCAAGGTGAAATGAAGAAATATCTTGAGCAAAACAAAGATTGTAGTATAGTTTTTTAATAAGTTAATCGTTGGACCAAGACTAATGTCAATCCATTGGGAAAGCGGAAGAAAGAACAAACTATGAAGGGAAGCAATTATTAGCTTATTTCAAATGAGATTAATAGTAAGTCTTCAGCAATATTAAATCCAAACACATGCCACAAAATAGAATCCTTGCTTTCATTTTGTAATACCCCAATTTTGAATTTCATATTATTATTTGTGTAGCATATGATGAATGGCTAAAAGTCGAACAATGGAAAATTTACATTGAAAAATAATAATAATAAGTGCATCACTTTCTATAGAATGAGAAGGACAAAACAATGGGGGTCTTTGACTCCACAAAAAGGGAAAGAAAGGGGACTTATGGGGCTAAAGGGTACTAAAAAAATATAATACTATTTTATTGATAAGCCTAAGTCCTTAACCTTGATTAATTAGTATTTCTTAATCCTTGGGATTGGTTATAAGATAGGATAAACATGTGCTTTCCATGAAGACACGTGCTTTCTCACTCCCATGCAATTTTACCCTATGCCTTGCTCAACCATGCAAGGATAAAGAGAGTTTGAATGTTTTTTGCAGTATAGTTCAAATTATGCAATAGCTCAAATTATCAAGGAATTCAGAGGACCAGACAATTTAAGTGACCATTCTATTTGAACTACCATTGCAGTTCAAAGCATCATCATGTTTGAATTATTGCTCAATGGTAGAATTCAAACTTTCAATCATTCAGAGAGTTCGAGTTGCCATTTGATTGCGAAAATTGGGAGAGTTCAACATATCAATCCATTGGGAAAACTTTGGAGAGTTGCTCCCTGTTACTGCCCAAATTGGTGGTCCCATCAAGGTCATCACGAAATGCTAAGGTGGCAACACACAGGACAAGTGCCCATTATCACATCAGCATAAATTCCCACTCTCTAATCCTCACTCCTATTGAAAGGCTATGGGAGGATTCCCTACAAAGATGCTTCACCACAAAAATTAAAAAACCAGTGCCTAATAATGGAGTCTAGGGTGAAGATAGGAATGAATTATTGTCTATCGCCAATCTAAAAATGAAATACGATGGCAGAAAAAACGCAAACCAGCAACCAAAATAGACACTCAATATACAAGAAATAAGTCTTAGAATAGCACAAAGTTGAGTGTTATAAGCCCTTACCAATTGGATGATGAAAACCTTGCTACAAATCTTGGTAAATGGCTGCAAATGACAAAGTGACTTGCTTTTCTGCACTTTCAAATATGAAAAAACATAGAAAAAAACAAGCCAAAGGCCCCTTTGGGGGCCACCCACAAGTGTATAAACACTCTAGAAAGTTGGATCTATGGGTGGGAAGGCTAGGGCAATGAATAAGTAATAATAAAACAACCTAGCCCTTAAATAAATGAGTAAAACTAATAATAATGAAATTTGGAAATTGTTTACACAACAAAAGGGTCAAAACCCAAATTTATTTTTTATCCAAATTTTTAATTTCCAGCAAGCTGAAAATTATTTATCACTTCAAATAATTGACAAAATATAATCCAAAACTAAAAAAAGACAAGTGGTTATTAATACATCCTTTTTTGATCAAACACTTGAGAGAGAGTTTCATCTACCACTCAAAAGTTGTTGTAAATTGTATGCAAATTTGTAACACGCTTGGAAAGCCCTTGAAATCACTTATGATTTTTTTCCCTATGCAACGCAAAAGAGTTGAACCTTCCTTGGGTCAAATGGATAAGATTCTAGCAAAAATCAAGTGATAAAAATAGCTAAAAGATAGATTTGAACACAAGCTGACAAATTATTATTTTTAAGTGAGGACAAGCTCAACAAACAGAGATGAAAATAATCCAATCCAAGTCATGCTTCAAGTACTTCTAAGCCTCTTCTATTTATAGATTCCCATGAGGAGGTTTTCTCTTAAATTAATTGAATGATGTTCACCCCAAGCCCCAACTTTTGGGCTTTTTGCCCCAGCTGCCCCAAAACTTGCCCAACATTGGGTATTTTGAGATTTTCCCCCTTTATCGAGGATTATAGCCTACGGGGATCAATAGGCTACTTCGTCCCTTCGGTTAGTTAATCCCTTGGGGACATTACAGTTCCCCCTTCCCGACATTGCTTGTCCCCAAGCAATGACAAATTTGGTTGCAGCAAGCTTTGTCTTTTCAAAAACTCTTCTTCAGCTATTGTAACTCTCTTCCTTTGCCAGATAATTAAGTTGTTGCTTCTACTGGATGCATCATTAGTGAAATCTGTGCAAAAGATGCAGCTATAAATCTCTAGGAATGGTTCATTGTTGGTGGATCCTCCCTTAAATAGTGAACCTGTCACAATCCTTTTCACGTGTTGCCCATACTCTGTTGTTGGCCCCTTTGAAGGTGACTTATTCCCATCTTCCTGGTTACTCTCTTTTATGTGTGGCTTGTTATTGAAAATATTCAGCCTTGTGTGGGAAGACAGCCAAACAACAGAAATTTATTGGCAACAATTCATCTTGAAATCTTGAAACATTTTGCCTTTTACAAGAGCATTTTGGCATCCTTCATAATGTCTATCTGACTTGGAGATAGGCTGTAAATTCTCTTAATGCCATGGTTTAGATCCTTTCTTCCTGTAAATGTGTTCATCCCAAGAAGCAGTTGCGTTGTTATGTACCCTTTTTTCTACTCCATGATGTGCCCTTAACGAGTGTGACATGGGCCTTTTTCTTTAAACCTTTTAGAAGGATCTATCATTACAACCTGCTCTCCTTCTTGGCCCTTGCCAGCATCACTGGTCTGATCCATATATATTGTTGTATAGTTCTTGGGCTGACGATGAATACTTCCATCTAGTTGGTGTGTGTAGTCCTGATGAGCCTATCCCTATGGGTAGATTCAAGAACAAAGCATATCTCATATTTATAGAAGATAATCTCATCGTCTACCTTTTACCTATCATCATGAATGAGTTCGTCCAATATTTCACAAGCTTTATTCTTGGAGTATTCTACTAAGAGATAGGCTCTCCAATCTCTCAAGGATTTGTCATGCTCCGCAGTCTCTTCATACCTGACCTCATTGTATTGTAAGTTGTGACGTATAGTTCTACAAGCTGACATGCAAGTGATTTCTCCTTGTTTGGGTATAACCTCCATCCATTGAGTTGTGACAATTCGGGGACCACCATTAGTCATGCATCTCAAAACTATCTTTCTGCTCAAAATTCCATTTCCATCGTTTAGTAGTTCATCATAATTCTTCCTAGCGAGTACAACCACTAAACTCCCAGCTCCATGTTAGTATCTACCAATTCTATCCCATAAAAATCATCAGTAAGCATATACTTATTAAGAGCGACGCTCAACTGTGGAACTACATAGGTGCATGTCATGTGATATCCATCAGTTGCCTTCAAATTCCTAGACATGAATGCTTCCCCTTACCACTATAGCTACATCAATAAAGTTGTATGTTGCTCCACCATCTATCAATGCTATGACACATTGTCCTTGTATAGTGCCCTTGATTTTGAATGTGTGATATTTAGGTACTCCTGAGAGAGTGGCAATAGTGCCTCCTTCAATTCTCGGAAGTGGCTTACTCACTGCTTTTGGGGGTGTTGCTCCTTCATATATGCTAAGCTCCTTGCTTGGCAGTTGCGTTGTATCACTCTTGCTATCACTATCGGGAAGTACTTTAATGTAGTGAATCTTCCCTTTTCCCAAACATTAGTGACCTAGTTCCCATGGCTCTTTGCATGTGAAACAAAGCTTCTTCCTTCTAAGTTCATTTCAAACCACTTCATCTAGTCGATCCTTCTTGTTTTCATTATCCAGAGATATTTTCTTGCCTTTATCCTTTGGAATGACTAGTGGCATGGGTGGAGCCTTCACTTTCATTGTTGCCCCTCCCATATCTCAAGTCTTTTTAATGGCATCTTGAAGGGTTGCGAGATTGAATGCCTTAACCCAGCCTTGTAGGGATACGGCTAATGCCTTTGTGAAAAGCATGACTAATCATTCTTTTGATATGTCTGTCACCATGACTGTGATTCGTTTGAATTTTGCAATAAACTCTTCATGCGATCAAGTTTGCTTGAGTTGTGCCAACTCTCTAAAATGTATATCTGGATTCTTCCGATCAAATCTATCTATCAACCTTTGCGTAAAGTCCACATAAGAAGTGATGTTTGCATGTCCCAAAGTAACCAATCCATGATACCACCAATCATGTGCTTCTCCTTCTAGGTGTAGCATGGAAAATTGAACAACATCTATTTCACATCTATTTCATGCATGGGATTAAGTTAGAAGTAGGTGTCCAACTTTTGCACCCAAGCCCTAGCTAAGCATTTTGATTACTTGTCAAAGGAGTGGATGGGCAGCTTCCCTACCTTGCATGCCAAATATAGATTCCATTGTTCCCAGGGTCTATTCTAATATCTGATGTTGCCATATTCTCGGAAGGTTAGGGTTGCTCGAGTGTTCTCTTCTAATATTGCATACTCTCGAAAGTATTCATCAAAGAGCTTGTTTTGCTCTGATACTTCTTGGGTCGTTGTCTATTGTTGGTTTAAGAATTGTGGGAGTAAGGGTCTGAGGTTCCCTCCACTGTTTGTCTTGTTGTGTGTTTTTTGAACAGCATTGGAGGAAACAAGGTTATGGTTGTCATTTCCTTCAGTACCAGCCCTGTTACCAAAATTTGCTATGTTATCATTATTACTAGCAACACTAGAATTCCCTATGAGTTGTGCCATTAATTGCGCTAATTGATGTTGTCCTTGCTATAGTACCTGATTTATTTCGCGTTGCCCCTGAATTAACTAGTGTCCTTGTTGTTGCCTATGTAATATCAAATTTGTTATCTATGTTTGTCCATTAATTAGTACATGTAAGAGATCCTCAGAGTCTGGTCCTCCTCAATCTTACCTATCCCCCATGGCTACATTGTTGTTAACCTTATTCTTTCTAACTGCAACGTTACTTGTATCCCAGGAAATATACAAGGCTAACACCCTCACAAGCTGGCAAGATTCCAGATTTGATACCACTATAAGATACTAGGGTAATTAGGCCCTAAATTTTTCCTTAACAACTAGGTTTCAGTCCAAATTCTTCTTTAGTTCAAAAAAGAAACATACATCTATTCTAGCACAATTGTAACGCGTAATGAATAGTTCTAATTCAAAAAACAGACTGTGCAAGTTTAATCATTCAATAATTCAACAATCCAAGTTCAAACTGCGTTCAATTGTTCAAATAAATTCATCCAATTCCAATGTAAGCCCAGCAAATTTAATACTGAGTTTCACAAGACTTGATTATTAAATGTTGTACCCTATTAAATGACCCTAATTTCACTATTCTGTTCATGCAGTTCTTACCCGAGATACTTCAAGACAATTTCCTTGACCCACTATAGGTGGTTGTCCGCAAGGTTATCTTATCATAGGATGTAAAATGCGAAATTCCGCAAATGCTCAGAATTTCTCCAAAAAGGACTGGCTTGACAAACCTCTTTTCTCATCATCTGAATTCAGGCTTCTGTGATCCATGTAATGAATAATGGGAAATATTTCGGTAGAAATCACATTGGAAGTGTATTGCGACACGTTTTGAATCATCTAGTGTGGTTCATTGTCTGGACAAGATGGAGAATCAGATCTTGGCATCAGATTAAATAAAGGAGTGACAGGTAGAGACAATTAATTTTAATGGTAAGAATGTAATGACAAGTTTTGATCAAGTAAATATTATTCATTCAACAAGAATATTTTAAATATATATTTTTTAAATAAAATTAAAAGGGAAGGAACAAAGACGAATAAATAGATATAATCAAGTCAAACAAAAGCACTGTCAAATTCAAACAGTAAGGAATCACAAGGATACATAGGCTAAGATCCAAGCAATTAACTAACACGAAAAATTAGTCATAATAAAATAAATAAAAATAATTATTATACACCCTCAAATCTCCGCTCAAGAGACACCCACAGGCTTCAGTTGTCTGGAAAGCTACGATGGAATCGATAAACATCATTGAGCAAGGCTTGGCATGGCAAGTAGGGAATGGAGAACATGCCAGAATTGGGCAGGATCCCTGGGTGGGATGCAACGGGGCCTATGCCCTCTCTGGGGAGTTGATTGACCATCTATCCATTAAAGGGATCCATCACCTTAGACAGATAGAGCTTGCAGATCAATCCACGGTGTGGGGACAGGTGTGGAAATCAAAAGAGGACTAACAAATTGATGATCAATGGTTGGAGGAGTGAAGAGGGTTTATTATGGAACTTCGAAGATCAAATGTTCGCCTTCATGGGCGTCCAGACTCGTTGAGATGGGTCCACTCCCCCACAGGGAAATATGCTCCCAAAGCTGGATACAACTAGCTGATGTCTAAAAAAGGGTGGGATGATCCTAATTGGTGGTTGAAAGTCTTGTGGAAACTTAAATGTCCAGCAAAAACCAGGCTCTTCTTTTGCTGCATCCTTAATAACAAAGTCCCAACCTGGGACAATCTTCAAAAAAGAAGCAAGATAGGACCTGGTTGGTGCTCTCTGTAAAAAGGAAATGAGGAGTCCATCCTCCATCTCTTCCTTTTTTGCCCTTTCAACAAAAAGCTCTGGGCAGAATCCTCAAGAGTATTAAACCTCAATCAGATCTGGGGAGGGCCATCCATTCATGAAGCCTGGCATTCCTGGTGGAATGAAGCCAAGGATGAAAGAGTGAAAAATCTTTCGCTGATTGTCTCTTGGGGCACCTGGATCGCTCGGAACAAGGTCATCTTCCTGGACACTTTATTCCCTTCAGATCTCCTAGCTGTGGACATGGAAAATTTTAGGGGCTAATATTTGCAGGTGGGCTAATTTTCCATGGTTTTTCCAAAAACAAAAGATTCACCAATTTCAATTTTTTTATAAAAATGATTCGCCCAAATTTTAAAATATAAATTTATTTTACGTTAAAATTCGCCAACATTATATATACAGTATATATAATATCATTATAAATTTGAATGATTTTACAAATACATTAGTAAAAATTTATAGTTTGCATATTAGGGACTAGTGAGATTCGCCAATTTTTTAAACTTCAAAATAATTTTCCATCCTTAAAATTTTCCCTGGCTATGGAAGGAGCATCAATATTTGAGAATATCCCCATGTCTAATTCTATTAAAAAAGAGAGGACTGTCAGAGTAGAAGAGATTAGAGGAGACATCCCCTGGGCATACCTTGTCGGAGCCTCGGACCCTCAAAACATATGCAGAGCCGGGATCACCATCCATCTCCCTTCCGGGAAGATTTTAAAAGCCTCAATGGGACTGGGAACATGAACTAACAACTTTGCAAAACTACAGTCCCTAAAACTTCTTCTTTGCTAGCTTACCCACCTAGGCGTGAGAAAGGCCCAGATCTTCGGAGATTCTTTAAATATCATCAAATGGTTTAATGAAGAATTTAGATGTCAAAATTTTATGTTGTTGCCTCTTTTAGAAGAAGTTTTGTCCTTGAAACATTTTTTTAACAAAATATTTGTATGCCATATCTACAGGGAACAGAACATGGATGCAGACCTCCTTTCTAAGGAGAACGTACAGCAAGCTATGGGAGTCTGGTCCATAAAAGGATTTGAATGGGACTCGATCCACTCCTCGGATCAACGGCCCTATGCTCATTAACAGGTTACGACCATAGACTGGATCACACAGTTTCCGTTGTGTCAGATGGTTTTTTATGTTTCTTTCATTTTAGTCTGAATTTTGCTACTTTTGATTATCTTTTTTGATGGAAGTCCTTTAATTCTCCACTCTCAAACAATCTATATGTATTTTCACACTTACGAGCTATTTTCCTCTGCTGAAGGAGGCTCAAGCTGGTATAGTGTTTATCTTTTCTACAAACTTTAAAACGTTATAAACAGGTGGTTTTTTTTTGGTCTCTCTCGTCTCCCTTTGTGGATTGTTTTCCTCTTGTAGAGGAGGCCCGAGTTTCCGAGAGTGGCACAGTAACTTCTGTTATTCACTGCAATGTGGGGTGGGAGGAAATATTTGTTAATTTTTCTTTACCCACAACATGGTAACTCTATGCCTCTTTCTTGTTTTTTGCAGGATAAGAGCATACAGTTTTTTGAATGCCATAAGGCATATACTATGTAACTTTTTATATTCTCAATCGAAAGTTTGATCTTTTCGTTGGAAAAAAATTAAGTAAAAGAACCGAATTTTATGCAATAAGAATAAATTAATTAAAAAAAAAAGAGGAAGAAGTAAATAAAAATAAATAAATATATACAATAAGATAAAATAAAAAATAAACAAATATATAGAATAAGATAAAATAAAACAAAATAAAAATAAAAATAAAAGGAGGAGGGAGGTGGGGGGGTGGCTAAAGAATAAACAAAAGGAGAAAAATAGAAACTCAAGAAGAAAGGGCAAGGACCCAACAACTACTAATTTCCCAACAATCATCCCTATTCAAATTGCTTGGCCTCCTTTCAATCCCTATAGCCTCCCTAAACTTACGACGATGGCAATGATCTATCCTAGCAATGACTTGGGTGTCTTCAATGCAAACGTGGAGTTTTGTCTTCTTTGCATGTTCTTCCAAGGCTGAGGAGCAGGTCTTCCCATGTTTGATGTCGGTAGCATGTTCATTAATCCCCTAATTTATTGAGCAGCCAGTTTCACCAACGTAGGGTGTCCCGCAGGAACATGATATTATATAAACACCTTTTCTATTCTTAGGGTCCACTAGGTCTTTTACATATCATAAGGAACTTTTAATGGTGCTCAGGGACCGAAAGGTTGAGGGAACCTTGTGCTTTCCTCGGATCCTTGCAATCTTATCCGTGGTTCCTTGTATAAAAGGAAGGTGAACCCATGAAATCCGATCTTTAGGTTCTTTTCTAATCTTCTCATTGATATATCTTCGTTGGATCATAAAAGGTGTCACGGATCTGTCCCACGATCTTAGCCACATAATTTTCCTAACATAAGGTGACCTCACATGGATTAAGTCCCAAGGAAACCTCGGTTCCATCAGGCGGATATTGTAAAAGACTTCGTTGCCTCAAAAAAACCTGACTAGCCTCAGAGGATTGGCACGAGAATTGTCACAAGCCTACTTCAATACGACCTCACATGCATTTAGCCAATAGGGGTTTCGATTTGCCTTGGTGTATTCGGATTGGTGGCCTCAGACGTCTCAATATCGTTAGAAATTTTGGCCCTCTAGCCTCAAGTACTAATGCGGCTACCACAGATATGAAAATCATGTTACCTTCCAAACTCATTCTACTTTAGATTATTGTCGTAAGTAACCGCCTTAGCCCTTGGACGCAGAAACCCTTAACCTGGATCTTAAAATTATAGTGTCCTACTTTAGAAAATTAGGATTTTTGTTCTTGTTGATTTCAGATAGACTTGTAGAGTTGCAAAATATAGGTTGATCTGTCTCAGATCCCCACAAGAGCTAGCTGCTACCTCAAATGAATAATTTCCTATGGCGAGAACAAGAAAAAAAAAAGACCAAAAGGTAGAAAGACTATGTTGCTCCTTTAGATAAGTGATTCATGTGCCAGAACAATGAAAAGTGACTAGGTAGGGTGGGGTCACCTCCACCGAAACTAGTCCAAAGATAGAATGAGGTCTTAAAACCTCAGAGCCACAAGCTCAACAAACAAAGACGAAAATAATCCAATCCAAATCATGCCTCAAGTGATTCTAAGCCTCTTTTATTTATATATTTCCAAGAGGGGGCTTGCTCTTAAATTAATTGAGTGACGTTCACCCCAACCCCCAACTTTTAAGCTTTTTTCCCCAGTTGCCCCAAAAATTGCCCAACATTGGGTATTTTGGGTTTTTTACCCCTTTATCGAGGACTATAGCCTACGGGGATAGATAGTCTACTTCGTCCCTTGGGTTAGTTAATCCCTCGTGGACATTACACATGGGACCCCCTTGAAAGGGATGGCACACTATTTATCATCATGACATCATGCCCTAGCCTTGTGACATTCCCTTCTTGATGCTAGGAGTGATGACACAAGCACTTTAATGGATGACATTGGGTTGATGATGTCCTTGCTTGATTATTAGGCATCCATTTGATGAGGGCATGTGACTAATGGGATGAGATGCACCACTTGGAGCGATTTGTTGCACCTTTCATGGAGAGACGCACCTTTTGGAAGATGACTTCACCCTTGGAAGACATGTTAATGTGTGGACGAGTTTGACACATAATTTCATGTTATAATGTAATTTTGGCTATTTTTGAGGTCGGCTTGGTGACATGTTCACTTCTATCATGGATTAATTGTACTTTAAGGCTTCTTAAAGCCAAATTAGAGGAGATTGTCCTACATTGGTTTGTATAAATAGGAGGTTGATTCCTCTCTTTGTTTCATTGTCACAAGTGGAGCTAACTCACACTAGCTAATTGGTCTCTTCTCTCTTGTGCACTATGGAGTGCTAGTGTAGCAAACTTCCTAGGGAGGATTTTTATTGGATGGTCCTCTCTCTTGGATGATTATTGGTGATTTTTCGTTGATATGTTCTATGTCGATGTTAGTTATCTTCTTTCGTCTTCTTCTTGTCGATAATTTAGGTTTTAATGAAATTTTCACCAACGTTTCCTGATGTTTTATGGATCTCAAATCTCCTTGCACGAGATTTCGTCAAGTTTCTCTTGAGGTGACCTAGGTTTAGCTCCCTCCCTTTCAATATCCAAAGAAGATAGAAAAATGTTAGGGTTAAAGAGTTGAGGAACACGGGTTTGTCTTTCTCAATTTCTTTGAATCCACATCCATCTCTTTTATTCCATAAATTTTTACTCCCAAACTCCATTAGCTCGAGATTGAGAAAGACACTAATCTTATCTCTTGTGCCAATCTTTTAAAACCCTAAATATTTTTCTTTTATTTGTTCTAGAGTAAATTAGGTTTAGGTTATGTTGTCGCCTAAATCCACACTTGGGATTATTGTGTAGAAAGTCTCTAACTCCACTTGGTGTGGCCTTGGGGGCAAGTTGCAAGTTGAGGTTCTCACCCAATTCCTAACTCCTTCATCTAGGATAACTCTTCGCAAATCCAAGGGAAGCAGTCCTTAAAGAAGAAAACTAAGGCTTGATTAGTGTTGTGCTAAACAAGTTCTAGGAGTTAATATGATCTAAACCAATTTATAATTCACCATTAACAAGATAGACCATCACATGTGCTTCAAGATAAAAGATAAAAATGATTTCACAAATGCGTAAGCATATCATTCATGACAAAACATACATAAGAGTGCCAGACCAATGAATGAGCAATGTAAAGGTATGATCAATAAAGAGACCAGTGCCAATAATCCAAATAGATGCTTGCAAGAAAAGTAAAGTACTTGGACATGAAAGGAATTGAAAGCAAAGTATTTTAAAAGGACAACTTTGAAATAAAAGTTGTTTGAAATAAGAACTTGCCAATTTGTAGAGTGACTTGTAAAGCAAAAGCAAATGATATCTCAATTAAGTATACAATGCAAATGTGATGAATTTCCTCTTGGTTGATTTTAGAATTATTTAGATTGTCTCTTGAGTTAACGTAAATTGGAGAGGGATTGCACCTAATCTAACGTGAAACTTTTCCTCCAAACCTATATCCTAGCAAAGATAATGATAGATGCAAGGAGATCCAATATGGGGAAGCTTAGCTTCAATGAGTACCAACCTGATTTCATAAGTCAGACCACTCGCAAGTAGATTCAACATTGGGCTTCCCCAACTTGATTTAGCAAGTCGAGTGTTTACCGTCTCCAAACTCGGAAAATGAGATGGGTGAAAAGGATCTCTATTTAAACTATACAACCAGTTAAGTTGGAGGTAACTTTCTCTAAATGTAAAAGAACTCAAATCTAATGAAACTAGCAGGTTAAAAGACTAGGCTAAACTAATTGTAGCAATGAAATGAAAGGATTCCAATTGCCAAACTTGTGATACAAAATTCAAATGCCTTGCAAAAATAGATGATGCTTTGAATAGAAAGAACAAGAGGAACTTATGAGGAATTTCAAGCAAGTAGGCAAATAGAATTGCAATGGAGAAAATTGTGAAGAATAGTTGATTGCAAGGAAAATGAATGCTCAAAAATAAAAAGAGTGCAGTTAGTTCATAAGACTCATTCAAATAATTTGCATGTAAAGTTTAGAGAATATGAACTACGATGCATGAAATGAAAAGTGAATGCAAGTGAAAGCAATGAAAACAAATCATCCAACCATTCAAGCAAAGAAGACTGGGAGTTCAAAAAAAAAAAATCGCCAAGCTCCCAAGAGAAAACATTATTTTTATTAGAGTTAAGTCCCTCTTTTTAGATGATGGATGTAGAAGGTTCATTGGAGAGGTTTACAAAATGTACCTCAAAATGGAAAAGATACCTCTTCCAAGTCTACTTAGTTACAATGAGCAAATTACAACTAGTAACCTCCTTGTGAGATGGGCTCAATGAATTTAGAAAATTAATTACAACTAAGAACAAGTTGCATAGCAATATTGGATAGTCCCAAAAGGGGAATGTCTCCAATGAGAAAAAGTGATATAATAATCCTAAAAGAGGACTACAAAGCTATCCTAAAAGGACAGGACTTTTACCCTTCAAATCTTCCCAAAGAGGGACTTTGAAGTCTGACAAAAAATACAAAACATCAGTCCCAACAAAAATGAGACCAATTCTCCCAACGGTCTTCAAGGAAATTCAGTCCTTTGGATGGACAAATTTTGTCGAATATGGCTGAACAGAAAGTCGGTTTCCAGGAGAAAATTTGGGGTTGCTTTGAGAGTGATTCCCAAGACTGTCAACAACCATCTTTCCTGCTCTTTGTAGCTGCCTTAAAGTGTGTAACATCACCCAACCCCTCAGGTCCTATTAGAGAAGTGGGGTAATCATTCATTTTTTTTGTCTAACCGACAAGTGAATAATATATATATATATTGGCATACTTCACTAAGGTTGCCGAAACTCAATGGCTTTCGCTCTCTATGTCATATCAGTGTTAGTTTTTGTAGCATCGGAGGTGTTCTAGTCTTGAAACTTTGAGGAAAGGCTAAAACACAGGAGTTCTCCATAACCCAGATATCGTTTCTCAAAATTCCACCTAGAAGTGTCTCAATTAGATTATTAGCCTATTTATAAATATTTCTTCAGTCTAAACTTAGAGCATGTGGTTAATTAATCAGTTTTAATTGAGAAAGGTGTGAATCATCTAGCAACTCACATGGATCGACAAGGAGATAATCTTAGCACTTGATTAAGTTTTAATCTTGGTTGTTGGAGTCCCAACAGAAGATTATAGGAAGAAGTCGATGGGTAAATGGAGAACATACACTTGAGACCGATTTCCTTGGAGAGTTCGATTTTCCAAAGAGCAGCAACAGTTGTCGAAAGAGTTTGAGCCAAAGAAGGAAGCAGAGACACAGAGGGGCAAGGATAGTGAAGTCGAAGGAAGATTTTCCAAATCCGGTGAGTACTTTGCAGAGAGGCTGAAATTTTCTCCAGGAGGCTATGCAGAGGCAGTGCAGAAGCCTCAAAAGGGTAGTTCGATTTTGCTGGAGGAGAAGGTGTTTTTAGTTACAGAGGCCAAGAAGAGTTTCCAAAGGGCAGAAGAAGTGTTTTCCCAGTCAACAGCAAGTAGGACGACTATATTGGCATTCGATTCAGGCAGCACGTGTGGTAGGCAGTTCCAAAGTGACGCAAATCCTACGCAGGCCAAGTTAGATGGCTAGCTTTTCAGAGGTCAGACAGTGCCAGGATTGCTCGGAGTGAGGGTAATTTCCCTCGGATAATTTTTTGCCAGTATTTTCTCTACAGGATTGTCAGTTTCCAGCATCCAGATTGTACTCAGATTATTTCAGTGTTGCTTAATAATTAAAACCCTCAGTTGCTGCACCGGTTTTCTGAAGTTGGGCTTTTCTGGGGACATTTGTCCAAAAATAACTGTCATATTTTATGTGTGCTATAGTATTTTCTCAATTTCCAGTTTATCTTCCGTAATATTTTTTATTTGTGAAGGTTGCAGTGTGATTAATTTGTTTTCGTAGAAATAAATTGTTAATTTAATTAACAGTTAGAAGAATTAATTCCAGTTGCTGCAATAGGATTTCAGTAGTGGAATTTTCACACCCAATGCCTTTAAACACACCGTTTCTATGCCTTCCAGGTGGGTCCCATTGGACACGTCACCCCTGCCTACCATCTCCCGGCATTGCCCAAACTACACTTTTGGTTCTTGTTGGGTTACCTATGTTGGGCTTACAAGGAGAGTGGGACCCTCCTTGTCGTCTCCTCATTGGTCTGCAGTCTAACTGCCACTACCGGCCCACGTCATCCCGGTTACACTATCCCAACACCTTCTCTTACGACACCTTAATTTCTTTGGGGTCCTAGTGTCAGGCTAACCTCGCTGTGGGTCCTTCTACCAATGGGAACTTTGTCGGGCTCGCATGTAAGGCCAGCACAACCGATCTACGCCATTCCATTGGGACCCTCCTAGCGCACTCCAGTGAGCTCCCGTTGCTAACCACCGGGCCCTACTACTCAACTTGCATGAATTGTGGGGTCGTATGGCCTCCTCTCCCATTGGTCTGCCTTCCCACTCTTGATACCACCACATGTTAACCCACGTCATCCTGCTTCTCTTACCCCGGAGCCTCCTTTGTTGCGCGCTACTTTATTCCTCCAAGGTCACCTCGTCGGGCTGACTCGACTGGTGGGACCCTTTCTCCACCAATATGGTACACACCCTGCCAGCGTGGTATGACTTACGTCATCCCACTAGTCTCCTCCCGGCGCCTGCAATTGGCTTCCGACTTTAATCTTCCAAGGTGAGCTTGTCGGTTTGACTCGATAAATGGGCCAGTCCCTGACCAATAGCATCACAGCAATAGTGCAAGCCCTGCAATGCACCGGCTTGTGTCATCCCGCCAAGCCTTAGCCGACTCCTTCGACTATTTTTCACAACATTCCTCTGAGGTGAGACCATCGGGGTGACGTTAGGTGACGTATTCCCGCCTTTGTGTTCTTGGCGCTTCTTAGAGCACCATTCCTTCATCCTTCCATGCTAAACCTCCGAGCTTATGTGAACTGTGGGCCAACCCTCCAGCTAATGGCAACATCGTTGGGCAAACGTCCTTCTGTCACCTCATCCCATCACTCTAACCTGACTCTCCTCTGCCTGCAACCTTAGAAATGTTTCGGGGTGAATCTGAGCGGGCCAACCTGTCATGAGCATCCACCTCTGACCAATCATGGAACTTCTGGGCTGGAGTGTCCGCCAGCTCATCCCAGTCGATTTTATCCCGATTGATCCCCATTGCTTCCCATAACAATCCTCCGAGGTAACCCCTTCAGACTCCACCTCCGGGCCACATCAACACTCTCATGACCAAACGTGTTAGGGGAAAATCCGATTGCCCCAATGCGAATGCTCCATGACTGGGGTTTTGATCGGCGAAAGGATGAGGCTCGTTGCAATCCTTGTTTTAAGATCACACTTACCCTCCTGCGTCGCTTCAAGTCTTTCTTCTATCCCTGCCATGGCCCAACTAAGGGATTTCAGCCTTTCCTTTTGCGATGAAGTAGAAGGAGATCTCCGCGATCGCCCCAAAGACAAGCTTTGTTGTTGTGCAGACTTCCTTGAGCTAGTCTTTTCGACCATAGCTCTGTCTCAGAGGTCTAGCCGACCTTCAGATCAAGGACAAGGCCTCATGCCAACATCCATTATCCATTAAGGCTTCTTGGGGTGCTACCCCTCTTGAGCTTGAGCCAATCCAACTCCAAGGAGTTCCTGGCCCGCCTACATTCCCCGTTCTCGGATAGGGAATTCCACAAATGTATGCATAGGCGCTCTTGCGGCCTTTACCTACCATGGGCCTGGCATTGACTCCTAAGAGGCTCCCACCTCGCCTACCACATGCTGACAGTGCTAGAATCCATGCCAAGCCTGTAAGCGGCTCTATGGCGCTACACCGAGCCTTATGGTGCCTAGCCAGCAACAGTAGGATGCTAGCAGAAGATATTCAGGCACTACAGACACATGGGTGAGGGGTCATTTTAGGTAAAGCTTATGGGGTTGACTGGTCCCCAAGGGAAAACAACCCTCAACGCTAATACAAAGCTTGCCGTGCAGCACAGCAGCTTGTAACTTAGCAAATAAATTGATGTAAGCAAATGCAGACCCTGCTAAGCAGATGGTCTTCCGTGTAACTGTTTCATATTAATAAAAAGGGCCTCTGAGCCTACTATTTCCAAGTTTTATTCCAAGCTCTTATGGCCTTGCTACAGGTTGCAACATGTCATGATGTTCCTCTGTATTTAGTTATGTGTTGTTCTCAATACAGTTAAGCATTTCATTCCAATTAAGGTTCAGCTCAGCATTATAGCTTAGTCCTTATTATCATGTGGTTTATTACACATTTTGTGCATCACATATTGTATGATCAATATCAGCAAGCTATTCACATGGCACTTTATTTCCAGTTCAGAAGCACCCACTCAGTTTACTTAACAGTATCATTTGTTTCAGAGAAGCACACACATTAAGATATATAACACATCAATCAATACCATCTCTGCATAAAGGTGCATCCACATGTTCATACATTAACAGCACAACATAGACCCAAGTTATTCAAACCTGAGAAACGACCCCATTGGCTTCACAGGGAAAGCATTTCACTAGTGCAATCCCAGTGTTAGCACCAGTGAACCCTTCCTGTAGTAGAAGGTTAGCAATGAGCATAAAGCCATAGATCCTATGAAACATTCATGCTTATTAATACATCCCCATATGGGCCATAACCTGTCAGTTAGCATATCTACACAATGACTCAAGAGTTATCATGCAAACCACCAGTCATTCACATTTTAGTCTGAAAGCCATAAAAGGTTTACACATGAAAAATACTTATCTTGAATTTATAATGAAGATGTGAAATTGAGTTCGGGACTTCAACTATCCACCCAACCATAGACAAAATGCAGCCAAGCTACTTGCAGTTGTCACCACCGAACCAGATTCCAAGGGCTCTGACGTGGTCTTGCTCAAGGGAATAAACACCAATCTAACAGCTGAAACAGGGACTCTGGAGGTTCTTCTTCCTCCACCCACCAATTGCTCAGCAATTCACAAATGCACAGAGAGTTCCGGAACAAACTGTCTCACCCCACAGCTATCCAATGAAGTACAACAACACTTCAGAGAAAACCAGAGGCTTGTTGCTCTCCTCTCTTTTGCACTGCCTCCTGCATCTCGACTCTCCTTCTGCAAAATTTCGAGCTCTCTCTCTGCCCACTGAAGTCTGAGATCTAGTTCTCTCCCCTGGAAAGAACCAAACCTCCTCTCCTTTTCTGCCCCTTCCCCAAATGAGTCTGAATGAATCCCCTATCTCCATCCATCCCTCCAAATGAGTCTCCTCTCCTTCTGTTTTCTGTTGTTGTGCAGTTCCCTGCCAGTACCATGTCTTTCATTAATTTTCCTGTCATTTTGTTGTTTGTTTTGCCTTGTGGTTTCCAAGCCAGTATGGGCTTGTCCCTGGTGTTGCACCTCAATTAATTTCCAATAACAGTCCCCTCCTTGTGCATTTAAAGCTCAACAGCCAGCCCTTAATGGTTATCATATAGTTCAGATTTATCCTTCTTTCAGCAAGCAAGCTGAGTTTTCCCAGCAATTTGACCACCCCCGGACCTCTTGGAATCTGTGTCCCTTACCCAGCCCATTTAATTTTATAATTCAATTACATGATGAGATTACATGGCCAAATCGAGCCATTCATTGTCGGGCTATCAGAAAATAAAGTGACCTTGAAATCTGCCCAATGAGCAGCCTCAACCTCTACATATAAAACAATGACAAAACTAAAATGAATTAGTTACTATGAATGATCTAATGCGTGAGACAAATGAGAAGCTAGAATGATCTAAGAGGTCCTAGAGAAAGATGGAACTAGATTTCAAATTAACCAGACAATATTCTAGGAATTGATCAAAAGGAACAAGCAAGCTTGCTTCCTTTGGATCAAGAAACAACCATTGTTGAAACAATGGTCCAATTTTGAATCTAATACTCTGATTTTCATATTTGCAAACCCAACAAGTAACCAAAGATTGTTTGGAACTTTGATTGATGGAAGGAAACCCAATAGGAGCTAGTGGAGCCCTCTCAAAAAAATTCCTCTAAGAACACAATGCAGCAGCCCTTTGTAAGTTGGTTGAATGAATACTTTTAGCATGCTTGTAACTTAGAGAAAGCCTGCAAATACACATCAAAACTCCTCCACACACTTGTTAACAATAGCTACAAACTTTGCAAGAGAAAATAAGCAATGTAAGCTATTCACGAATCACAAGTACCCACAATAATTAAATCAAATGCCAAGTTTACCAAGTGAAAAACAAATACTTAATAATCACTTCCCTAAGATAGCACTATCACTCGAGGGATCTAAGCATACAAGCTATGAAAACAAACCAAAACATCAACAAGTTACCTCATCACCAAGCAAGAAAGAGAACCTTTTGACCTCCAAAGTCCTTAATTTTACTAGAGAAATAGAAAGAGTACAAAATACAATAGAGTTTTCCCAAGCATGAGCTTCTCAACCATGAGAAACAATGAGCCCATGGGTTACATTTATAAGAATTTGGGAGCAAATCCCAATGGAAAATGATCCAACAAGTGGCAAAAGTGATGAGAATCCGAATGAGGTCGAATTCCTCCAAGTGTATGAGGTTGCTTGTTGGTGGCACAAGACTAGTGCTTACTTGTCCTCTCTCCCTCCTTGACTGGCAATGTATTCTCCTTCACTGTTGTGTGTTCTTTGAGTACTGCCAAATATAATTTGAGTGGGAGTAATATCCCCTTGATCTCTCCACCAACTCAGCCTTAGACTGAGGTGTGAACAGGTGTCTTTATCCTCAGCTGCACGGAGATCTTCCCTGTTGTGCGAGTACCTGAAGTGGACTGCACAAATGCTGGAGCATATCTCAATGTGTTAGTAGTTGTGAACAGGTGGAGATATGTTTCCCTTGGAGTGGAGATACACTCCACATTAAACTGAAGTAACCATCAGTCAACTCCTCCAAACCTGCGTTGGTTGACTGGAGTCTTTGGCTTGTTGACAAGGCAAATTGGCCCTCTAATTGGAAGTGAACTCGGCCCTCTTGAGGCCCCACCTTTGACTCGAGTTTTAAATTCCGTCTCATTTCCTTTTCTTTTTGACTTGTGGAAATATTTATTTTGTCCATCACTCATTTAATTTTTTCAATTTTTATGCCACTTTTTGCCGCTAACATAGGAAAAGTGTGTTTTGATGGGGTAGAAGTCATTTTTGACCCTTGAAGTGAACCTAAGAAGAATGTTGGGATGGAAAGCATGATATTTAAGTACTTATACACCCCCAGCATCTTCTAGGACTTATTTCCAATTTTACCAGGAATTTAATTAAAAATCTCGTCCTGCGGGAATTTTTAATAAATTAAAAAAAAAAAAATCCTATAAATACCTAATCAAATTTCTCAACGCATTAGATATGTCCTTGTATGGTAATATACATCCACTCTAGGCATTAGGATGAACCCAAGGCTCAATCATCGAGCCGTCACTCTAGCTTTGGAGGTATGTGAGTGAAAAAACTCAGCTAATTATTCATCGCTGAAAAGCAAGAACAATTAGCTAAGTGAAAAAAACACTCTAGAGTGTACTCACTCGACGATCGAGTCCCAAGTCGCCTAAGACTTTTACAACAGTTCAACATACTAGCAACATTAAATACAATTCCCCACAAGATTGCGAAATTTGTGAAAGAAAGAAGTAGAGAGAGGAGAGAGAAAAGGTCAACAGGTGCCTGTTGACCTTGGGACCTTTAAAAATTTATTAGTGCCCTGTATGTTGGGCTATGGGGTCTTCAAATATCTATTTGGTGTGACCTAGTAGATAACAAGTTACAACAAAATCATTTATTTTCAGCATTATTTGCCTTGGATATTTGTAAATTTATGTAGATGTTCTATGCTTGATGCAATTTTACTTTTATAACAGCAATCACATAAATAGTCAAGTAAAATGCTGATAGAACATACCAGTGGATCTATAGAAGACAAACCAGAAACAGAAGAATGTGTTGGTGCGTTACGGCGGTCAGCAGCATGCTTCAACCAGCAAAGTCTTCTTGGTCGGCCAACCCAGCTTGTGTCACAACAGCCCTCAAATCAGTCACCTAGTCAACTCAAAGTCAACCCCAGAAAAGTCAACGTTGTCCAGAAAAAGTCAACGCAGGGCAGCAGCAATAAAGTCAACACAACTCAGACTACGGTCAACCTTTTGACCTCGGTTTTTGCGCCAATGAGTACGGCCTTCAAAAATCGAACTCTCCACCAAATTTCAGCCAATTCGGACCATGCGTTGACCAAAGTCAACGCTGGTCAAACTTGCCCAAAAACCCTAACCGCAGAAAATTTGCTGCAGTAAATTTTGTCCTTTTTGCTGCGGTAGATTTCGTCCTTATTCTCACGTGGGAGATGAAACTGCTTCTCAGATGCTCGTATATAATCAGAGGAGAAGATGTGTGATGTTGAGTGAGTGAAATGCTCTTCAACGCTGAATGTATTTATATCCATCACCGAGGTGTGTGACACACCGTCGGGGTAAAACCTTATTTACTCGTACTTTCAAATTTTATTATAAATAATAAATTCAAAATAAAATGTTCCCCGCTTCTTCATATCAATTTTACACTCTCTCTTAGAAGAGGAATCCAACACAAATATTGGAATCTTCATCCTAGCATCACAAGATGGAGTTTGGACCTAATGGTCCAAATTTAACACTCCCTCTCAACTAGGGGAGAACTCCATCCACCAAAGTTACAACCAAACATCGTGCGTCATCCCGCCGTAACTTGCTTTGTTGGCCTCTTTATTTCAGAACAGAAGTGGGTCAGTCACAAAGACATCATACCCGGCTGACAGATTCAGCCCAGAGGTCCGAAACCTCTATCAGACTCACAAAGAGTCTCCAACCAACCCTAAGTTGGTTCATCTGACCCGAAGTCAGGCAGAGGTCCCAGACCTCACTAGACTTGATCCCAGATCAAGTGGTTGGACCGTGCCATCCTAGATAGAGAGTACGGCAAATTCTGATGCGTCCATCAGTCTTTGCTACTAGTCTCTAGCCTTTCCCATCTCATTGGCCAAATGAGAGGTACTTCCCATGAGCTCTTAACTCAATGGGTAGGATGCATACGGGGCACAGATAAATGAGAGGCGAACCAACTCAATAATGACAACGGTGGGGTTCAAGCACACCACCAAGGTTGGCAAGCCTAGCCTTGTGGTTGCCCATAGCTCCAAGAAGCTCTCCCCAAAGCCCCCCAGAGCTCCCAGAGCTCATCGTCCAACAGGACCCACATCATAGGGTCTTTCCACGACACCAAGACTCTCACGGAAGGTTAGGAACTCGACCTTCCCCAGGGGCTTAGTGAGAATATCCGCGACCTGCTCATCAGTTCCTATATGATCGAGCCTTACGACACCCTCATCGTACTCACATCTCGATGAAATGATACCTAATATCAATATGCTTGGATCAGTCGTGGAACACAGGATTCTCGGTCAAGCAAATCCCACTCTGGTTATCACAGAGTATCACGGTGGTATCTAGCACATGTCCAAACAGCTCACTAAAGAGCTTTCGCAACCAAACTGCTTCACAACAGGCCATACTTGCGGCAATGTATTCGGCCTCTGCGGTGCTCAAAGCCACCGACTTCTGCTTCCTGCTCATCCATGAAATCGAAGAAAAACCAAGATTGAAGCAGCATCCCGATGTGCTCTTACGATCCACCACACTGCCAGCCCAATCGCCATCAATATATCCAAGGAGTGTCACGTTCCCGGCAGTGTATCTCAGCCCATGGTTTATCGTGCCCCAAAGGTATCTCAGAAGATTCCTAGCACCAACCCAGTGAAAGTGATGAGGTTCAACCATCTGTTGACTCAAAGTGTTCATTGCAAAACATATATCTGGATTGTGTTCGTCGAAGAACATTGTTATGGCCTCCTACTACCTGTGCTGCCCTTTCTGCCGAATACAAGCCTGAAGAATACCGCTACACCAAATTGAAGCGAAACACCTACTGAAAGGACACCACTACCCACCACCATACCAAATCTTTCCTGGTTTTCAAGGGTCATTTTCTCGTGAGAAAGGCACCCTTCAGCCTCTCTACCTCCTCTGTGCCTAGGAAGTATACCGTTCTCAGTCCTTCATCTCGAACTTCAACAGCGAGCTCCCCTCGTATTGACAGCCCAGAGGGTGAGCATCAGACAGAGGCTGCCCACATACACCGAACAGAAGCTCTCCCCGGACAACCTTGAAGTAAAGGCTCATCGCACCGCTCTCGATAGCTCTTGCCTTAAACTGGCAGCTATCTATCCTCTCGTACCAAGCTCTGTGTGCTTGCTTCAACCCATAGAGGGCTTTCTTCAACCTGCAGACATGAGTGTCCCGATTCTGGACTTCAAACCCCAGAGGTTGTTCTACATACACCTCTTCTTTTATTGCGCCATGCAAAAAAGAGGTCTTGACATCCATCTGATGAAGACTCCATCCTTGCGTAGCAGCAAGGGCTATGATTGATCGAATGGTGGTATATCGTGCCACAGGTGCAAATATGTGATCATAATCTATTCCTTCCTTTTGAGAGAAGCCACAAGCAACAAATCTTGCCTTGAACTTTTCAGCACTTCCATCAGATCCATGCTTGATCTTGTAGAGCCATTTCGCGGTGACAACTGATTTGTCCTTCGGTCTTGGAACCACATCCCAAACATCATTCTTCATTATGGACTCATATTCTTCGTGCATAGCATCCTTCCAGACTTGATGCTTTACGGCTTCCTCAAAAGATCCAGGTTCAGATTGTACAATAGTACTCATGGCAGCCAGATACCCTTGGTATCTACACGACTTCTTGCTTTCTCGGAATGCCCCCCTCGGGGCAGCATGTCTCTCGGCATCTTCGAGAGTGTCCCTGAGCCATGATGGTCTCTTTCTCAGTGAAGGAGATGGATCGATTGGGTCCATTGGTCCTTCAACATCAGGCATTGTCTCATCTTGTGGTTCTTCTTGATTTCCAGGCCTTGCTTCATGATTTTCCTCAGATCTTGGAAGATCTACTACTTTCTTCAGGGAAGCATCTTTGTCAAAAGTGACATCATGTCATATCTCTACTTCCCTTTGACCAGGTACATAGACTCTATAGGCCTTAGAGGTTTCGCTGTAGCCCACAAACATTCCTTTCTTCCCAGAAGCATCCAGCTTACTTCTCTTTTCTTTTGGCACATGAAAATAAACAGGACATCCAAAAATTCTAAAATGTGAGACGTCAAGTTTCTTACCAGTGAAAACCTCTTCGGGAGTTTTGGAGTCCAGGGCGGAATGAGGGCATCGGTTTTGAATGTATACAGCAGTATTCGCAGCTTCTCCCCACAGAAACTTCGGTAGACCCTGGTCACATAGCATGGCACGGGCAGCTTCCACAATGGTCATGTTCTTTCGTTCAGCAACGCCATTCTGCTCAGGAGTATAGGCAGTAGTAGTCTCCCTCTTAATGCCAGCTTCTCTGCAAAAGTCCTTGAACTCATTTGACTCATATTCAGTGCCATTATCGGTCCTCAAAATCTTGATCTTCTTCCCTATCATATTTTCCACCAAGGCTTTGAAGGTATGGAACCACATGAAAGCCTCATCCTTCTTCTTCAAGAAGTATATCCAGGTTTTGCGGGAGAAGTCATCAGTGAATGTCATATAGTAAGAACATCCTCCTAGGGATGTCACGGGTAGCATACCAGATAGATCAGAATGGACCAGTTGCAAAATATCATATGTCTTTGTGACACTTGAGGGGAAAGGTCCCCTTGTATGCTTTCCTTCGGCACAACCCTTACATACACCTTCATGATTATTTCCAAAATCGGGCATCCTTGTCACCACCTTCCTTGCTTCGGGAAGGGCCTTGTAATGAAGGTGTCCAAACCTCCAGTGCCACAGTTCAGTTTGTCGGATAGTATCACATGTCATAGCTCCCAGTGGACTTCCTTCAACCCGGTAGAGTGTTCCAACTCTAACCAATCACGATAGCTTCCTTGAGATTCTTTTTCCACATGCGCACCTTTCCATCAGTGAATGCCACATTGAAACCTTTGTCTTCCATGGCTGGTATAGACACAAGTTTCTTCTTCAATTTTGCTTCATAGAGTACATCTTGCAAATGTAGGGCTTGTCCTTGAGACAAGTGGAGGGTCACAGTCCCTGTCCCTTTCACGGGATATGTGGCATTATCTCCAAGGAGAATTTCTAGATTAGTATCCTTCTCAACGATGTCAGAAAGTGCTTCCTTGAACCCAGTGATGTGTCTTGAGGCACCACTATCTATCAGCCAGACATCCATAGTGTCGGGCGGGGATGCAGCGGAGAGGGCAGATACAAGAATGTATTAATTTCTTTTATCGACAACATTTGACTCCTCATACCTGGAGTTTCTAGACCTTTTGAAATGTTGATTGTTTCCGCCAGAGGGAGCCTTCCTCTTTCCTTTGGACCTGTTGTTTCTTTGATTTCCATTCCTCCGGTTGTTGTTGTTGTCATCACTATCGGAAGAATCCTTCTTGAAAGGACATTCTCTAGCATGATGACCTGGCCTATGATAGTGAAACACTTGCCCTTCTTTCCTTGGGCCCCTGCTTTTCCTTTGTTCTTTGGACCACCGGAGTTCTTCTTTCTAGAATGAGCAGCGTAGGCAGCATTTCTGTCATTTTCGTATTCCTTCATTCTTGTCTCTTCTTGCATGCATCTTGATAGTAGCTCGTCAAAGTTAGGAATTGCATTATTATTTAGAATGGTAGTGTTGAACACATGCCATTTAGATGAGAGCCCTCCAAGTGCGGTGAGTACCATCTCTCGATCAGCTATTGTCTCCCCAATAGCTAGTAGATTGTTCCTGATTTCAGTCAGCTTCAGAAAGTATGATTGGACAGACTCATCCCTGCCTTTCTTCAGATTCTTCAATTGATTCTTGAAGAATAGCACTTGGTTTGCATTGTTGGCCTTGAACATTTGTAACAAATTATCAAGGCACCGATGTGCCTAGCTCGTATATGCAGGCCACTGTGCTTTTTATGAATGGATTCCCCCGATCACCGCCTTGCCTTCGATCTCCTTCTTGTACTTGCTCGACAGCAGTAGCAGTGGATGGAGGTTCTTGGATTTTTCCCTGCACATAGTCCATGACATCTTGGTCTTCCAATTTGAGATCCAATATCATTTTCCAAGCATGGAATTCATCCTTGTCAGTCAATTTGTCATCCTCCTTGAAGCTATAGCTTGTGGAACCCATTATCCTCTCCGGTGATTGCTACAAATAGGGCTTGTCTTCACCTCAGCTCTGATACCATGTAAATTTATGTAGATGTTCTATGCTTGATGCAATTTTACTTTTATAACAGCAATCACATAAATAGTCAAGTAAAACGCTGATAGAACATACCAGTGGATCTATAGAAGACAAACCAAAAACAGAAGAATGTGTTGGTGCGTTACGGCAGTCAGCAAGATGCTTCAACCAGAAAAGTCTTCTTGGTCGGCCAACCCAGCTTGTGTCACAACAGCCCTCAAATCAGTCACCTAGTCAACTCAAAGTCAAACCCAGAAAAGTCAACGTTGTCTAGAAAAAGTCAACGCGGGGCAGCACCAATAAAGTCAACGCAACTCAAACTTCGGTCAACCTTTTGACCTCGGTTTTTGTGCCAATGAGTACAGCCTTCAAAAATCGAACTCTCCACCAAATTTCAGCCAATTCGGACCATGCGTTGACCAAAGTCAACGCTGGTCAAACTTGCCCAAAAACCCTAACCGCAGAAAATTTGCTGCAGTAAATTTTGTCCTTTTTGCTGCAGTAGATTCCGTCCTTCTTCTCACGTGGGAGATGAAACTACTTCTCAAATGCTCGTATATAATCAAAGGAGAAGATGTGTGATGTTGAGTGAGTGAAATGCTCTCCAACGTTGACTGTATTTATATCCATCAATGAGGTGTGTGACACATCTGCTGGGGGTGTAAAACCTTAAGGCCGACCTGCACTTAAATTTATTATAAATAATAAATTCAAAATAAATGTTCTGCTCATCAAATTAAAATCAATTTTATATCGATTTTCCACCTCTCTGAAAGAGGAATCCAATACAAATATTGGAATCTTCATCTGAGCATCACAAGATGGAGTTTGGACCTAGTTGTCCAAATTTAACAATATTATTGTCCAAGGGTTGGGACCTGTAAGAATTTATTTGGAAAAGTAAAAATATCATTTTACATGCATTTTTTAGTCACAAATTATAGTTGATGTTTAGGGTTTATTGTGTTGTTATATGTATTTTCTACCACATAAATTCTCTTATTTATACATTAATTAGCCCTAATTGTTAGTTTTTGTAGCATCGGATGTGTTCTAGCCACGAGGTTTGGTGGAGAGGCTAAAATACATGTATTCTCCAAAACCCAGAAATCATTTCTAGAAATTCCACCTAGAGACGACTTAATTAGATTAATTAGTCAGTTTTTAATATTTCCTAAGTCTAAACTTAGGGAATATTATTAATAAATCATAATTAATTAAGTCAAGGCGTGAATGTCCTAGATAATCACATGAATCGATTTCTAGTTAATCCTAACCATCGATTAAGATCTAATCAAGGTTGTTGAAGTCTCAACGGAGGATTATAAGAAGTCGTCGATGGGGCTTGGAGAAATCACTTGTGTCATTCGATTTTACTAGGAAATCGATTTCCAGAGTAGCAATTGTTTGTTGTCGGAAGAGATTCAGTGAGATCGAAGCAATGAGAGAGGGGCAAAGACAGTGAAGCCGGAGGAGGCATTCCAGTTCCAGCGGGTGCATTTACAGAGAGGAAGAAGTGCCACAGAGAGGCTGACGCAGAGGCAGCGCAGTAGCCTCTAGAGGCAATTTCGTTTTTGTTGGGGAGAAGCAAAGATTCATTGTTGGAAGTTGGACAGAGGTTCCAGAGGGCAGGAGGATCATTTTCCCAGACAGCAGCTGACAAGACGGCTTGAGGTGACGTAGTTTCGAGCTTAGTGACGCAGTGAATGCGCTAGGGTGATGCAGTGACTGCGCTAGGGTGACACAGAGACTACAAAAAGGTAGTTTGGACAGCTCCAGTTTGTGCTGAGGTCAGTGCTCAGATTCGCCTGTGGAGTGAGGAAATTCCTCACTAGATATTTTTGCCAGTATTTCTCTGTAGGATTGCTAGTTTTGGGAATCCAGTTGTATAAAGGTGTTTCATTGTTGCTTACTAATAAAACCCTCAGTTGTTGCACCGTTTTCCCAAGTTGGGTTTTTCTAGGGACATTGTTCCAAAAACAATGGTGTTATTTTGTGTGTGTGCTTATATTTATTCCAGCGTTTATTTCTTTCGCAGTATTTTATTTGTGTAGATTGCAATGTGATTGATTATGTATTTGTTTTAGCAAACAGTAAATAAATTGTTAAGAATTAATTTAACAATTACAGAATTATTTCTAGTTGTTGCAATAGGATTCGAGATTTACCGAATTTTCACATGGTATTAGAGCGCAGATGATCAGTCGAAGAGCTCAGTAGCAGAAGAGAGAGGAATTTCGCTGCTCGGTGAGGGCAACAGTTCAAAACCCCAGAGGGAAACGCAGTCACCTTGCCCAAGAGGTCAATTTCTTGAGGAAAATCAGTTTTTCTGAGAGAGCGACAAAAAAACTCAATTTCTCCAAATCGAGGAATTTTAGAGTCAGAGGGAGCAGCCAGTATTTTCTTGCAGAGCAGATCTCTAGCTGGACACAGTAATTTTGCAGCAGATTGCTAGAGGAAAATAGCAACGAGTGGAAGAAGAGCACACACTAAAGGAAAAAATTTCTCAATGAACTTTTAGTCTCAAGAAGTTTGATTTCCCTTGCAGATCAGCAGTCGTTGTGAGCAGAGTTTCTCATTCCAGGAGGGAGTGCAAAGAGTCTAGCAGCAACTGAGCAAAAGGGAAGAGGAGATTTTCAACATTTTTTTGAGATGACCACAACTGGACTTCGAGATCAAGACAGGTTGGATGAAGCTTCCAACTATGTTATCTAGAAGGCAAGGATTTCCTTCCTTCTAGATGAGTATGATCTCAAGGCCTATATCAATAATGTGGTCGCAGTCTCCACGGATGCAGATCAACTTAAGCAATACAAGAAGGAGATGGCGAAGGCGAAGAGATTGATCTTTGATGGAGTTCGGGATCATGTTGTGTCACACATAGCGGCCCAGGGAACGACCAAAGAGATGTGGGATACACTTTCCACGCTATACCAGGGATCTTCCGAGCAACGTAAGATGTACTTGAAGGAGAAGATGAGATGCACCAGGATGCAAAAAGGGGAGCACATAGACCCCTTACTTACCAGGATTCAGGAGATCTAAGATGAGTTGGCAGTTGTTGGAGCAGCACCTCAAGCCACAGAGCTAATGTGAGTAGCTCTCAATAGTGTCTTAGACGAGTGGCAAGTATTCGTCCAAAGTATTTTGGGTAGAGAAACCTTGCCAAGATGGGGCAGGATGTGGGAAGACTTGCATCAAGAGGAGTTGAGGCAATATCTAGTGAAGAGCTCCATCAGCGGCAGTGGTAGTAGCAGCGGATCGAAGCAGGTGAAGGAGGAGAAGAATGTGGCCCTCACATCAAAGGGTCCCAGTCAAGGACAGGGGGAGCAGAGGAAGAAGAAGAAGGACCTTTCGAAGGTCAAGTGCTTCAGGTGTGGTGAGCTCGATCAATACAACACCTAGTGTACTCTCAAGAAGAAGGACAAAGAGGAGAAGCAGGACCAGGCGACAACTCATGTCGAAACAGATAGGTTGTCCCCCAGGCTGGAAGAAGATTTCGCCATGATTTCCCATATACCTCCAGGGGTGAGGTGGGGAGATTTGGAGTTGTAGCCCCAGAGAGCTACAAATGGGCAGGATCCTTGAGGAGTCCACCTCCTGGATCAGTACCTAGCTACGAGGGGCCCACAGTATTCAGTAGCAGGATGGACCAGCGAGAGTTGGTGCAGTTAGATGCCTGAGTGCAGACTAGTAGCAGTGGGATGTTGGGGAGCGCAGTGCAGAGTTGGAAGCAGTGCAGTTCACACAGTTCAGAGTTAACAGCAGAGCAGAGTCTCCAGTGACAGTGCAGTAGCTAGTAGCAGTCAAGACTCGAGTGACAAATGCATCATACTAAACACAATTGGTTCAGTATTTAGGATGTTTTTCAGTTGCAGATGTTGCAATGCAGCAACAGCAGATGAGAGGAAGTTGCAGTGCAGATGCAGTGTTGGCAACAGTTTAGCAGGGTCAACAGCAGCACAGATGCAGCAGATGTCAGAGTTGCGTAGTGGTTGATGGGCAGCAGCAGCGAGAAATCAGCAGCGTGACAAGAGATGATGCAGAGACTGGGTTTTGTTTCAGTGGGTTGCAGCACTAGAACACATTCCTCGCTAAGAGGGAGTGTTAGTTTTTGTAGCATCAGAAGTGTTCTAGCCACGAGATTTGGTGGAGAGGCTAGAATACATGTATTCTCCAAAACCCAGAAATCGTTTCTGGAAATTCTGCCTAGAGAAGACTTAATTAAATTAATTAGTCAGTTTTTAATATTTCCTAGGTCTAAACTAAGGGAATATGATTAATTAATCAAAATTAATTAAGTCAAGGCATGAATGTTCTAGATAATCACATGGATCGATTTCTAGTTAATCCTAGCCATCGTTAAGATCTAATGTGGTCGTTGAAGTCTCAACGGAGGAATATAAAAAAAAGTCGATGGGGCTTGGAGAAATCACTTGTGTAGTTCGATTTTACTGGGAATCGATTTCCAGAGTAGCAGTTGTTTGTTGACAGAAGAGATTCAGTGAGATCAAAGCAGTGAGAGAGGAGCAGAGACAGTGAAGCCGAAGGAGGCATTCCAGTTCCGGCGAGTGTATTTGCAGAGGCAGAACTGCCACAGAGAGGCTGACGCAGAGGCAACGCAGTAGCCTCTAGCGGCAATTTCATTTTTGTTGGGGAGAAGTAGAGATTCAGTGTCGAAAGCTGGACAAAGGTTCCAAAGGGCAGGAAGATCATTTTCCCAGACAGCCGCTAAAAATATAGCTTGAGGTGACGCAGTTCCGATTTGAGTGATGTAGTGACTGCGCTAGGGTGACACAGAGACTACGCAGAGGCAGATTGGACTGCTCCCTTGCGAGTTGAGGTCAGTGCTCAGATTCGCCTATGGAGTGAGGAAATTCCTAACTATATATTTTTGCCAGTGTTTCTCTGTAGGATTGCTAGTTTTGGGCATCTAGTTGTACTCAAATATTTCACTGTTGTTTAATAATAAATTATAAAACCCTCAATTGTTGCACCGGTTTTCCCAAGTTGGGTTTTTCCGGGGACATTAGTCCAAAAATAACAATGTTATTTTGTGTGTGTGCTTATATGTCTTCCAGCGTTTATTTCTTCCGCAGTATCTTATTTGTGTAGATTGCAGTGTGATCGATGCAGTATTTGTTGTAGCAAACAGTAAATAAATTGTTATGAATAAATTTAACAATTAGGAGAATTATTTCTAGTTGATGCAATAGGATTCGGGGTTTACCAAATTTTCACACTAATTTTACAATTCTTTATCATAGATTCTAGGGCTTTTCTAATTGTTGTTATATAGTATTTGCATGTTATAAATTGCTAAATGAAAGCCTACTTTATAATAGAAAACTATAAATTAAGGCTGGTTGGTGAATATGCTCATTCTATTTATCACAGCTGAAACTACTTTTCTTTCTGAAAAGGGAGAAACGCAGTTCTCTGGAATGCTTTTGCATATGCTATGTAACTCTCTATATTCTAATAGAAGGTTCGATTTTTTTCTTGTGGAAAAGAAAACTATAAATTATTGATTGTTTGTGTTTGGAAACCTATTTGAAGCCTCTATTGGTTAAACTAAGCCTTCTATATTGAGCCATAGGAACCCTTGAGCTCACTCTCTTGGATATCATAAATTACTCTAGTAATTGCATATTTATCCTTGGATAAATCTTGTTGTAGAACCCTTAGAGGACATTTAATCTAAGTTTGATTGGGTTACTTGATCCCTATGATCTATTAGGCAAGTCTCCCTTGTGGCGGACTGTGTCCAACCATACAAACGAGGAGAGCAGTTGTTGAGGTGACAGTGGTAACTCTCGCAGTGTTGCACTCTATTTAGGTTGCTTAGTGAGGCTTTGTACTAAGGTGCTAGATTTTGCAATAATGGTGTCATTGTGACAAAATGGTCAATTATTCTGGCATAAGCTTGCATTGTTTCCTTGCATGTGGTAATTAATTAGTAAAAGTATGTGGTAAGGGTATCAAAGTAACCAACTGGAATGAAATTTGGTGTTTCCAAGAAGTACCCATATCCCAAACAAATTATAGTGGATATTGGATACATTACAATATAGTATCAAAGCTATTGGTCACAATGTTGGGGTTGTATGGGCCAAAAATCAGTTTGTACAAGAAGAGGCTATAGTTGTATATGAAGTTGTTTGAAAACATGTCTCCATGAGAAGAATTGGGGAAAATGTGTGGAAGCCTGCAATTGGCTCTAATTCTCAAATTGGAATATTGTTGCAAACTACAATATATGGATAGGTTAAAGAAGCATAATTGGTGTGAATCATGGATTGTGGAATTCAACTCCGTGGCAAATTTAGTAAAGATGAAGTTTGTAGGCTAATTGTTTTATAAAATTTCCATGAGGAAGAAGTATTGTATAGAGCCATAATTGAGGATTTTTGGTTTTAAAATGCTTGAATGGTGTCCTCTAATAGAGAATAGGGTTGAAGTGAGGAGGTTGATGAGAAAAGGTATAAAATCACATAGTTCAATTATGTGTAACAATCTATGTTGCATGGGGATCCATCCCCCCTAAAAAAACCCGTGTACCATGCATCCCCGCGTTCCAGGGTCTTGTGGACACTTAGGAAATGTCCCCCAATTGTTGGGGACTTCATTAGGGACTCAGTGACTTCCTTGTCGTCCACGAAACGTTCTGGGTAGATTTCAAGGATGTTCTGGACAGATTTCATGGACGTACTAGAAAGATTTCAGAGATTTTCTGGGCAGATTTCAAGGATAATCTCAACATTTATCTTCAATTTTGACAATCATGGACATTGGTGATTGGACAATATGATCACTTTTCCCATCCATTATTTTTGTATTGCATTGAATCTAAATTTGTTGTACAAGTCGTAGCTCAAAACATGGGCATTGTATGATGATGGGTTTTAATTGGGTTTCTAGTAATTTAAATATTGTATTTTCAAAAACAAAATTACAATAAGCAAAGCCTCTATATCAAAACAAACAGGAAATGTAGCATTTAAAAGGGCTGACCCTTGTGGTTATTGCTCTTGTTTTTTATCATTTTTCAGGGCATCTCAGCTTCTACATATTGTACATGAGTTTCCAGGGGTCATTCAAGTCCAATGTTTCCAGCATCCCAACCTCAAGCATTGTGAAAAACAATCAAATGGTAGTGACTTGGATTGGGTACTAAATGTTTGAATAAATTCCTATTCAATCACCTTCTCAATGAAATATGAATCTAATCTATTTACAGAATCAAAGTATTTTACAGTGGTTTTCAATACAGTTGTAAACGTTTGCAAAACCTCTTGAGAAGGGAATTCCTTCTACTTAGCATAATCACCATTAACAAGAAATATGAAGAAAAGTTGTTATGGAGATAGTTCTCTTTCTCACAGATTGTTCATGGACTTTACTGCAAATTGAAAATAGTTACACTTAAGTTTCCTAAAGCTAAACTACATTTTACTCATGTCTAGAGGTCAATAATGGAAAGTCACTCAACCCTTTTTAAGTTGCTCGAGATTTTTCAGAATTGGTTAGTGTAAGGATTGTGCATAATGTTATATAATATAACTTATTATGATTATAAGCTTGAGGAAAATACAAATTGACAAAGCATAATGCTATATAATATAGCTTGTATGCTTGTAAACTTGAAGTTTTCCTGTTAATTTTAGATAACAATGGTATGTTCTATGCTTTAGAGTAATTTACTTCAATCAGTCTTATTAGCCCAATATTAATTTCCAGGTTAGCAATCACATTAACTTGATAGTAAATGCAGATAGAACATAAACAGTAAGCAGAAGACAAGCCAAGACAAGAGGACACAATGTTTGGCGGATGCCAAGGAAAAAACCCAATGTGGGGAAAACCCTTTGATCAATTCTTCTTATTATTCTTCAAAATTTCAGAAGAGAGAGAGAGTACAATATACAAAATACACTTGCCCAATCACTATCAAAATAGTCCAGTCAAACTGCAGTCAACAAGATGCCCTAACCAGAAAGTCAACGCTGGTCAAACCATCAGAGTTACTCCTCCAAATCAGCTTGGTCAAGCCCAGTCAATGCGACCTCCAAAGGCAGTCAAGGTCAACCCAAAACAGATCCAAAAATCATAGTCAAATTTGGTCAACATAGAAGTCAACATTGCAGTCAAAGGTGTAGCGGTCAACACAGGTCAACATGCTCAGATTTTCTCGATTTTCATCCCAGAAGATGCAGCCTAGGGAGAGCAAAGGAACTGCCTGAAAAACGCAACAAAAACAGTGAAGTTGACCCTCAGTCAACGCTGGTCAACGCTGCAACATTTAGCCCAAAAACAGATCTGGGGTTTCTAAAATATCCAGTCACCCTTGCCACACGTGTGAAGAAGAGAGAAGATGCTCCTTGTACAAACCAATGAGGAGAGAGAATGTGTTGAGTGATGATGTAAAAAATGAGGAAGAGGTCTCTCATATTTATACAATTCGTTGAGAGTGGAGACACATCTATTGGGGCTTATGAGCCTACATTAGACTTCTGGCCGACCTTGAAAATTTCAACATGTGTGAGAGATTAAATTCAAAATCTCACTTATGCCCATCCAAACAAGATGATCTTTAGATCAATCTTGCACCTCTCGGAAAGAGGAATCCAATAAAAATATCATATCCATCGTATCAGCTGTCCAAGGTGGAGTTTGGCCCTAGTTGCCAATTTTAACACGTCTCCAACCCGTTGTCCCCTAAAAAATTTGGGGGTGTGCTCTAGCCATCCCGGGGACACAGCCCCCATCCCGAAAACCAATGCAACATAGGTAAAAATTGAGGCAATGTTGAAAATAGTAGCGAAGAAGGGTTCCTTGATTTGTGCCTTAATTCAAGGAGCCACAACGAGTTTCTCCTTTAGCATGCTCGAATTCCTAAAGAATAGGAGAGTTCCTAAAAATTAGGACAAGCTATGAAGCAATTAACTAATGCGTTGAAGTGGAAGGCCGAGTTATTTGTCTTCTAGTGCGATTTAATTGAAGAAAAGGAAGAGTGTCTGAGTCTCAAGTTCTAGAATTGAAATGGAACGAGTTGCATGAGTAGTTAACTTAGTTAATCAATCACAAAAGCAACTTTCCTCAATTAGAAACTTGCTAACTTTAGCCATTCGAATTGCATTAAAAGGAGGAACAAAGGCACTCATTGTATCATTATTGAGCATGGATTTGTGTGAGTTTGTGAGAGAAAGGTGCCAAGAGAGCTTGAGCGAATTGTTGGAGAGGAAGGCAATTCCTTAAGGAAGTGGACATAGAAATAGGAGGATTTCCTATTTAATAGGAGCTGCAAGTGCGCTATAAAATAGGGCCTCTAGTGCGCATAAAAATAGGAGGCAGGATCAGAGATCAAGCAGGTGTTTCAAGCCTAGTCTAAGGCAGGGAGAACCATTGTATTCTCTAGTGAAACTGTTAAATTTGGACAACTAGGTCCAAACTCCATGTTATGATGCTCAGATTAAGAGGCTAATATTTTTGTTGGATTCCTCTTTCGGAGAGGTGTAAAATCCATATAAAATATATCTTAATCCGATGAGCAGAACATTTATTTTGAATTTATTATTTATAATAAATTATATGTGCAGGTCGGCCTTAAGGTTTTACACCCCCAGCAGATGTGTCACACACCCCAAATGATGGATATAAATACAGGCAAAGTTGGAGAGCATTTCACAACAACTCAACACACATCTTCTTCACTCATCTGATTTAGTACGAGCTCCTTGGAGGACAATTCCAGCCCACACGTGTGAAGAAGAAGGACGAAAATGTACGGCCAAGAGGAAGGACGAATTTCTGCAGCTAGGGTTTTGAAGGAAGTTTGACCAGCGTTGACTTTGGTCAATGCATGGTCCAAAAGGGCTGAATTTTGTTGGAGAATTCGATTTTGAGAGGCCGTACACATTGGCACAGAAATCGAGGTCAAAAGGTTGACCGAACTGTTGCTGCGTTGACTTTTAGCTTGCTGCCCTGCGTTGACTTTTCTAGACAGCGTTGACTTTTCTTGAGTTGACTTGGGTTGACTCGGTAGCTGATTGGAGGATTGTTGTGACACATTCTGGGTTGGCTGATCAAGGAGACTTTGCTGGTTGAAGCATCCTGTTGACCGCCGTAACGCACCATCACATTTTTCTGTTTCTGGTTTGTCTTCTATAAGATCCACTTATATGTTCTATCAGCATTTTACTTAACTATTTGTGTGATTGTTGTAAGAAAAGTAAAGTTGCTTCAAGCATAGAACATCTACAAAAATTTACATGGTATCAGAGCTGAGGTGAAGACAAGCCCTAACTTTAGCAATCACCATCGAAGGAAATGGGTTCCACAAGTTTTGAATTCAAGGAGAATGACAAGCTGACTGGAAGGGATGACTTCCATGCCTGGAAGATGATATTAGATCTCAAATTGGAAGACCATGATCTCTTGGATCATGTACTGGGTAAGATTCAAGAACCTCCATCCAATGCTACTGCTGCTACTAGAAACAAGTATAAGAAGGGGGAGATCAAAGCAAAGCTGATGATCAGGGAATCCATACATAAAAGTCTGGTTGCCTACATATCTGAGCTAGGCACATCCAAGGAGATGTATGATAAATTGATCCTTATGTTTAAAGTAAAGCAAGTATGAAGCAAGTGCTATTCCTCAAGAACAAGTTGAAGAGAATGTTGAAGGCGGGATGAGTCTGTTCAGGCTTACTTCTGAAATTATTTGAAACAATGAGATATCTGCTAGCAGCTATTGGATAATTGGAAGCAATCGATCGTGCACAAAGTTTTATTTTGCTTGGAGGGACTTCATGGAATGGCAAGTATTCACTACTACCATTCTCAATAATAGTACCATTCCTAACTTTGACGAGCTTCTGTCTAGATGTATGCAAGAAGAAACAAGAATGAAGGAATTCGAAAATGACAGAAATGCTGCCTATGGTGCTCATTCTAGAAAGAAGAACTCTGGTGGTCCTAAGGACAAAGGAAGAACAAGGGCCCAAGAAAAGAACGGTAAGTGTTTCACTTGTCATGAAGCTGACTTCTATGTAGAGAATGCATAAGAAGAGTTCTCTCATGATAGTGATGATAACAACAACAACCGAAGGAATGGGAATTGAAGAAATGACAAATCCAAAGGAAAGAGGAAGGCTCACTTTGGTGGAAACAATCAACCTTCTAAAAGGTCCAGAAATACCAGGTATGAGGAGTCTAATGTTGTTGATAAAAGAAATGAGTATATTCTTGTATCTACTCTCTCAGCTGCATCTCCGCCCGACACTATGGATGTCTGGCTAATCGATAGTGGTGCCTCAAGACACATCACCGGATTCAAGGAAGCACTTTCTGACATGGTTGAAAGGGATACTAATCTAGAAATTATCCTTGGGGATAATGCCACTTATCCTGTGAAAGGTACAGGGACTGTGACCCTCCATTTGTCTCAAGGACAAGTCCTACGTTTACAAGATGTACTCTATGTACCTCAATTGAAGAAGAACCTTG
This sequence comes from Pinus albicaulis, assembly GCA_034641835.2. Classification (NCBI taxonomy): domain Eukaryota; kingdom Viridiplantae; phylum Streptophyta; class Pinopsida; order Pinales; family Pinaceae; genus Pinus; species Pinus albicaulis. The sequence goes on along the minus strand of CM076578.1, from coordinate 514,259,813 downwards.
TGTCTGTATCTGCCATGGAAGACAAAGGATTCAATGTAACTTTCTCTGATGGAAAGGTGCTCATGTGGAAGGAGAGCTTCAAGGAAGCTATCTCAATTGGTTTTAGAGTTGGTACACTCTACCAAGTTGGAGGGAGTCTGTTGGGAGCTATGACTTGTGATACTATCCGACAAACCGAACTATGGCACCGAAGATTTGGACACCTTCATTACAAGGCCCTTCCCGAAGCAAGGAAGGTGGTGACAGGGATGCCTAACTTTGGAAATAATCATGAAGGTGTATGTAAGGGTTGTGCTGAAGGAAAACATACAAGGGGACCTTTCCCCTCAAGTGTCACAAAGACATCTGATATATTGCAACTGGTCCATTCTGATCTATCTGGTATGTTGCCCGTAACATCCCTGGGGGGATGCTCTTACTACATGACATTTACTGATGACTTCTCTCGCAAAACCTGGATATACTTCTTGAAGAAGAAGGATGAGGCTTTCATGTGGTTCCGTACCTTCAAAGCCTTTGTGGAAAATATGACCAGAAAGAAGATCAAGATTTTGAGGACCGACAATGGCACTGAATATGAGTCAAATGAGTTCAAAGACTTTTGCAGAGAGGCTGGCATTAAGAGGGAGACTACCACTGCATATACTCCTGAGCAGAATGGTGTTGCTGAACGCAAGAATAGGACTATTGTGGAAGCTGCCCGTGCCATGCTATGTGACCAGGGTCTACCAAAGTTTCTGTGGGGAGAAGCTGCAAATACTGCTGTGTACATTCAAAACTGATGCCCTCATTCCGCTTTGGACTCCAAAACTCCCGAAGAGGTTTTCTCTGGTAAGAAACCTGATGTCTCACATTTTAGAATTTTTGGATGTCCTGTCTATTTTCATGTGCCGAAAGAAAAGAGAAGTAAGCTGGATGCTGCTGGGAAGAAAGGAATGTTTGTGGGCTACAGTGAGACTTCTAAGGCATATAGAGTCTATGTAACTGGTCAAAGGGAAGTGGAGATAAGCCATGATGTCACTTTTGACGAAGATGCTTCCCTGAAGAAAGTAGTAGATCTTCCAAGATCTGGAGAAAATCATGAAGAAAGGCTTGGAAATCTGGAAGAACCGCAGGATGAGACAATGCCTGATATTGAAGGACCAATGGACCCTATTGATCCATCTCCTTCACTGGGAAAGAGACCATCATGGCTCAGGGATACCTAAGTGAATGCGGGGTCCATGCGCCCCAGGGGACATTAGAAAGCAGAAGTCGTGTAGATACGAGGGGTATCTAGCGCCATGGTACTATTGTACAATCTCAGACACGGATCTTTTGAGGAAGCCAAATACAGCATCAAATGGATCAATACTTATACGAAGAATATGAGGTAATAATGAAGAATGATATAGAGATGTGGTCCCAGAATGAAGGACAAATCTGTTGTCACGCAAAATGGCTCTACAAGATCAAACATGGATCGATGGTAGCATTGAAAAGTTCAAGGCAAGATTTGTTGCCGTGGCTTCTCTCAAAAGGAAGGAATAGACTATGATGACATATTTGCACCTGTGGCACGATATACCACCATTCGATCAATCATAGCCCTTGCTGCTACGCAAGGATGGAGTCTTCATCAGATGGATGTCAAGACCGCTTTTCTGCATGGTGCAATAAAGGAAGAGGTGTATGTGGAACAACCTCTGGGATTTGAAGTTCGGGATCGAGACACTCATGTCTGCAGGTTGAAGAAAGCCCTCTATGGATTAAAGCAAGCACCCAGAGCTTGGTACGAGAGGATGGATAGTTACTTGATGAAGCTGGGCTTCACTCGAAGTAATGCTGATCCGAACCTTTACTTCAAGGTTGTGCGGGGGAAGCCTCTCATTCTAGTGCTATATGTGGATGACTTCTTCCTGACAGGTGCTGACCCTCTCATTCATCAATGTAAGAGGGAGCTCGCTGCTGAGTTCGAGATGAAGGACCTAGGACTGATGCACTACTTCCTAGGCATGGAGGTCTGGCAGAGACCTGGAGAGATTTTCCTTTCTCAAGGAAAATACATTGTGAAGCTTCTGGAAAGATTTGGAATGGTGGACTGTAAGTCCGTGTCGACACCGATGGAACTCAACTTTAAGAAGTTGAGTGGCGTGACTTCTTTGAGCTATCTTGGCCAATCCTCACGGGTGGTCAACTCATAGGGCTTTGATGTTCTTCTTGAACATGACCCAGGATATATGTTTCAGAGTGAACACTTCTGAGTCACGAGATGGTTGAGCCTCATCACTTTCAGGTTTGGTGCCAAGAATCTTACGAGATATCTTCGGAGCACATTAAACCATCAATTTAGGAATGCCACTGCGGAGTGTGATGTCTGTATGATGATGATGCCGGTGGTGGTGGTGGATCGTAAGAGCATGGGATCTTTGCTTCAATCTTGGTTACGCCGATCTCAAGGATGACGACGAGATTAGTGACAGGCACGCGGAGGCCGAATACATTGCTGCTAGTATGGCCTGTTGTGAAGCAGTTTGGTTGCGAAAGCTCTTTAGTGAGTTGTTTGGACATGTGCTAGATACCACTGTGATACTCTGTGATAATCAGAGTGGGATTCGTATGACTGAGAATCCTGTGTTCCACGACCGATCCAAGCATATTGATATCGGGTACCACTTTATCCGGGATATGGTACAGCGAGGCGCCGTAAGGCTCGATCATATAGGAACTGATGAGCAGGTCGCGGATATTCTCACTAAGCCCCTGGGGAAGGTCAAGTTCCTAACCTTCCGTGAGAGTCTTGGTGTCGTGGAAAGACCCTATGATGTGGGTCTTGTTGGACGATGAGCTCTGGGAGCTCTGGGGGGCTTTGGGGATAGCTTCTAGGAGCTATAAGCACTCATAATGCTTCTGCCCCACCCTTGTGATTATTGAGTTGGTTCGCCTCTCATTTATCTGTGCCCCATATGCATCCTACTCATTGAGTTCAGGGCTCATGGGAAGTACCTCTCATTTTGCCAATGAGGTGGGAAAAGCTAGAGACTATTAGCAAAGACTGATGGACGCATCAGAGATTGTCGTACTCTCTATCTAGGATGGCACGGTCCAACCACTTGATCTGGGATCAAGTTTAGTGAGGTCTGGGACCTCTGCCTGACTTCGGGTCAGATGAATCAACTTTGACTTCGGGTCAGATGAACCAACTTTGGGTTGGTTGGATACTCTTTATGAGTTTGATAGAGGTTTCGAACCTCTGGACTGATTATGTCAGTCGGGGGGATGATGTCTTTGTGACTGACCCACTTTTGTTCTGAAATAAAGAGGCCAGCAAAGCAAGTTACGGCGGGATGACGCACGATGTTTGATTGCACTGATGGATGGAGTTCTCCCTAGTTGAGAGGGAGTGTTAAATTTGGACAACTAGGTCCAAACTCCATGTTATGATGCTCAGATTAAGAGGCTAATATTTGTGTTGGATTCCTCTTTCGGAGAGGTGTAAAATCCATATATAATATGTCTTAATCCGATGAGCAGAACATTTATTTTGAATTTATTATAATAAATTATATGTGCAGGTCGGCCTTAAGGTTTCACGCCCCCAGCAGATGTGTCACACACCCCAATGATGGATATAAATACAGGCAAAGTTGGAGAGCATTTCATCACAACTCAACACACATCTTCTTCTTTCATCTGATGTAGTACGAGCTCCTTAGAAGACATTTCCAGCCCACACGTGTGAAGAAGAAGGACGAATTTCTGTACCGCTGAGCTGAAGGACGAGTTGCTGCAGCTAGGGTTTTGCTGGAAGTTTGACCAGCGTTGACTTTGGTCAACGCATGGTCCGAATGGGCTGAAATTTGGTGAGAAGTTCGATTTTGGAAGGCCGTACTGTTTGGCACAGAAATCGAGGTCAAAGGGTTGACCAATCTGCTGCTGCGTTGACTTTTAGCTTGCTGCCCTGCATTGACTTTTTCAGGACAGCGTTGACTTTTTTGGAGTTGACTTGGGTTGACTCGTTTACTGATTGGAGGATTGTTGTGACACATTCTGGGTTGGCTGACCAAGGAGACTTTGCTGGTTGAAGCATCCTGTTGACCGCCGTAACGCACCACCACATTTTTCCTGTTTCTGATTTGTCTTCTATAAGATCCACTTATATGTTCTATCAGCATTTTACTTAACTATTTGTGTGATTGCTGTAAGAAAAGTAAAGTTGCTTCAAGCATAGAACATCTACAAAAATTAACAGAAACAAAGATTGTTTGTAAGAGATCTATTGCTCATTCTTCTTCGATATTATTCTCAATCAAGCAGAGGGTTTTCCCAATTGTGTTCCCTAGATAATTGTGTTGTTGAATTGTGTGATTGTGTATTTATTTCTGTTCCTATTCCGCTGCAATTTGGTAGAGAAATTATGTGTCTATATGAAAAGAAACAAGTTTTCAGATTGTTCATATTAGCAGTTGCAGAATTTTGTGGATTTTCTACAGGAAAGATTGTGAAATCACAAGAATGCCCAATCTCAAAGGAGTATGGGAGTTAAACTAGCCACAATTGTGTCAAATTTGAGAAGCAATAGGATCAAATTTACTTGGAGGAGAAAAATAATTTGATTGGGGGTCAAATTAAAGAAGTCATGCCTGTAAGCTCCATGATTGTCGCATGTCTATTGAGTAGGAAAAAAGAAACAATAAATTCAGAAAGTTATAACGTCCAGCTTTGAAGACAAATTTGGGTATGGATGTAGTCATTGGAAAACTTGTTCAGAGGTGAATGATTTTGATGGCTCTGATCCTGGAGAAGTGTTTTAGAATTGCTCAAGACTTGAGAAAAAAAATGCCTATTTGATAACACCGATGAAACTGTGGATAATATTATGGGTACATTTTATTCTTCAAACTCTGGTGAAGTGCATAATTGCCAACATTTGAAAGAAAATAATACAAACCTGATCTTGAGATGTATCTAACAAAGAGAAGTGGGAGAAGAGAATCACAGAAATAGTGCACATAAGTTACAAAACACTATATACTCCATTAGAGATCAAAACTACAAAACTGTGGTTGGTGGAGTTACGTGAAGAGTTGGAAGGAATGTTGGGTGAAATTTTCAGAATAAGGAAGTAGGTGTAGTCTTAGGTGAAACTCACAATTATCTCTTAGAACAGGGGATACAAATATATAACACAAAGTGTTAGATGTGATATCATCTTTGACTAAGTCTCTTATGAAGGGTTATGTGAGATGTACAGATATTAGATAGAAATATAGAGTCCATGTAGGCAGACTAACAGAGAACAGCATCCAGCATAAGACAGACAAAAATAGATGCTCATTCCTAAGAAGGAAACCTGCGAGGGTTGGCAGAGGTCACCAACAATCCATACCTTTATAATAATAATAATAAACCGAAATTATCAGTTTCCTGGATCAAGAAGGCAGCCAGACCATATCTCACTGGGGATTTTGGGGAAAAGTAAGTAATGGTTATTCATATGGGCTTGTGCTATACGCATGGAATCGAATCTAGACTAAAAGTAGCAGATGGAATCCCGGCCATTGGGTAGAAGGTGAGTGTATGTAATCCATTGAGCGAGTTTGACAGAATTGAGTCTGTTTGCTCGGTTGAGCAGAAGGCATTAGGACCATGGTATCAATGCCTCCATTTTCCCCATGACCCACCCCATGGTTTAGTTTTGCTAAGTACATAACTGTCAATTCTCTGTTTTACAATACTTTTTCCTCGGAGGATGTTTGATTCAGTATTTAGTATTATGGCTGCAACCACCGTCCCAATGGTAAGTTGCATGTAATCGTTTCCTCATATTACGGGCAGCCCTCATTTTAGTAAAAATTGGGCACAAAAAAGGCATTTAAATTTAAATGCAGCTGAATTCAATTGTCAAAGTCAATTTAAACCTCTTGGAATGCAATTCATCCTCATCGAGCATTGAATTTATAAACACAAAACTCACTTATCCCTAATATTACTAAAACTAGTAAAATAGTCATCACGAAGAGCTCGGATCGGTTACAGAGGAAAATATGTGAGGTCACAATCTATAGAGATTTTACAAAATTATAAAATATAGAGACATAAACCTAACCTAGCTATTAAACTTATAAGAAAACGTACCTACAGCTTGCCATCCTCTGGAAAATACACGCTCCATTTCCAAATGCAGAAAGGCAGAGTTGGTGTACCAAGAGCTGGGAGGCGTCACGGCTTTATCCAGGGGTATGGTAGGATCGAATTCTTTCACAAGTGCCGCAACATCGTCGGACATATCAAAGCAAAACGCATTGGATTTGCAGGTTAAACGGCCAAAATCCTTTGTGGCTGAAGAGATTGAAGTGGATGAAAAGGACTTTAATGGCAGATTTTTCCTAGAAGTGCTGAAGAGTGGAAACTGGAGAGGATTCGAAGGGTTGATCGGCTGCTTAATCATCGCCATTAGTGGACAGAGTGCAGTTTTTGCGTATCAGATTCAGGTCTGTAACGCAGTATTTTTTTAATAGCAGGGTGGTGATATGCCAGTGAGTGAATAATCGCATGATATTTAAGATTGTCATGCGACACATTGTTAATATATATATTGTTTTTTAATTCATAGCATTGCTACGGGATTGTATTGAATCGAATCCAATCGAAGGAATTTTAATGAAGTTTCCGAGACAAAGCGGTCTAAGTGACCTAGAGTTCCAGACCAAACAAAATATCACATTTTTAAGTTTCCTGAAAAGAGTGCATTTGTCATGAATTTTGATTAAAGAGTTTGTAGTTTTGTGGCTTCCTTAAATAGTTCGTTCAAACTGTTTGTTTCAAATTGTTTTCAAACTTATTACTAATGTCCTCATAAGTTAAACATCCCATATTGAAGTGTCATATCAACTTCACTTTTTTATAAAAGATACAAGTTTTTCTTCTTACTTTCTTTTTTTTGGAGTTATTCATCTATCTATATCATATCTAAGATGGTGAGATCTGGTCCTTAGCTGCGTTATTTAAATTTTAGCATTTCTCTTCATTGTGGCACTCAAATAAGTCTTTTCATCATGTGAATGTGTTGTGTTGGAATTTTTTACATATAGTGTGTTTTTGCGGCCAACCTATTTTTCCCACATGTTAGTCATGAAATTTGTAAGCACCCAATTTTTTATCTCATCTTTAGAATAAAGACAATCTTGCAAATTAATTCTCCATTTGCCCATCCACTTGTCATTTTGATTCCTCCAAGTTTTCTTCCTACGCTTTAGTTCCTCTACAAATCATCTTGGGCCAACGGTGCTAATCCATGTCTTCCACCTTTTTTAAATTACTTAACAAACAAATGATTATTGAAGCCTCCATCGAGAACATAACAACCTCAACTAGCGGGATCACATCTGGGACCATTGATTTGACTTTGAGGTTACTAGCGATTAAGTGATTTTGAATTCTTTCTAATTGTCTCCACTTGTGATTTGACATGTTGCTCCCCTGAACCTCACATCCATTGAGGACAACCAGGGTAACCAACACTCCAAAAAGAGTTTTCTTGGTTTTTCGGTCCCATAATTTTCTTTCATGCATTAAGAAGCTCTCCATCCCCCTTGAATCCTTTTAGTTCTACACGTCTCCCAAATGAGTCTGTTCTGCCCAAATAATAATAATAATAATAATAATAAAACAAAAACAAAAACAAAAATTAAAATTCCTAGGCACTTGTACTCTTCCACCATCTCCAAGGATTTTCCCTCAAATATAAATCTAACTTGTTGTTTTTCTGCTTTAAAGAGAAGACCATGAATTTGGTTTTGCTAATGTTTACTTGTATCCCAACCTCTTGAAAAGAGCTTTGGGACCTTTAAATGTTCTCTCAAACCATGAGAAGATTTTGCAATTAGGATAAGATTGTTAGCATACAAAAGTAGCTTCACCACATAATCTACTAATTGAAGACCCTCACCACTAGTGTTGTTTAACCATTCTTCCAGCTTATCAATATGTAAACCAAATAATGTGGGGGAAAGGGGGAACCCTTGCTTGACCCAAATGTCACTACCAAAGCATTCAAAAAATCCTTCCTTAGTTTTAATTTTAGCACTTTCTCAAAGAGTTTATGGACAGGTACTCTATATTCACTTGGAATTTCGAGCTCTTCCATTCTTCTCCAAAGCGTATCCCAAGGAACAGTGTCAAAAGCTTTTTTGAAATCAACAAAGAAACAAAAGGCCTCTCCACCCTCGATGTCCCATACTTTTTCAATGAAGTGCCTAAGAGTGATGCAATGATCAAGGGTAGAGTGCCTTGGCCTAAAACCAACTTGTCCTTTTTCTTTTTTACCCTCTTTTTCTGCCATATTGCTGATTCTACGCTCCATCATGTTCGCAAAAAAATTCCAAGAAGAGGATTGACCATAATAGTGCGATAATTAGAGGGATTATTAATATCTCCACTTTTTTAAAGAGGGATAGCAAAACAAGTTGTCCATTTAACTGGAAAATTTCTTTGCATAATGTTGTTGAAGATCCTTTTAGTGATTGGGGCCAAGATATCAACACTCCAATTTAAAAATTGTGAATGCAATCCATCAATGTCTTGAGCTTTACCACTTGCTATTTTTTTTATACCACGCTTGACATCATCCACTAAAAATAAGTTGGTTGTCGTGTTGATTATGGGAGGGCTACTTTTCTCTTGTTTTCTCTCATAGAAGAGCTTTTGCATATTCTAACCAATGTGTGTTTGAGATATTATTATTTATTTGCTTTCTCTTTTGTTGTAGTTCCCACCAAAATCCTTTGGGGTTGTGCTTTCCCAGAGAGATTAATTCATTCCTTCTTGAAGTCACATAATTTTATTTTTCTTTGTTTTTATCACATTTTTATACTTTTTCGTGTTTTCAATGTTTGTGTCCTTCTCCTTAAGGGACCTTTTAGCACCCTTGCACTCTTCATCATGCTAAGGATTAGTTGGAAAAGTGTTTGAGACCCTCTTTTTGGGTTGATATCTTTTGCACACCTTTAAGGCTCTGTGGATTAGAGGGATCAACATATCATTGCAAATGCACTCTATTTTTGCATTGTATTTCTTGTTTTTTTTTTGTTTTTTGTCAACTGAAAGTGTTGTTATAGAGTAGCAGCAAAGCGCACTTGATTTTTTTTATTCATGTAGATTCTCCATTTGCACTGGCTTTCTTGTGACATTGTTGGCTCTGCACTCCCTATAGCCCACTTGTGTGTAAGCCCAACTTAATAAAGAAAGGCATATGGTTGAATTCATCTAAATAGGACAAACCCCAATATTGAACTCCAACAGATTGCAAATAGAGCTATGAAAGCATATTAAATAGTCCACCACACTTTGACCATTGTAGGTTTTACATGTGATGTCGTCGAATTTTGGCCAAGCTTTCATGCCATTGCAAATGGCCATGTCATAGATGCTACATAAGCCTAACAACCCAACGCCAAAGTGTGACACACTCCCATTCCCATCTTGAGAAGTCTTTTTCCAAGTGTGATCCTTAATCTGATCTGAACTTAAATTGGAACACAACAAAATATAGATATAACCACAAATACAAAGATGCAATAGAAATAACACTTCATTTCATTAATATCAAAGAACTGAAATATGCTTACAAACATAATGGAAATAAACTAGCTCAGGCGATGGTAGCTTATCTCTGAGAGGAGATGTGGCAGCTACATGCCTCTAAAATGTGTTACAATGAGTCTCAAGGGTCTTTTTATGATTGAAAAATAAGGGAAAACCATAAACAACCAAAACCCTAACTCCATGAGATGGAATGCCAAGAGTTTATGGGCCTCGATGGGGTTAGTTGGGAAACCAACTACTCAGTGTCGTAACTTGGTCATAGTATCTCTGTTTGGCACGTACGATACCTCGTTGGAAATATCACTCTAAGCACTACACAATTTTCCGCATGCCCTTGCCTATGGCTATGCACCTGTTGCAAACCTCAAAAAACATCGTTTAAGGGGTCAAAATTGCTCTGAAAGTCCAGGACCCGAAAAAAAAATGCTAAAAATAGTAAATATTGCTATAAACAAGGAAAATGAAGAAAAATACTAGAGGTCTAGGTGGAATAAGCGAGTAGCAAACAATATCCACCTAGATCAATCCTCCCTCCTTACGAAGCAATGGTCCCCATTGCGTGTAGAGCCTCCATGAGGTGAGGAAATTTCTATTGAATCTGGTCCTTGGTGAACCACTTTCCCTGGTGAAAGAGTTGGTCTACTTTGAAAACTCGATATAATTGGATCCTCTGTTGGCGAGTGTTCTTGATCTATGTATCCATGATTTGAGCAGTTGTGGCTTGTTCCATGCAGTATGGGTTTAATTGCGTTGGTGTGATTTATTATGCAATGTCATATGTGTCCAGTAATGGTGGAAAGTGTGGTCAAAGGCGGTCCACATTGAACATTGGGTGCAAACCAAGGAACGATGGAATATTTAGCTTGAAATCATTGTCTCCTACAACCTTAGTGATGTTGTATGACCCATATAGGAGAGGCTGAAACTTTCGTTGGGGCCCAGCGAGGCGCTTCTTCTACAAATGTAGCCAAACTTTGTCGCCCACCTGGAACTTGTGTAGAACCCAATGGTGATCATATCGTTGATTAAACTTAGCATTGCCTTTGTCCAATATGTCATGGACCTGCTGGAGGATGTGCTAGATGCGCTCAATGACGTTGTTAGCCCTATCAACTTCGGACTAGACATGGGTCAAAGTTGCCTGAGTAGTTGCAAATGGTATGGCCACATCAATGAGACATAGTGGCTGGAACCCCAACCCCATGTGCGTGGATGCTTCAAGTTGTACATGCGCATAATGTGTATGATCATCTTGTTGACAACCTCTATTTGGCCATCATTTTGGGGGTGGGACGTCGTGGACTTAGTGAGCTTGTCCCAATCTGAGATAATGAACTGTGGGATCCCAAAGTGTACCCACACTCATTCAAACAAGGCTTAGCAGTGGCTTCTGCTATGATTCTCCTCTTGTAGGCTGTCGGAATGGCCATCTTCGAGAATTTTTCGACGACCATGGAAACACATGTAATTCCATCTTCCCACATCAACCCAAGTAACCGACCAACTAAAGGTAAACATGCGATGAGAGGCTACTAATATGAGATTCAACCTCCTAGATTACCTTAAGGAAGTGGAACCGATGGAAACAAGACAAACGCACCTTACACGGCATCAAAAACATCCTCAGGAGGTAAGCCAGCCTTCCAGGCCCCTGAACCCTAAGGGAGACTAAGTTTTTGACCAATTTGAGCTTTAGTTGTGGGCATGCCAAGGCAAGGTAGCAGACAAGGCCCGGTTTGGTCAGTTCTGTGCCTGCAACTCCGAGATTTGTGCCACCTTTTTAGCCCCAGAGCCCAAGTCACTGCCCATAACTTCGTGAAACAGTAGGAGATGATAAATAACATTAAAAAAAAGGTACAAAAGCAATCACATCATCAGAAACTCATCCGGACCCCTCCTAACCATGACAGGAATTTCGTCAAACATGTCACAAACATTGCATCTATAGGTGTAAACAACATATTTAAACATAGGGGTCTCATACTTACCTGAGAATCTTTAAGAATCCTTGCTCCCTTACATCATAAACTGCAATACAATCTATTTGACCATAGATACATTGTGCATTCATTTACAAGTAAAAACATGGATATAGTCATACATCACTAATAAAATACATGCTTATAACCAGCATAATAACAACAGAAATACCATGGATACAACAACAATAGAATCCACATAATAACCAATGCATTTGCATACCGAATACCAAAAGAATGAGCTCTTCATTACTGAATGTAAAAACCAACCGGAGATGGGACTTCCACGTTCCACCCGACCATAGATTGGTTGAGCTAAATCCCTCTTCATCCAGTCACCCCCATGCCATATTCCAAGCATGAATGTGGGACTCATAACCCACCAAAAAAGCATGGATGCTACCAGGGTTCTCCGCCTACACCATAAGGAATTTGAGTGCCTCCTAGTCTCTCAGGCTTTACCATAATCCACAGTATGAATCATGGATCACTAGGCCCTAAACCAAGACATACTTTCTAGGCTTTATCATACATCCCATCCCGGGACCTACTAGGCCCAACAGAGAGAAATCCAACTCTTGGCTTTACCGTATATCATACCATTCACCGGCAAGGATTGCTAGGCCCATCGAGGCATACAATCTAGCTTTACCGCAACCCACAGTCTAGATCAAGGGTTACTAGGCTAGTTGCTTTACCGTGATCCAAAATATAGTTTAGGGACCACTAGGCCATGTGTTTGTCATTTCAGATATCCACCCCACTCAGCTTCGAATCCGATCCGTCCAACCAGCTCAACCGAAGTATGAGAAACCCATCTCATCAATGCTATATGAAAATGGCATGGCTAGGCTAAAAACATTGTCACACCTAGAAAACCCATGCCAAGACATAAAAGAACCACATGAAATACCATCCATGCCATATCTAGCAAGGAAATCACATATGAAAATCAATACCTGCAAAGAATCTTGTTGTAGCTACTTGATCCTGCTCTTCCTTGCTTTCTTTTTCTTTCTTGCTCTAATGCCCAAGTGCTCCAAGAAAACCCTAAGTGTCCAAGAGTGAGAGAGAGGGAGAATAATGAAAGAGCTCCAAAACTGAACTAACAAAAGGTTACCAACTGATCCTCAAAAGCTTTTTTATTAATGAAGCCTCCATTTTCTTCATTTTCCATTATTTTCCTTCATTTTCCACCTCACATGCAACCTGTGACCTTTCATCTCCCTTTTCTCCTAATTTACATTATTTTCGTAAATAAATGTGTCAAATATTCCATTTGCCTTTCCAAATTCCTTTTCCTTTTCCATTACCAATTTCCTTAGCCATAAAAAATTGAAATGAACACCCGCTAGGATTTTTTGCCCACCATTCAGCTTGGAATACGTGTCCCATCAACCGTGGTCTTATATATTTTACATGGATTTTTACCAGGGATGTTACATAACCCTCCCCCTTGGGGGAACACCATCCTTGGTGTTCAATGACACCTATAACTAGCAAGACCATTGAAAATAAAACATACTGCCCATGGAGCTTTATAACACAACTCGTTGCAGTATTTACAATGAATAACCTGCTCAAAATCAAAACCATCATGACAATCATACCGTGTACTTGAGATTTACAACACAACTCATTATGGTATTTACAATAGCAACCACATTTGCTTCAACTAGCAAATAATCATATTGTCTATGGAGCTCTATAAATCTAGCTCAATACAATATTTACAATACTATACACATATACACATTTTCTCAACCAACAAATAAAAGGATATGATGCCCATATAAGCAACAAGGGAATCCAAAGGCTCACACCTCCACCCTCAAAGTAATACTAGGATTCACTTCCTTCCCAGAAGTTTAGAATCCTCTACCAAAGTCAAAGTTACATCCATGTCTGGCACTGCAATCCTGCACCATTGTACGCTCAGTGAATAGTTACCATCTCATTGGTCCAGGGCACACTCCTAATGTGCATTTCATTCCATCTGGAAATGCTAATGACAAAACAACACCCATCCCCGAACTTCCCTTCTCTGTTACACAGTCCCTTGGGAAATCCGGTCACCCCCTTCCGTGTAGTCACACACCTTCCAAGTTCCATTGGCACCCCCATCCTGAGCAATCCATCCCTTGGCAAGGCTTCCTCGCATCAAAAGGTACAAAACCGAAGGCATATACTTGCCTCAAAACCATCATTATGGTCATAGCATGTTCATGGAAATTAATGGACACTATTGGGTACCAGTGTCCCACAATGGACCTGCTCCTGAAGTGCTTTACCAACATATTGTTGCCTGTTTCAATTCCTTTTGCTGACACTACTAGTTCTTGCAGTTGATTTCCACCATCCCAAACCGGGCATTACATGCTTTCTGGTACCAAGCACATAATTGCCATTAGGTTCAAAATAAATTGAAATAATTCATATCATACCTCATTGGTAGCTCGTTAATAAGGTACACTTGCAATTATGTTCACTTCCTATCACAATAAGTCAAACCAGTTGTTTGATCAAATCATCATGTATAAACATATCACATATATTTAGCTCAAAACACAACCATCATAGGTCAAAATCATGAATCACATGCAATCATCATAAACCGTAATCATAAATCACATGTAACCATCATAAGCTAGAATAATAGATCACATGCATAATAGAACTGAAATAAAATATCGATACTTATCCTTCATCGGTCCTTACTTATGCCTTTTTTCTTCTATACACACACCATATCAGTTGCCACACCCGGTAAGCACCCAATTCCTTTGCTTCTATTCGCTCATGTACACATACACACAATGTAAAACACGAACATCCACACAAGGCATACAACACCACACAATACATACACCCACATCTGGTGTATAATAAAACACAATACATACACCTATACCTGGTGTAAAACACAATACATGTACATACACATACATCGAGTGTACCATACAACAAAATACATACACCTACATCCAATGTCCAACACAAAAAATACACATGTCATGATACCACGACTACATCATGCATATACATAGTATCGCATACCCTCAACACAACATGTACGACATGAACCCGATACCACATGTATAACAATACCATATGCACAACATGTACACAGTACCATCTGTACACAGGACCGTCTGTACACAACACTACCTGCACAACATGTGCACAACATCACATGTACACGACACCACCTACACAACACGTACACAACGCCAAATGTACATCATACCACCTGTACAATGTGTACACATTGCCATATGTACACAGTACCACATGCACGACATGTACATGACACCACATGTACAATCATGCACACAACACCACATGAAAATAACACCATATGTGCATCACGCACACAACACCACATGTACATAACACTGCATATTCAACATGTACATAGCACCATACATACACATCACCATGTATCCAACATGCGCACAACACCATATGCACACAACACTGCATATCCAACACGGGCACAGTATAATAGGTACACAACACGCATATCCAACATGTACATAACACCATCTATACCAAGTACTGCATATGAAATACACACACAACACCATATATATACAACATGCATACAACATCATATGTACACAACAGTACATATACAACATTACACATCACCATAGGTACAATCACTGAATATACAACATGCACAACATATACACAACAACAACATCGTACATCCATAGACCACACATTTACCCCACAAGCAACCTTGTTTCTAATGTCTTTCCACTATCCATGCTTATCCTAGCATGGCGCATATCGCACTATTTTCACTTCGCTGATGTACCCCTCAGTGTTACCTACCATAACATAAACATAGGCATAGTACAAAGATAAAATATCAATTCATGTCCACATGATACTGAACTCATATATTTGTCGGAGTTACTCTTCCCACTTGATTCCTCATAAGACCAAGAACCTCTTCATGATATTCACCTGTATAAGAAATCATTCCTCCACAAGAATGATCCTTGAAAACCTTGTCATACAGTGACATAGATACATATATAATCACTAGCATAAAACAATCATCATCCTTTTAGACAACGACCTACATATGCATGCATGAAACCAACATAAACACATGATCAACACACCACCCATCTAGTCAGAGAGTTGAACCACACTCTGATACCTCTCTGTAACACCCTCTTCCCACATCTACCCAAGTAACTGACCAACCAGGGTAAACATGCAACGAGAGGCTACTAATATGAGATTCGACCTCCTATATGACCGTAAGGAAGCAGAACCAATGAAAACAAGACAAACACACCTTACACAACATAAAAAACATCCTTAGGAGGTAACCCAATCTTCTAGGCCCCTGAACCCTGAGGGAGATTGACTTTCTGACCAATTTGAGTCTTAGTCGTGGGCATGCCAAGGCAAGGTAGTAGCTAAAAGCCTATAGTTGCGGGCATGCCAATGTAAGGTAGCGGCTAAAAGCCTATATCCGCGAGCATGCCAAGGCAAGGTAGCGGACAAGGCCCGGTTTGGTCAATTTTGTGCCTGCAATTCCAAGATTTGTGCCACTTTTTCAACCCCACAGCCCAGGTCACTGCCCAGAACTTCATGAAACCATAGGAGATGATAAATAACATTAAAAAAAGGTACATAAGCAACCACATCATCAATAAATAATCTTGACCCCTCCTAGCCATGACGAGCATTTCATCAAACATGTCACAAACATTGCATCTGCAAGTGTAAACAACAAATTTAAACATAGGGGTCTCATATTTATCTGAAAATCACTAAGAAAAATTGCTCCCTTACATCATAAGCTACAATACAATCTATTTGACCATTGTTACACAGTAATTTGTCATCATCCCTACCATTCCCTGTCCCGCACAATGGAGGACCCATTTTGTGACCTGTGAACATTGTCATGCCTTGAAAACATCATCAATGCATTCCTCTAAGCATGAGCTTCATTTGCCCTAAAGATATCTCCTTGCAAAAATCATGAAAAACATCTCTTTTTGCATTGGCGCGGGCAGACAGTTCAGCACTCGCGCCAATGGGGAAAATCTTGCAAAGAGGCCGCGCCAGCCAATTTAAGGAGTGTTTTTTAAATAAACATGGCGGAAGTTGAGTTTCAACAAACTCAGAAACCATTGCCTATCTTGAGTTGGGAGGTTTGGCTGCGGGAGTTCTATGGAAGGGAAGTGGTTTTGCCACCTCCCGTGGAACCTTCCTTGTTGATAGGGCCAATCCCACAATAATAGGGATCCCAACTCCCTCCTTCCCCATCTATAAAAGCTTGCTCAATTCCATGGCAAGCTATTCTGGAAGTGCCTAAGCCTTGAATCTCCAAATTCCCAAGAGCCTTTGTGCTGTAAGAGCCCTCTTTCTTCCCTTAAGGCCAACTCAAGTAAGGAGACTATTGTCGAGAGACTCAGGAGAGGTTTGCCCTTTCCCTGGCGAGCTTTGCAAGATGTGAACGACTGGAGACCCATCCGAAGGATACCACAATGTCAGAACTTTGGTTGTAATCTCTTTCGATTGATATTTAATGAATGATTACGATTATGGTTCCACTCTGTTTTCAATGATGTTAATATGAGTAATATCCTTTCTGACTGATATTTAGTTACGTGTGCCGGATTTTATGCTTGTATCTGTTTGTTTCTTGCACGTGCAGGTATCCATCCACGGAGATCGTAGAGGATCGTGATCTGCCGAGGCTGAGGAACGGGAACGCTCTCTTCTTCAGATCGTAGCATTGGATTCCAGGTAGGCTTCTATCTTTAGTCTTTTCATTCGTAACTAGGATATTGCGTCGTAACATTTTTGATTGTTGCTAGACCCCTGCTGGGCTAGTAGGGATCGCCTCTGTCCGCAGAGGGGATTTATCTCCTCAACAATTTGGCGACTCCACTGGGGAGCGTCTAGACTTCATTGTCTCGTTTTGATTATTTTATGTTTTTCCTTGCTTGATGAGCCTTCTGGGTTGGGTTCTTTTGCTGTTTTTTACTTCTTGGTTTGCTTAGTATGCATTGATCTGCTTCTGGAGTAGTTCTTTTTGTTTTTGGCTGAGAAACTCGACTGGTGCGCTTTTTAGCTCGACAGTCGCGCCAATTGGCGCATGTTGCTTTTGTTTAGCCCGCGCCAATTGCTTTCTGGCGCCAGTTTCAGCCTTACAGTCGCGCCACTCCTGTAAGATTTTTGATTTTCCTCATTTTTGAGCTCTCTGGGTTTGGTCAGTGTTTTTCTTCTTGATTTTCCAACTGCCTGAGTGTGTTGGAGTCCTGTTTGACTGGGAATTCACCTCTGTCCTTTGGTTGTTTGCTTTTATCTATCGATTTCACGTTTTGAGCCCTAGGGCATCTAGTGGCTTAGTGTGTCGAGCCCTCCTTGGGAGTTTTGGTGCTTCGTTTGTCCGGTCGACTTCCTGATTGATTCTCCACATCCTCTTAGTAGTTGTTCATTGTTTTGTTGCGATTTTTGGGTGATTGCTCATTCTTTCATTCAAATTTCGTTTGGTCTTGCATTGGGCCTAGATCACACGGCCCATTGGAGCCCTTGAGTATTTTCTTGGTTTTGAGAGACTTTGGTCGATTTGGGATCTGATTGCTTGCGTTGTTGAGTGAAATTTGTTTGTTTTGCTCTCTCGAATATCGTTTCTCAAGTTGTTCCTTTTGTTTTTAGTTTGTTTAGTGCATATTAGCCATCAAACGTTGAAAATTACAAAAAAAAAAATCTCTTGTGCTTTTGGTTGAATTAGTGCAAATTGCAATCTTTTCGATTTTGCTAGTGATTAGTGATTTGAATGAAAAGTTTTCAATTTCATTAGTTGCATTAGAGATCTCATTGTTTTGTCTTCCGATCATTTCTTTTGTGTAAAAGCTCTCAACTCTTCTGTAACTAGTTTTCATCGAACGAAATGTTGGACTGTGGCATGTAGCTTTGCATTTAGGAGTCTTTTAAGACACTACATATGATAGGGCCTAAAAATTGAAACTTAATCGAAGATCAACTTTAAAATCTATCCAATTAACCTAAGGCAGCATTGAAATCTAACGAAACATTTTTAGAGGTCTAGGCTAGAGACGTGTTCCGACGTCTTTAAACCTAGCAGCTGTCGTTCGCCTTTTGGCTTTAGACAGCTCTAGTACGGACTTGTGCTCCCCGTACCGTCGCGTATATAAAGGGATACCCCTCTAGGTTTTCAATCCTTTATCCACAGGAAGCCGAGTCTGCCGCCCTATACCCGTGATACACCGAACACAACATTCGGGGAGACTACCTGCACGTATGGAAAGTCCTTGGTCGATTTATGTTTCATTATTAAAACCAAGGTGTATATTGCAATTCACGGATATTTGGTACACCCTTTGTGCCTAGTTTTTCCTGAGCAGTCATTTGGTCTTTTCTGACTCCCTAAACTTGAAAAGACCGTCGAGCGCTTGTCCTTTCACGCTTGTATCAAATCTGAAAGAGATAGAGTCATCTTTCTATTGTTTCTCGACTCTTAAAATATGAAACGATAGAGTTTCTTACTTTTCAATGTGGTAAAAATTAATCACCCACGATTACACGCCCGCTTAGATATTGCTTGTTGACCGTTTGATCGTGTGCCCTTAACTCGTTTTCAGCGCGTGTGTGTGTTTGCTTCTTTTTCTCTGGTCTTCTGCCACAGTGGCGGAACCTTCGGTTTCGTCTACTGGTAGTCCTTACACAGACGATTCTCCAGAGGCTTCCCAATCCTCTGTCGAACCACAGCAGCCTGTTGTTTCCGAGTTTCCTGACGGGGGACTGGTTCTCGCTGAGCAACCCTTTGGAGGACCAGTTGAGTTCAATTGGCCCTTTTCAGACCCTGTGTCTGAATTGAGATTAGGAGCTGATTTCCTTTCTCTTACATCAGGTTCGCCTTTTGTTGCTGTTGTATTTCCTCCTAGTCCTCGCCGTCTTTTGCGTGATTTAACGGCACGATCAACCATGAGTGATTCTGGTGAGGAAATCCCAACGTCCGGTGAAGAATATCAGCTCTTCCCGCGTAGATTGTTTGAGGGAGACAACTCTGAGCTGGCTAACATGTCAACAGCCAGTCCTTCTTTACCACAGGGATACAGATCTCTGGGTCAGATCATTTCAGCTGCAGCCTCTATGGGAATATCATCCCCTGCTTCGAGGCCAGCTGCTACTACACCCGGGGTGTCTCCTCGGACGCCCGTCACTTCTGTTCCCGTCCGGCCCACTGTCTGTGTGGCCGCATCTTCTCCTGTTGTCTCAGCATCTGCTACCAGGGCTGGGCCAACTCCTGAAGATGTTTATCTAGCAACTGCTATACTGGAGAACATATCTCCGGAGGAGTATCGGTTGTCTTTGCAACAGCCGAACGCCGAGGTTGGACCCTCCTCCCAAGATCCCTACCGATCTTACTTTTCGCACTATGCACAGGACGGTACTCCCGTGTATGCTTTCCCAGGTCAGTGTGACGAGCACGGGGAGATTTTGCGTCTACCCGCTCCTGAGGCTTATCTTTATGCTCAAGGTTTACCGTACAACCAGGCTTATAACCCGCAGGGACAACCTTTCCAAGGCCAACCTGGCTATCTTTATGATCCACAGGGGCAGCCCATCCAGGGCTACCCTGCAGGCCATCAAGGGCCATCGTACAGTCCGCAAGGACAGTATTACAGCCCTTCCGGTCAACCTATCCAACCTCAGCCGGGGTACCAATCGGGACCGGTCTATGGTCCTGGGGGGCAAATCTAGCCTTCTTTGCCGATGCAACCGCAGTATCCTGTTGTTTCTAACGTTGCATATCAGCCAGGACCATCCTATGGTTCTGCTTCAGGTCAAACCGGTTTCCAGCAAGTACCTGGTCCTGTTCCACCACCAGGCCAACTAGCTCATCCGGTACAACCCGGTGTTCCGCCTCCAGGCCAACCGGTCCATCCGGTACAACCTGGGGCTCACTTACAACCAAGTCAACCTGCGCAACTGGCGCCGCCTGTCTATCCGGGTCAGCCTGGTCATTCAGGTCAACCCTTATATCCGGGTCAACCTGTTCACTCAGGTCAGCCCTCTCAGTCGGGTCAACCTGTTCATTCAAGGCAACCCGCTCATTCCATTAACCCTGCACAGTAGCCGGTTCATTCAATGCCGCAGCCAAATCAACAGCTGCGCCCTACGTATCAGGCTCCACAGGGTTCCACTTTTTAGCAGCCTACTCATCCTCAGGGTGGTTATTATCCTCATGGTCAGTCTCTACCGAACTATAACCACCCCAGAGGCTCTCAGTATTATCCTCCTCCACCCGGTTCTACCTACACTCAGCAGCCAAATCCAAACGCTGCTTATACAGGGCCGACGCATAATCAGGGTCCGTACCCTGGTTATCAAGCCCCACACTATGGTTACCAGCATCCAAATCAGTCTGGTTATACGACCTACGCCCCCTACGGTCAGAATCCTGTGGGACAGAACCCGTGGGGGCAAGGATATTCACAACCATCGTGGAGTATGGGTACCAGACCTCATCCTGGGCCTGGCATGGCAGTTAATCCTCCATTGCCGTTCCTGGCTACCTTGGAACTGCCGGATGTTTCAAAGTTGACCAATGATCCGATTTTACATAATCCGTATTGGCCTCCAGTTCCCACCAAGATACCAGGTGACTGTCCCAAGTTCGAGGGAAAGCCTGGAGAGGACCCCCAGGCGCATGTGATGATGTATCACCTTTGGTGTTCGTCTAACTCTTGGGTCGATGATTCGATTCGCCTGCACCTCTTCCAGCGCACTTTAACTAGAGCTACTGCTAAGTGGTACATAGAGTTATCCAGTGGCATTTTTCAAGATTTCAACTCTTTAGCCATGGCTTTCCTCACGCATTTCCAGTTACCGGTTCGGTATGAAGCCGGGACGCACCTCCTGACTTCCCTGAAGCAGGATAAAGCCACTCACATCTCAGATCACATTCATGAGTGGCGGCGCCGTCGTAGACTGATCAAGTTTCACATACCTAATCAGATATTGACTCACTGGTTCACCACCTCCTTTGTGAATAAAATCGCTCAGGATATCGCGATGGGAGCGTGCGTGACAGAGGAACAAGCCATCGCGCGTGCCCAGTACCTGGATCTTGTCTATTCACAGTCTGGCACGCTTTATGACATCTTGAATGATGCTCCACGGCTCGGGACCACTAAGGCTCCGCCCACCCCTGCGGTGGATGGTGTCATTGGTTCTGTCTCTCAGAATTCGAAGAAATCTTCGAATGGGAAGCAGAAGGCTAATTCTTCCAACAATACCTTTACCAATCCCGCCTCATCTGATTCTGGTAAAACTGCGGAGGTGAATGTCGTTCAGGCCAATCCTGCGGACAAATCCTCCAAAGGGAAGAAGAAGGGCAAAGGCAAATCTAAATTTGATGCCCCGAAACCATAATCTAAGTCGCGTACTGAGGATGGCTCCCAACGTAAACCAAAGTACCCTTGCCTCATCTGTGAAGGGGACCATTATACTAAGGATTTTCCACGACGATCCGAGGTTAATCAACTTCTTAAAGGCCCTAAAGGGACTCCGGCTATTTTGAAAGAGCCATTTCCATCTCAGCAGACCCAGATGGTCGAACAGGCATCACCATCTGCACCGTTTGGGTCTCAGGTTTTCATGGTGAAGAGTGTTGCACCTATCTCTGTCGCTACGCGGTCGAAGGATTACAATGAATCGCGACAGGCACCTGGGAAGGCAGTTGCGGATGGGCCGCCTCCCCCACCTGTCTCCGGTCCGTTGGAAATCGAGAAGCCCTCTCTGGAACCCGTTGTGAAGCCACCTCCCAAAGGTGTCCTTCGAAGATCTTCTTATAATCCAAACGCTAGTGCCGCTCAACATTACAGTATTGTTGAGGATCTGGCGCAGGCGCCATGTGCTATGTCTGCACTTGAGGTTCTTCAAAGTTGTCCTTCACAACGGAAGGCTTTACTGTCTGCGATCGAGGGCATTGATCCCGCCGACTCGAGCCTTCTCACCTTCGATCTGGAGAATTTTACTCCCCGGCTTCCACATCAAATCGCTTTGGTCATTCAAGTCGGGATTAACGGTCTGAACATTCATAGGGCCGTCGTAGATGAGGGTGCATCTACCTACGTTATGTCCTCCGCTTGCTGGAAGGCCATCGGCTCTCTAGCCTTGTCGTCATCTCCCAATGCCCTTGAGACATTTGATGGTCGGGAATCTAAACCCCTGGGCGTTCTCGAGAGTCTCGCGATCACATTACAGGGAAAAACTGTCAACGTAGAAGTAGAAGTGGTTGACGCTAAACTCAACTACAATATACTTCTTGGCCGCAGCTGGACCCATGCCATGCTCTGCGTGCCGTCCACCGTCTTTCGATTCATTAAGGTCCCTCACGAGGGCAAGATTGTCACAGTGGATCAGTTGTCATTTTTCACCTCTAACTCTGAGAACAACGTGCCATACGTGGATCAAATTCCGAATCCCCCGGACAGTGTAGGACCTGGTCTCTTCAAAGACCCAGTCCTCATGGGTATATTTCCTGCATCGCCACCGCATACCGCTCAAGTCAACATGTTGTCCAGGTCCGATGACCCCTGGCTTATTCCTACACCTGAGCAGGTATATGAGTTTGGAGAATCCATGCCTTTAACGCCAGTAGAGATCAGCTACTGTGAGATTTTTGCCGCATAGGATCCTCCGCCTCCTCAGAATGCTCCTTTGAGCATGGCTCTCGACGTCTACTCCCAATCCCCCTGGCTTGGTCAGGCTAATTCACCTAATCCTCTCAGAGAGACTTTTCCTTCCGATGAGGCTATCATTGAAACTATGTCTCTTGAGGAGCTGCCTTGGGGCGATGGACATCATCGCTCCTCGTTTATGCCTAGCTTGGGGGCAATGACTGATTTTCTGGAGCGTTATGCTACTCAGGTTCCTTCCCCTCCTCTTCAAACACCGATCTTGACGCGTGAGGTTTTTTCGGAGGGTAATCTGAGTAACATTACTCAAACTGTTCCAATCAACATCTCCGCTAAACCGGGGATTGTTGAGAATATTCATGTGGGTGTGACTTGTTCTCTCGATGAGATTCAAGTCTATACTGAGCTTTTCAAAGAATTCAGAGATGTTTTCGCATGGTCTTACGAGGAAATGCTGGGGATTGACCCTAGTATTGTAGTGCACGAGATTCCAACCTATATAGGTGCGAAACCCGTGCGCCAACGCTTACGTCCCATGCATCCTCAAAAAGCCGCCGCCATCAAGGCAGAAGTTGAAAAACTTCTGAACGCGGGTTTTATTTATCCCATCCCCCTTACAGAATGGGTGTCCAACATTGTCCCTGTCGATAAAAATTAGGGTACAATTCGAGTCTGTGTGGATTATCGCGACATCAATCGCGCCTGTCCAAAGGATAATTATCCCACTCCGTTTATCGACCAGATCATTGACGAATGTGCCGGGAGTGAGATCTATTCCTTAATGGACGGTTTCTCAGGATATAACCAAATCAATATTGCACCTGAGGATCAACACAAGACCACATTCATCTGTCCGTGGGGTACTTTCGCGTATAAAAAACTCCTGTTCGGCTTGAAGAACGCTGGAGCCACTTTCCAGCATGCGATGTCCTACGCTTTTCATGACATTCGCCATATCGTTTAGCCTTATCTGGACGACTTGCCAGCCCATTCAGGCAAGCGAGAAGACCATCCTGAGCATCTCCGCCAGATCTTTCTTCGTTGCAGGCGCTACAATATCAGGCTCAATCCTCATAAATGCGTCTTCTGCGTTGATTCTGGCCGTCTTTTAGGATTCATAGTCTCGAAAGACGGAATTCGCCTTGACCCTCTAAAGGTCGAGGCCATCATAAATCTCCCATCACCCTCCTCCCTGTATCAGTTACAGAGTCTGCAAGGGAAAGCGAATTTTCTTCGGCGCTTTATCCCGAATTATGCCGAGGTGGCCAAAGGATTCACTCGTTTGTTAAAGCAGAACGTTCCCTTTCACTGGGACGAAATTGCTCAGGAATCCTTTGAGAAGCTGAAGACGTTGCTTGTCAATGCTCCGTTGCTTCGTCCTCCGGACTACCATCGTGACTTCACTTTATATCTAGCCGCCGCATTTAGCACCATAGCCATGGTCTTGGTGCAGGATGACGATCACGGTGATGAACATGTTGTTTATTACCTGTCTCGGAACCTTCTCGACCCGAAAACGCGTTATGCACATGTCGAGAAGTTGGCATTAGCAGCAGTACACGCTGTACAACGCTTTCGCCATTACATCCTTTTGCGCACGATAACAGTGGTTTCAGACTGCAACCCTATGACGTATATTCTTTCTAGACAATTACTGGGGGGCAAGTACTCCAAATGGATTGTGATCCTGCGGGAGTTTGACTTGGAGTTCACTACTGCTAAGTCAACTAAATCACTGGTCTTCACGGATTTGATATGTTCTCTCCCTACAGACTCTGTTCCCTCACACTCTGAAGACCATATACCGGACGAAACGCTTTTCCTCATCAGTACTCGTGATCCTTGGTACGGTGACATAATAGTGTATCTTCAGACCTCGACATTTCAGTCTGAGTTGGATAAAACTGCTCGCCGTTGGATTCGGCACCAGTCCCAACCCTACCGCATAGTAGGAGATACCTTATATCGCATTGGAGTAGATTCGGTGCTCCGGCGATGCCTAACCTTGGAAGAGGCTGAGAAGGTCTTAAATGACTGCCACAGTGGCGCCTGTGGCGGACATATGTCCGGGTATGCTACTGCCCAGAAGATTCTGCGAGCAGGTTATTTCTGGCCTTCCATATTCAAGGATTGTATCACTGCAGTCCGTAAATGTCATCCATGCCAGATTTTTCAGCGCAAGATGCGCGCGCCGCCATTGCCTTTGCATCCCGTTATTACCGTCGGCCCTTTTGCGAAATGGGGCGTGGATTTTATGACGTGTAACCCTCACTCGGCCGGGGGGCATGCATATATCATTGTCGCCGTCGACTACTTCACCAAGTGGGCCGAGGCGATGCCTACACTAGCTGCTGACGGGAAAACGGCTGCTCAATTTATATTCAACCATGTTATCGCACGGTTCGGGGTTCCTCAAGCCATCGTCACTGATCACGGTACTCATTTCCGAGATTATATGATGGCGGAGCTGACTTCAACGTTGGGCTTGCGTCACGACAGCTCAACACCATACTACCCTCAAGCGAATGGTCAGGTTGAAGCAGTGAACAAGGTTTTGGTCACTATGCTTCAACGAACAGTTGGTATTCATAAATCCAATTGGCATCTCCAACTGTTCTCAGCTCTCTGGGCATACCGAACATCTGCTAAGAGTGCAACTAGATTCACACCATTTCAATTGGTGTACGGTCTGGAAGCTACTCTGCCGGTTGAATGCGAGATTCCTTCATTGAAATTAGCTGTGGAGCTTCTACCTGGTACTTCCGCTGAGGAAGAACGTCTTCTGTATCTGGAACGGTTAGATGAAACTCGTCGTCTGGCTGCTTTGATTATCGAAGCACAAAAGAGGAGGGTCAAAACTCATTTTGATCAATCTGTTTCTCCCCGTTCTTTTATCGAAGGAGACCTCGTCCTCCTGTACGATCAAGCACATGATAAGCTTGGAGCCGGTAAGCTCCAGCCTATGTGGCATGGGCCCTATATAGTAAAACGCGTTTTGAAAAATGGGGCCTACGAGCTCATAGATTATGAAGGAGTTCCGTTGGCACAGCCCAGAAATGGGTTGTACCTCAAAAAGTACTATGCCTGAAGTGATTTCTTGGTGTGGTGTGTGTACATAGGTGTGTGTTTTCATTTGTGTGCTGTATTGTGTGGTGTGCTTTGTAAACATCTTTCTGCTGATCGGGTCTTCCTGGTTGTGCAGATGTCTTTTCATCCATTTGTTGGTTTCGCGGATGGTGCCTCCCGCAGTACCAGGAATCTGTCTTCAGCAGCCTGGGTAATCTATGATCCTGCTGGTGAGTTGATTGACCTGCAAGGAGTGTGTCTAGGACGTACCACGAACAACATCGCAGAATATAGTGCTGTGTTAGAGTTATTAACCGAGGCAGTAAACCTTGGTATCTGTGAATTGATCATGTATCTAGATTCGCAATTTGTGGTGTTACAACTGAACGGACACTATTCGGTAAGAAACCCGTCCATCTTACGTCTGTATCTGCGTATTCGATTACTGGAAAGAAATTTTGACTACATTACATATCATCATATACCCAGGCATTTGAATACACTAACAGATGCAGTAGAAAATTTGGTATTAGACAGACATTTGCGCAATTTATAAATCATTATCACATGTAAAGAAAGATCCATCCAGAAATAGATATGCACATATATATAGATATCGAAATGTTTACATAAAGTGTGTCACATAAAAGTCAGAATATACATAGTCGTCTTAAGTACATCCGGAGACGACACGTCTCTCAAAAAATAGGTGTGGTATAAATCCTAAGAGCTAATCCGCATGGTGCTCATGATAGCATGTGACTGTACGCACTAAGCGTCTCAGGATTCGGTGGATCCGACTCGGAACTCCCACTGTGTGGCGCTGGTATGCCATCGGTACGTCTGCCAGCCGAGCATAGTCTGGGATCCCGTGGGCAATGCCCTCGAGATTCTGGATCAACTCCTCTCCTCCAGTGCCCTCTCCCTGAGGATCAGGGGCAAGTTGTGTCCTCCGTGAGATTGGAGACATCCCAGCTGGTCTCTCAGGTCCCACATCTGCATGCATATATAAAATGTGTTAGGACGAATGTGTATTAACAAAAAAACATAAAAATATAAAATCAAAAAACATGAGGTCTTACCCAACTCCTCGTCCCAGTCATCTCCTTCTGGCAGTGGGAGATCTGGGTCTCCGGTGAAGTCAGTTCCTGCATAGGGCCAGTCTTCCATGACAATCAGCTAGCGCCGTAACCACCTAAAGAATTCCGGCCTCCAGGACATCTGTTGGCCGCCTCCAGCTCTGGGCATCAATGCAGCCCAGCGAGCCATTCTTGGCTCTCGTGGTATCGGATCTGCTACTGCGGCCCCTTGGCCCTGGAAGATTGGTAAGCGTTCCAGGATGAACGATACCAGAATGGAACCATAACCGAACTGTTTCAGTTTACCCTGTTTTCACTTCGTGAGCTGCCTTTTCATATTGATTGTTACTGCTGTTTCCCAGTCGAATAGCAGGGGACTCATGCATTCTGAGGCCAGCAGGAGTTGGGCCTTTGTGGCCTCGTGCGGTGCTTACGACCCAGCAGCCCGTGTGATGGTATGTAGGACCACTCTCAATGCCAGATCAGGGATAGTGTGGATATCCACTTTCTTGCTGCCTGATCCCATTTGTGCTCCTTGGCACACTCGTGCCATCACTTCTTCCATCTTCTCCCCAGATGGTCTGCTTCCAGTCAACACAGGGATCGGACCTCTGCGGGACAATCCAGTGATAAAATAAACATCGGAAACCTCCAGCTCTAATACCTGGTCTCGTAACCTGAACACCTGTTCATGTTCATCCCAGATACTGATTAAATACTGGAGGAGCTCGGGCTGAGCTCGTAGACACGGTGTGAGGAAGAATTTTTTCAGCCCACAGTTTCTAAGGGCATTCATGCAAGCTTGAATTTGCATGGCTTGTTCGTCCTCTTCTCCATGCTCTCGTTCTTTCCATTCAATTTCCATTTTGATTGATTACCTGCATTCATATGGCCATGAACCCTTAGTTAGATCTCTGATGAGTCTCAAATTCCATGCAATTTGGTCTAAATGTCGAAATTTTAGGCGGATTTTTAGGTTCGGCCGCTGGCGCGGCTGTTTTGTGAACAGTCGCGCCACGTGGCGCGGGCCCTTTATATAAAAGAGCCCATTGGCGCGGGTCCGTGCCCGATACCCGCGCCAATGAGCGCGGCCCTAAATTTTCAAAAGTGGCTCTAGAGAACTGATTTACAGGGTAAAACTAGTAAAAATTGGATGAAAATGTAGAGCAAGGGAGCGCCTCTTACCTGTAACAGACGAGAAGCTGAATGGTCAACTGGATTTGTCGCAATCACCGTCAGAAGTTTCTGCTCCAAATGGACCACTGTTGCTTTTTACCAAGGTAAATAGTAAATGTAATTTTAGTTTTACCAATTTGACATATTTATAACTTTTTGACATAAAATGAGTTGTAAAAAGTCATTTTTATCGAATATTTTTATATGTTATGTCGAAAATGGATTTTACGCTTGCTTGGTATGTGCAGCAGCAGGTTTTTGCGACTTTAACGATGGAAACGAGTTGTATTTTATACTTTTTCGGACTCGGTAAATACATGAAAAAGTCACTTTGGAGTCATCTTTCAGCTCTTTTCTGACTCTCTAAACATGAAAAGATTGCCGAGGCCCTTGTCGTTTCGATCTCGTTAAAATGGACACGAATCGACATCTACCTAGTATACGTTTAACCCTTTTTCGGGCTGGGATGGATTGATTACGAAAAAGGAATACCCTAGCCTATCGCGACTAGGAGGTTTTCTCGGATATTGTTTTCTACCTTTTCAGATCTGAGTAACTATTTACGAAAAGGGACCTGTGGAGTTTACTTTTCCGCTGCCTTTTCAAACTCTCTAAACATGAAAAGACGCCGAGTTCTCCCTTTGTCAGACTCGTTAAACCCTGATGACATCGGACCCAGTCGAAATGACGTTCTCCGAGTTCATCCTTCCTAGGACTCGTTAAATGCACTAGGATGGATTCGCCCAAAGGGCGGACTTATATTACAAGCATATGCTATCCCCTTCAAGCTTGTTATCAAAAACAATTAGGGTACTCGCCAGAAATGGTGGGGGAAAAATAGAACCATCGTCGTTGTCGTCGGCAGTATGTCGCTCTTGAACATGGCACTTGTCTGCATTCGTGTCGGGTTGGGGACATCTCATCTCGTTTCTTCACCACATATACGTAAGGTTGGATAATCCCCTTTTGACCTATCTCTTGCTCATTGCCTTGTCATAAGCCTACGATGCAATGATGTCAAATACGCCAGAGTCACATCGTACCGTTTATATGTTAAAAAGTTGGCCCTGCGAGCAGTTTCAACCTTCCTCTGATTCTCATACGATCCTGATTCACAACAAAACATCATGTTCCTCTGTCTCGTGTCGATGATGTGGAAATCATTATGGCCCACCTTCGATCAAGGTCACTTCCTGTCGACATCAGCTCATTATCCAGGAAGCTGATCTAGAGACTCCTTTATGGTACCTTGGAGCCTGCATGCCTCAATGGCAGGTTCGTCGCATTCGACGTGGGGTTTTCATCATTGGCCTCCGATCGAGTGATTCTGCGGGTGTTCGACGCCAACTCATTGATTCACACGCCATAGATTGTACCTGTAGTACCTTGAGGGCCATTGTCATTATTGGTGGTTCCTCTCGCGTCTGTTAACAACTTTCATCATTGGCTGGTAATCAGGCGATGTTCCTGCATGTTCGACTTCAGCTCACATATTCACATGCTCGAACTTGTACTTTGTTTGGGTCGAGATGGAGCGCAAGACCCTGGATTGTGTCTGTTGTAATCCAGGCTTCGATTGTGGATTATCATCATTATGTACATGACTCATTGATTGGATGGCTGCGACCATACCTGAGTCTATTTATTTGATCCTCGTTGGATGGCTGCGCCCATACCCTGGATCCGGATTATAGTGTACTCTGTTTCGGATGGCTGCGCCCATACCACATATACATCATATACTTGAGATATCAGTTGTATCTTTCTGCGCAGGTTTTCCGACGGCGGGCCTTCAGTTGAACATGTTCTCGTAAAGCATTTCACCCCTCTCTCTCTCGGGCCTCATACTTTAGGGGGCATCTGTTACACAGTAATTTGTCACCGTCCCTACCATTCCCCGTCTCGCACAATGGAGGACCCATTTTGTGACCTGTGAACATTGTCATGCCTTGAAAACATCATCAATGCATTCCTCTAAGCATGAGCTTCATTTGCCCTAAAGACATCTCCTTGCAAAAATCATGAAAAACATCTCTTTTTGCATTGGTGCGGGTAGACAGTTCAGCACTCGCGCCAATGGGGAAAATCCTGCAAAGAGGCCGCGCCAACTGGCGCTCTGTCCCAGAGCAGTAGTCGCGCCAGCCAATTTAAGGAGTGTTTTTTAAATAAAGATGGCGGAAGTTGAGTTTCAACAAACTCAGAAACCATTGCCTATCTTGAGTTGGGAGGTTTGGCTGCGGGAGTTCTATGGAAGGGAAGTGGTTTTGCCACCTCCCATGGAACCTTCCTTGTTGATAGGGCCAATCCCAAAATAATAGGGATCCCAACTCCCTCCTTCCCCATCTATAAAAGCCTGCTCAATTCCATGGCAAGCTAGTTTGGAAGTGCCTAAGCCTTGAATCTCCAAATTCCCAAGAGCCTTTGTGCTGTAAGAGCCCTCTTTCTTCCCTTAAGGCCAACTCAAGTAAGGAGACTATTGTTGAGAGACTCAGGAGAGGTTTTCCCTTTCCCTGGCGAGCTTTGCGAGACGTGAACGACTGGAGACCCATCCGAAGGAGACCACGACGTCAGAACTTTGGTTGTAATCTCTTTCGATTGATATTTAATGAATGATTACGATTATGGTTCCACTTTGTTTTCAATGATGTTAATATGAGTAATATCCTTTCTGACTGATATTTAGTTACGTATGCCGGATTTTATGCTTGTATCTTTTTGTTTCTTGCACGTGCAGGTATCCATCCACGGAGATCATAGAGGATCGTGATCTGCCGAGGCTGAGGAACGGGAACGCTCTCTTCTTCAGATCGTAGCATTGGATTCCAGGTAGGCTTCTATCTTTAGTCTTTTCATTCGTAACTAGGATCTTGCGTCGTAACATTTTTGATTGTTGCTAGAACCCTGCTGGGCTAGTAGGGATCGCCTCTGTCCGTAGAGGGGATTTACCTCCTCAACACCATAGATACATTGTGCATTCATTTACAAGTAAAAGCATGGATAGATTCATACATCATTACTGATAAAATACATGCTTATAAAAAGCATAATCACAACATAAATACCATGGATACAACAACAATAGAATCCGCATAATAACCAGTGAATTTTCATACCAAATACCAAAGGAGTGAGCTCTTCATTACTAAATGTAAAAACCAACTGAAGATGGGACTTCCACGTTCCACTCGACCATAGATTGGCTGAGCCAAATCTCTCTTCATCGAATCACCCTCGTGCCATATTCCAAGCATGAATGTGGAACTCATAACTAACTAAAAAGGAACCAAACAAGCATGGATGCTACTGGGGTTCTCCGCTTAAACCATAAGTAATTTGAGTGCCTCCTAGTCTCTCAGGTTGTAACGTAATCCATAGTTTGAATCAGGGATCACTAGGCCCTAAACCAAGACATACTCTCTAGGCTTTACCATACATCCCATCCCAGGACCTACTAGGCCCAACATAGAGCAATCCACCTATTTGCTTTACTGTATATCCTGACATTCACCAGCAAGGATTCCTAGGCCCACTGAGGCACATAATATAGCTTTACCACAACCCACAATCTGGCTCAGGGTTTAATAGGGCAGTGGCTTTACCGTGATCCACAGTTTGGTTCAAGGACCACTAGGTCATGTGTTTGTCATTTCAGAGATCCACCCACTCAGCTTCGAATCTGATCCGACCATCTAGCTCAGTTGAAGTATGAGAAACCCATCTCATCAACGCTATATGAAAATGGCAAGGCTAGGCTGAAAGCACTATCACACTTGGCAAAACCCATGCCAAGACAAAAAAGAACCACATCTAATACCATGCATTCCAGATCTAGCAAGGAAAGCACATATGAAAATCAATACCTGCAAAGAATCATATTTTAGTTGCTTGATCCTGCTCTTCCTTGTTTTCTTTGCCTTTCTTGCTCCAATTCCCAAGTTCTCCAAGAAAAATCTAAGTGTCCAAGGGCGCGAGAGAGGGAGAGAGAGAGAATAATGAGAGAGCTGCAAAACTGAACTAACAAAAGGTTACCAATTGATCCTCAAAAGCCTTTTTATTAATGAGGCCTATGTTTTCTTCATTTTCCACTAGTTTCCTTCATTTTCCTCCTCACATGCAACCCATGACATTTCATCTCCATTTTCTCTTAATTTCCATTATTTTCATAAATAAATGTGCCAAGTATGCCATTTGCCTTTCCAAATGCCTTTTCCTTTTCCTTTGCCAATTTCCTTAGCCATAATAAACTAAAATGAACACCTGCTAGGATATTTTTCCCACCATTCAGCTTGGAATACGTGTCCCATCAACTGTGGTCTTATATATTTTACATGGATTTTTACGAGAGTTGTTATAACATAGTCGTTGCCATGCTTAGTAGAAGGGAGGCTCAACATGTAATCCATGGAGATGGATTCCCAAGGTCGACTAGGAGTAGGCAAAAGAGTATATAGGCCCTGTTTCTTGATGGTCAGTTTGGCAATGACACAGGCAGTGCAGGATCGGATGTACTTCCCAACATCCTGTCGAAGGTTCGGCCTATAAAAATACTTATGAAATAATGCCACTGTTTTCTCTACTCTGATGTGTTCAACGACACGACTTCAGTACGCCTTCAAAATCACCTTGGTACCCTCGCTTGAAGGAACACAGAGATGTCCCAGGTGACATAAAAGTGTATCCTAGAGGTGAAAATTTGTAACTTGTTTGCCTTCCAGGAGTGCCTATGATCCAAGATATTTTGCTTATAGATGCATTAAAGAATTACATATAACAGAGCATTTAAAACCATGAAACATAAACACATAAAATGAAGAACAAATATACCATGACACACATGAGACTAAGACACCAAAAATTGATTACGGAGTTCATCCAATTCGGACTACGTCTCCAGGCCCTGCTCAACAGTGGGGAGGCCTTCATTCATTAAGTGGCAAGAAGAAGAAGTACAAGAAAAGTTACATAAAGCACCCTTATACCTCCAATCTGGAAAATTCCCGAAAAATGGAGAGCTCTGATGCATAAATGAATTTCACCGTTGAGTTCCTATCACGAGAGGTGTAGAATCGACATAAAATTTGTCTCAAATGGACACCGGCAAGTTCTGCACCCCAGGGAATATTTTTGATACCCCTGAATATTCCATGGGCATGGTTCCGCCCCTCTTGTCTGCTTGTGGTTTTTCTCCTACTCCTCCTGCCCTATCTGGGCGCACTCGTAAAATGAAGGTCTTACATCAAAATTCCGGCAGAGTTTACCACATGAGTGGTTTGGGCGTATTGGCTAAGATCCAAAATTGGAGGAGGAGGGGTTGGGGGGTCAAATCACACCCCTCTGCATTTTGGTTAATATTATGTTTAAAAATGTATTGGCCGGTGGGCGGGTCCGCTCCACGCGGCTTGACCCAACCGCACCTCGCCGAAGTGCTATTACATAAGGTGGAAGGTGGTTCGAGTGGCCGGGTTGACCACCCACCCCCAACCATTTTGTTTTTAAATATGAGTGTTGGTTACGGTGGGTTCAGCAGGGGTCATGAATCACCGACCCATAATGCTTTTTTTTTAATATTTTGTTGTGACATGGGTCCAACGGGGGTGGCGGAGGTCATGGCCTGCCACACTATTTTTTAATATATATATATATATATATATATATATATATATATATATATATATATATATATATATATATATATAACCAATAATGGTTATTTTTAAACTTAACGAAAATAAGGGTCATTGAGCAAATTAACGAGGCCATAATTTCGCTCATTTTCGGGGGTTGGGTTCCTTGTCGGTTGACCGTGAATTTGTTGGACACTTAAACCTGGCCCACTACCCAACTTTGAACAAAACTTTTACTCGCTCTCTAACTTCTCCATACGGGCTAAGATTGCAGATCCATTCACACCGTTGGAATCAGGGCGATGAGTACTTCAACTTGAACCTGGTTCGAGAGCAATCTGACCACTTTGAATTTTGACGATTTCTGAGCCCTCTTGGTCTCTTGAGGGTGTCTAGAGCCACTTGGAGCAATCCTCCCCATTAAGGAGCTTTTGGACCACCAAAAGCAATAACACATCCAACACACTGCTTATGTGCTCGCTAAACCACACTTTCAATAATCTGCACGTAGATCTGGTACATCCATTACAATCATATACAAACCATACATGACTCAATCAACCCCACACTTGCAAAGAGTTTATAACACACACACTTTGGTCAAGGATTACATAATAGAAGCAATACCCAAACTACACACGGAAGCCAAACATCACTGTTTATTTTAGGAAGCGATGGAATACACATCATCACTTTTACATTTATTTGCAACACATGATTTACAAATTGTGGCCACAACAAGCTACTACATCTAAAAAAAGCCATATTTTACTTAATAAAGAATACCACCATGAATTTGGTGGATTCATTTTTGGAACATTTTCACTTGTCGGTTCCTCTATCGATGCTTTCTGGGCTTGGATTATCTGACACGTGGCTTGTTGGTGTCCCACCTCATTGCAACAATTACAACGATTCTTCCTCCTCCACACTTTCTAGATCGTCTTGGAACGCTTCCTCCCAATGTGCCTCTGATAAGTGCTCATGGATCCTTCACGGTCGCTAGAATGTGAGGAGGCGCTCTCATCATTTGTTGTTGGTGAGTCGTTGGCTATCTTGGAGCATTCCCCAACTTCCTTCCTGACATACCCAAGTCCCGCATGACGAGGTAATTCTTCTACTTTGATAGGGTTTATGATTCCTTGGTCATTAATGCCAAGGCCCTTTCCCTGATACCCCATCTTCTTCAACAGTTTGGATCTGATACTTGTAGTATGTTTTTCAAAAGCAACGAAATCATCATCATGAAAAGTAAATGAAATCAAAGAATCACTTTTTACCTCAAGGGGGTTATGTTGCAGCTTTTCCAAGGCCTCTTCCTTAGCTTGCAACTGGCGTAACAACCTTTGTTTCTCCTTTTCTGCTTCCTGTAGGAGTCTCATTAGCTTAGAATTCTCTGCTTGAATGCTTTAATTGATCTCCCCAAGTTCCTGGAGCCATGCCGCAGTGGGCAACCTTTTCATCTCCGGTACACTATGCGTTGAAATTTATGTTTCATCACTCGATTCTGAACCCAAATCGATGGGTCCATTTGTTGCAATTCCAAGAGCTGCAATCCTCCTTTCATCACCAGAATCTGATCCCAAGTCAATTGGTATACCTCGCGCAACTCCCACAGCCATGACCTTCTCATCTTCCTCTGATTCAAAATTTTGATCTTGTTGCATGGTGGTAGCTCTCTTCTACCTCTTCTTCCTATCATCCATCTTAGGTCTCAACTCAGGGTGCAGTTTCCAGCAATTGTCTTCATCGTGTCCTTCTTTCTCACAATGGGTGCAAGAGGTCTTTGCTCCTCTTCTCTTTGCTGTTGTGGCTCTTTTTGGGTGGTAATTTTGTTCATATGTCTCCTTGTTTTTAAGAAGCATGGCCTTCACATTGGCCTCATCGATAGTAGCAGGCTCAAACAATAATAATGAATGTCTTATGTAACCATGTAAAGAATCGATATACTTAGTTACAATCTCTGGTGAAGCTAACGAAATGTCTAAGTTCAATGCTTGTTTTCTAAATTCTTCAGCGAAGTTTTGCACATTTTGGCCTTTGCCTTGCTTTAGTTGTTGCCATTCCATTAATGTTTTTTTCTTATAGCCCAATGGATAAAACTGAGTTTTGAATGCAGAAATGAAATTTTGTCATGGGGAGATAAGATTACCTAGATTGTTGTTGCCTTGCAATTTGCTTTCCCACCAAACGAGAGTGGTGCCACTCAGTCGAAGGGATTCCAACTGGATCTTTGCCTCGTCTTTCTTGATCTATTGAATCCGGAAGTAGACCTCAATCTGTCTAATCCAATTGTTGAGCTTTTCCACATTACATTCTCCTGTATACATAGGCAAGTCAAACTTTACATCTAGTTTAAGGAAAGGTTTCTTACATGTATGCCTGTGACGTCTGCGAGAATGATGAGAAGAAGGAGAGGAACTATCACTAGAATATGGAGAGGGAGGGGGATCTTCTCCACCATCTCCATGGTTTACTAATCCGTGGTCATCTACATTTTTCTTCTCGGGCTTGTCTATCTTCTCATACGCTACAAATAGCTTGTCTACTTTCTCTGGCATGTTGTAGAATGTCTTGCGGTAATTCCACTCTTCTTCCCAACGAGCTTCGTCATATGCCATGTTTCTTCTTCGTCGTGCACGTCCTGCTTCAAGAACAAAAGACTTAAGCTTTCCTTCGCCTCTTTGCAACTTATTTCTTGTTAGCATATACTCATGCAATTCGCATCGACAAAGACCTGCTCTGATACCACTTGATCCAAGATCTTTTGCTTATAGATGCATTAAAGAATTACATATAACAAAGCATTTAAAACCATTAAACATAAATACATAAAACGAAGAACAAAGAGACCATGACATGCAAGAGACCAAGACACCAAAAATTCATTACGGAGTTCGTCCAATTCAGACTACGTCTCTGGGCCCTACTCAACAGTGGGGAGGCCTTAATTCATTAAGTGGCGAGAAGAAGCATAAGTACAAGAAAAGTTACATAAAACACCCTTATACCTCCAATCTAGAAAATTCTTGAAAAATGGAGAGCTCTGATGTAGAAATGAACATCACTGTTGAGTTCCTATTGCCGAGTGGTGTAGAATCGACATACAATTTGTCTTGAATGGACACCGGCAAGTTCTGCACCCCAGGGAATATTTTTGATACCCCTCAATATTCCCTGGGCATGGTTCCGCCCCTCTGGCCTGCTTGTGGTTTTTCTCCTGCTCCTCCTGCCCCGTGTGGGCGCACTGGTAAAATGAAGGTCTTAGATCAAAATTTAGGCGGAGTTTACCACATGAGTGGTTTGGGCATATTGGCTAAGATCTAAAACTGGAGGGGGAGGGGTCAAATCCCGCCCCTCCGAATTTTGGTTAATACTATGTTTAAAAGCGTATTGGTTGGTGGGCGGGTATGCTCCACGCGTCCCGACCTAATCGTGCCCTGCCAGAGTGCTATTACGTAAGGTGGAAGGTGGTTTGGGTGGCGGGGTTGACCACTCGCCCCAAACCATTTTGTTTTTAAATATGAGTGTTGGTTACGGTGGGTTTCCGCAGGGTTCAGCAGGGGTCATGGCCCACCGACCCACAATGCTGTTTTTTTAATATTTTTTTGTGACATGGGTCCGATGGGGGTGGCAGGGGTCATGGCCTGCCACCTATTTTTTTAATACATATATTTTTTATTTATTTATTTATTTTTAACCAATAATGGTTATTTTTAAACTTAACGAAAATAAGGGTCATTGGGCAAATTAATGAGGCCACAATTTCGCCTTTTTTTTAGAGCTGGGTTCCTTGCCGGATGATGGTGAATTTGTGGGACACTTAAACCTGGCCCACTGCCCAACTTTGACAAAAAATTTGACTCGCTCTTATTTCTCCATACGGGCTCGAATTGGAGATCCATTCGCACCGTTGGAATCAAGGCGACGAGTACTTCAACCTGAAAGTGGCTCGAGAGCAATCCGACCACTTTGAATATTGACCATTTCTGAGCCCTCTTGGTCTCTTGAGGGTGTCTGAAGCCACCTAGATCAGCCTGGTATATGTTGTCAAATTTTAGATCGCTCTTGTACAGATGCGGGCTCCCCTAAGTCTTGTGCCCAGAAGAGTTGAGCAAAGTGGTAAATGCCATGATCGACGGTCAGCTGAGGTAGTTTGCAACATTATTGGTGTTGCCCTTCTTGTACTTAATGTTAAAATGGAACTGTTGCAGGTATGTGGAACATTTATGATGGCAATCGTTTTGAAACTTTCCTTGTGTCTATATGAACTACAGTGGTCGATGGTATGTGTGGATGACCATTTCTTTCCCCATAATGTACTGCTTCCATTGTCGGCAGACCTGCACAATGGAATACGTTTTGTTTGTCATAGATGGGATACTTTCAGACTGTGTCTGAAAGTGTCTCACTATGATATACCACTGGATGCCCCTATTGATTAAGAACTACACATATAGCATAATTAGAGGCATATGTCTCAATATCAAATGGTTGTTGCAGGTCTGGTAATGTCAGCATTGGTGCTTCAACTTGGAAAACGCCTTATGTTGGGATTCAAACTAAAATAATTATGCTTTTTCTCTGCCCTTGGTGACTTGAATTAAAGATCAAGTGATATGAGAGAACCCCAACACGAACCTGTGGTAGAAATTGGAAAGACCCAAAAATCTGTGGAGCCACAAGGGCTTCACTCAATGAACCTTTAACCTATCATGTGTGATCATAACATATTAAACAATACCCTTAATTCGAGTACATATTGGAAAATACCTCTAAAAATCACATTATTTAGCCTCCTACCTATATAAACCCAATACACCTTCCCAATTTAAAAATCCCCTACGTTCACTATATATTGTAGGTATCCATTTTTTCATTAACATTTTTTATACCCCTTTATACTTTTTCATTAACTTTGAGCTCCATATTTTATACCTTCCAATATAAAAACCCTTTAGCCCCTATATATCCCCCAATATATTATGCCAATTTTTCCTTATTATATATCCCCCAATATGAACCCACGTGCTATTTTATTGCTCCCGTAGTGAAGCCCCTGTGTGTGGAGCTCTGTTAGAGTGGTTGGGGCTGCCCATTGCTGAATGATTTGTATCTTGGTTGGGTTGACATGCACACCCCGCTCATCAATGATGTACCCAAGATATTGAACTTGGGTCATACGAAAAGTGCGTTTCTCCAAATTGGCACACAACTTGTGTTGTCACAGAGTTTGGAGGACCTGTCGAATATGGCAGAGGTGTTCTTCCCAACTTTGGCTGAAGATCAGGATGTCATCCAAATACACCACCACAAATGAGTTAGTGAAGGGTCACAAGATGTCTTCCATCAACCTCATGAAGGCTGCAGGAGCATTCGTCAACCCAAAAGGCATGACCAAGCATTCAAAAAGGCCCTCCTTGGATTTGAAGACAGTCTTCCACACATTAGAGGGTTCGATTGGTACCTAGTGATACCCAAACTTCAAGTAAATCTTGTTGAAATATTTGGCCCCCTTGAGTTGGTCCAAAAGGTCATCAATCCCTGGGATTGGATACTTATTCTGGACAATGATCTTGTTCAGTGCCCGATAGTCAATATAAAGTCTCCAGGTCTTGTCCTTCTTCTGTACCAATACGATTAGGCTCCCATAGGGTGATGAAATTGGCCTGATGTGCCCTTTTTGCAATAACCCTTAAATCTACCTCTTGATTTCATCGTTCTTAAGAACATAGCGTCGATAGAGCGATTCATTGGGCAGCGACACACCTGGGGTTAGATCAATGGAGTGACTGACCTGACAGTGCAGAGGTACCCTTATGGGTGAGGTGAAGATGTCCTTATACTCCTCCACGACCTTGTTCATATGTTGTTGTCGTGCGAAGGAGCCCTGTATGGAGGTTGTGGCTACAATATTCTTATCGCCTTGAGGACGAATCATAAGGAAAACAAATTTCCTTGTCTAGGAAATGATCTTACTACATTGCTTCATATTGATCAAAGAGATGGTGGTAGGCAGTACTATCTCCAATATCCTATACAACTTACTTCCCAAAGTAATAATAATAGTGTGGGGCCTAGACTCATACATAGTATGTTGCGTGCACAAGTATGGTTGTCCTAATAATACATCACAAACTTCAGGAGGAGAAAAATCATACACTACCTCATTTGCGAAGGGATTGATGTTTTAGGGAAGGTGACAATGCTGGCTAATGCGACGAACTTTCCCTTGGTGAAGCCACCCGATTATGTACAGTTGCGGGTGTGATGTGGTCAGTACGCCTAACTGCTTCATGACCTCTGTTGAAACGAGGTTCTTTTGGCTCCCGCTATCAGAAATGAACTACAGTGGAGAACCCTTTACCCACATATGTGAGTGGAAGAGGTGCTCCCCCTCCTCTGGATCTTCAGGCTCATTCTTCTGGATCTTGGTGGTGGAAATAGTGGCACTGGGATCCGCATCAATAATCTGCTTCCCTTTGTCATTCCCCTTTTCGGGTTCTGACTCAGAGTAAAAAAATGCATCTGATTCAAAAGCCTTCAACTCAGCCACCAGTGACTACTTGGCCTAACACTCACTTATGCTGTGAGTGAGGCTCTTATGGAACTCACGCCATTTCCCCATGTCCTTCTTTGTCTTCATGGTGTTGTTCTTTGCTTGCGGCTTCGACAGTTTGTCCTGGGTCGCCCCGCCTTGGATTTGTCATTTTTTCTTCATCTTGGGAGCACCTTTCCCTTAATTCAAATTCACAGATCCAAAGTCTCACTTCTTCTGTTTAAATTTTGATTGATCTTGACAACGAATCAATAGGCAGCGCCGAGCGAGGAGATGTCCAGGAATTCCATCTCGTCCTGGATGTACTTGTGTATACTTTCGTGGAACTTGAGTACCAAATGTCGCTCATAATCCTTCATAACCAACTTCATGTGAAGGGTATGAAAAATATTTATGAACTCTTGCACA
The DNA here is from genome assembly GCA_034641835.2 of Pinus albicaulis. Lineage (NCBI taxonomy): Eukaryota > Viridiplantae > Streptophyta > Pinopsida > Pinales > Pinaceae > Pinus > Pinus albicaulis. Next base: position 514,218,629 of record CM076578.1, on the reverse strand, counting down.
TCTTGGTCCCTTCCCTGTCACAGCGTGGTCCACTTTATGTATTTATCTTCTTAGCTCTTGACAGGGTAATACTAGTCCTTGATGGCGTCTTAGATAGAATTCCAAGTTGGTGTGGCTGAGAATAGTGAGGGGTCACTCTCTTCCCTCTTCTTGCAATAGGTTTCCCACCAGTCCTTGATGTGGGGGCGACTTTGAGGAGTGCAAAAGTTCTCTTTTCCTGGTTGGAAAAGTCATAAACCGAGAAATATCCTTCTAGAAAATTTAACCATTTATCTACGACATCTACATTTATCTTCCCTTCAAATATGGGGATTTCAATGTTAAATTGTACCTTAAAGGGAGTGTCTCTCCCAGAGTGGCTATCGGAAGAATATGCATCGCCTGTGGGTAGCCGCCGAAGGATCTGGGAAAAGTTGTCCATCATTGCATTCCTTTGTCGCTCAAGGGCTTTTTTGAGCAATATTTTGAAAGGATATCCTACTCTCTCGCCTTTCTTTTCTTCCTCCATGGGAGGGCATTGGGATTTTCGAGGCTCGTCTTGAAAATTTTAAACCAATTCGAGCCCTAACTCCTTATAGCCCGACCTCGTTGGGGACATGCAAATAAAAACAGATAAAGAGAAGACTACTCTGATACCACTAATCCGTACTTAAAAAAGAATGCAAAAAAATACAGATATAACCACAAATAAAAAAATGCAACATAAATAACACTTCATTTCATTAATATGAAAGAACTGAAATATGCTTACAAACATAATGGAAATAAACTAGCTCAGGTGATGGTAGCTTATCTATGAGAAGAGATGTGGAGGCTAAATTCCTCTAAACTATGTTACAATGAGGTTCAAGGGAATTTTTATTATTGAACAACAAGGGAAAACACTAAACAGCCACAACCCTAACCTAGGAGATGGAACACCAAGAGTTTGTGGGCCCCATTGGGGTTAGTTGGGCAACCAACTTCCCAGGGTTGTAACTTGGTCATATTATCTCTGTTTGGCGCATACAATATCTCATGGAAATATCTCTCCAAGTACTATAGGATTTTTTGCAAGACCCCACTTATGTGGCTAAGGGGCCTGTTGTGGACCTCAAAAAAATGTCATTTAGGGGGTAAAAAATGCTCCTGAAATCTAGGACCCAAAAAACTGCTAAAAATAGTAAATGTTGCTATAAACAAGGAAACTGATGAAACCGACTGGAGGTATAGGTGGAATAGGCAGGTGGCCACCAATATCCACCTCGATCACAATCTCATCTAACCAAAGAGGTATTTTTCCACATTCTCATCATTTCCCAACTTAATAGATTGATTGTTTGCTACCTTGGCATTAAATTCACCAATTAGAACTATATCTCCTAAACTCCTAAAAGTAGAAATATATCTTTTTAAAGCAGCATAAGGGTCTTTGTTATCTAAATTTGTCTTCTTGTAGAACTAGTTTTAGTTTTTTGGGAAAAGTAACATGCATCCAACCTGAATGTTACTTTGTTGTATGCTATATTCAGTCATATAAATTGCTTATTTGGATCCTTATTTTCCACTTTCACTCTTCCACTCTACATTTCTCTTATTAGAAAAGTGATCCCTCCATGCCATTTACCTATACTAGTCCCTTCATTCCACGAAAATTTTTATTGTATCCTTCAAATTATGGAACCCCGCAACCATCATGCTCATGGATTACCATAAGGATAATGATGTCTTTCCCTTATGCGATGGGCTCCAATCCTAGTCCTCTCCTCTATGGGTAACCTCTACAATTCAATCTCACCATGTTTAGATACTCCCAAGGAGCCTCAAATCCCTATTTTCTATTTGTTAAAGCTCGTTGAATTGGGCTTTCCCATTTTTTAGACACACCCTTTTTCCTGCTTCTCTTACTAATTTCACTTTCTCCCATTCCTTCATTCTCTCTTCTTATTGGTCAAGTGTTAATTCTAGGTAAATATGAGTGTCTCTCTATAGCCCCCTATTCTTTGGGATAACCATGTTGTCTTCTGTATTTCTTAATGTAACTCTCACATGCCTATTCCTTCTGTTTTCTACTTTCTTACCAATCATATTTGCATGTTGAATATAACCTATCCATGTCATCTTGTCCTTGAGAAAATACCTCGCTAAAATATATGTTCTTTATTTCTCGACCTTTGATGGTGAAATTTTTGACCTTATCTTGCCTATATTTTTCTTCTCTTATTTTCCGCTTGATTTGTCTCCCCGTGGTTTCTTTTTTCTCAACCAACAGTTCCTTTACCATCTTTGCAATTTTTGATTGAAACTTTTCCATTTGATCTACTTTACTATTTTTCCTTGTCCCTGCATCTTTTTCTTCTACTACTTTTGTTTGCTCTAATTCTTGTTTCAAAGTGATCAACTCTTGTTGCCCTCTTTCCATATAGTTTTGCAAGTTTATTACCTTCTCTTTGAGAACCTTGTTTTCTCTTTCGAGTTTCTGATTGGCTTCCACAATTTCATTTAACTTGAGATATTTGTGTTGCCCCTTTAACTCAATAAACTCAATTATTTTTTTCATGCCCATGAGTTCGCTTACATAGAGCTCTAATGACCAAAACATTAGAGTGGTTGTGGGGTTGTATGTGTCCTTATTGCTTTGCTATATGTTTGTCGGTATAACTTCAATTTCACTTTGCTTTGATCTAGATTCCTCTTGTTTTGATAAAACCTCTTTATTTTTTCCATTAACCACACCTTGATTTGCCAATTATTCTACTAACAAATGCATTTTGTTAGTCACATTTGTATTATTTTTAGTTTTTTTTTTTAAATATCAATGTGTTTTTTTTTCTATGTGACTGTCTTAGCTTTTTTTTCAATGTGCATTGTAAAATATCCTTGTATTGCTTTGCATTCACAAAAATCAGCCTCTCATTTATGCTAAATGAATTAGCTTGAGAAAACCTTGGAAGAAAGGGATTCCAAGTCCCACTTATATTCTCTGCAAGATTGCTAGAGTAAGACTCCCTATCTCCTCCTAAGATTTGTAGAGTGTGATTCCAAGGTATGCACCAACCCTCCTCCAAAAGTCTCTTTAATAGAAAACCCAATGTTTCATTTGGAAACCACTTGTTGCTTCCAATCTGTTTCAAGTAATTTTCCCTAACTCTAGGTTTCTCGGGTACTTGGTTTCTACTAAAACATGTGTTTTTTCTACATTAGGTCCCCATGTCCCCATGCTAGTCTACCTTAATTGTAAACTTGTCAGTTATAGGAGGTTTAATGGACCTAGCATTATAATTTTCTCATTTTTGTTTACTGCTTTGAAACAAAAGCAACACAAAGAGAAATTAATATGAAAAGGAGAGAGATGTGGTTCCAACCAGTTCTTCCCATTAGAAACCAAACCTTAGTATGAACGTTGTGCCTAACCGTCGTCTGGAACCCTAGAAATATTGTTTGGAACCACATAAATGTTGTATGGAATTGTATTTCACTTGAGGAAAGAAAAGGAGAGTAGCTCATTATTGATGGTAGTTGAGGAGGGAGTGGATAATTTTTCTAATTGTAGTGGTGACTCATTACAATTACTATGGGTATGGGAATATGAAAGTGCAGAGTCTAAAAGTAAAGAGAAATGTAATGAAATCTCTCTCTGAAACTGAAGAATAAAGAACAAATTGATTCCATCTCTTGGTAAGTTGCAAAATCGTTTTTCATTTTTATGTTTTTTATTTCATTTGTGTTATGCTTTTGCAGAAATAATGTACAATGCAAGTGGATTATTTAAATTAATGACTTTGAATTTACTTGCTGGTACTCAATTTATTAATTTAAAAACCCTTAATGAAGTGCTCCACGTTCCATAAATTCACTCACCTCTTCTTATTATGTTCACCATTCTTTCCACAGACTTGAAGTTCACATTCTTAATTTCTTGTGGTGGAACCTTGTCTTCTTTTATTTTCTTCTACATCATTTATTTAGCTCAAAGTCTCTGCAACCCTCATTGACTCATGGCCATTCTAGTTCTGAAGGATAAGTTTTGGAATTAGGGAAATAATTATACCTCTCACAATCTCTCTCCCTCCGACCATTTTTAAAAAAAAAAATTATTCAATCTTCAGATGTCCTAGTCACTAACCTCTTGCATCCATAGTTTGTCTCTAGGGTTACAACAAACCTTATAATATTATAATTGTATATAAATAACAACGAAGAGGCGCACGAATTAACATATATGAAATACAAATATAATATGGGGTATAAACCCGATTGGAACCAAAATCTAACCTTAGCCACAACAATATTATATTCAGTTAAAATACCACAAACCATCGAAAGTAGAGTGACCATGCCCAACCGTGCCCAACAGATGCAACACAAAAAAAAAACCAGAGTCATGCATGTAATATTACACCTTGCCATGAGTTGGGTAACTATAGAATAGTAAATAATATTGAATGAGATTGTGAATTAAATCTCATCCAAAGGAATTCTAATAATTTGCAAGGTAAGTATATATATATATATATATAGGGATATGTTACACAATATTTCCAATGCCATGTGTTAACACATATTTCTCAACGTGATATGTTTAACACAATTTCCATAATATGTAAAATAACACTCAATGCCATATGTTAATAAAATTTCCATACTATGTTTAATCAAGCCTATCATTATGTATCAACATTGTTTGAGCTAGGTAGTTACATTGAAGTAATGCCGAAGATACCCAATTCACAGACACAAAATAATATTACAAGAATCTTGGTCGATGCACTAGTGTCAACGGTATCAACTTATGTATCATTGATTGTATCATAGGCCAGGGGCTAGAAATAAACTGAAATGAGATTGGGCTAATTTACTTAGGGCATGCCACTTGCAGTCTTCACATGTGCTAACTTGGTCCTTGTTTAAAAATATTGGGTGGGACATCTTGATAGCCCAACAATATGAATAATAGGACATGGCTTCAAGCCACTATCCATCATTTCCAAACCTTTGGCATGTTTTTACACATATGTATTTATATATTCTCATTAATTATCAGAGTATGGTAATAGGTGATGGTATGGGATGTGACATTTACCAAACTTCATTGTTAAAGTAGAGGTGAACTACTCCATTAAATCACAACCCATACTAGGCAATTATATGAAGAAACAAATATTTTATTATGAAATCAGACCCAAGCAATGTGAAGGCATGACTTAGTAAGTTTTTATTTGGTTTGAAAATGTATCTAATTTAGAGAAGTATAAATAAATCATTGTTACTTTATCAATTTGCAAGATTAGTCATTCATTATATTCACAGAGGAACAATTTGGACAAAATTAATTACATGAGAGTTTAATGATAAAAAATAATGTCTAGGCTCCATCATTTATTTGGATAAATAAAAATTTCGCTAGTGAATGGAGAGGGAATTCACGTTCTCCTCCCAACAATAGGTTGATACCTAATATTTTCCATAATTCGCCACCCCCGCGCCAAGTCTTGAGTTTTAGAGTCATGAATTTTCTGGTAAATCACCCGTTGATATGTAGGAGTGTTGTCACTTGTAGGTGGTTTATCAACCAAAGAAAGCACCAATGGTTGATTAGTCTTGACAAGCACTAGTGGTTTGTGGTATAGGTGGTTTTATAGTGGGGACAAGAACCGTGATTTATTAGTCATAGCAAGTACCAATGGTTTTTCATTCCAAAACAAGCACCCAATACATTAATTCGACCTCACTCCACTGTGCTCAGGATTGGTGATACCAAGTAGAAACTAAGAAATGCTCAACAATAGTCTAATGTAGTGGATTTTCTCAGCAAGTTGTTTGTAGTGCTGGTCTCTTCCCTCGGGAATTATTCTTCAATTTCACCAACCCTTGTTCTTGTTCTAGAGTGTATTTTTGAATTTTTTTGTGCTCCTGAGTAAGGCAAAGAGGACACTCAACTCCCTTTCTTGCACTGCCTTCCTTGGTAAGTTACCACTTCGAATTTCGAGAAAGAAACCCATTCTAAAATGGCACCACAATTGTATTAATGGCCAATCTACTCATAGTTTCTCCTTTACCAACCATGTTTCAACATTTAATTATGAATGAGATGGGTTTGGAAATTCACGTTCTAACTCGCTCCCTCATACTCTTCTTGTGTCCCTTTCTCCTTGGATTTTTAATGATAAAATAAATGTTTATTTATTAATATTTTATTTATAATTTAATTTAATAATTATAAAATTAAAATTTAATTAATTAGTTAACTAATAACATTTAATCAAATATCCTAATCCATAGTTAATTAATTAATATTATAACTAATTAATGTTATTAATTAATTTAAAGAAAAATCCTTTAATTGGGAATTAATGCATGATTATTCTAATTCTGGTGTTAATTTAAAAGTTTGATGCATATTTAACTTTAAACACACATTCGTTTTTTTTTTATACCCTTATTTGAATAGGAATTGAATTTCAGCAGTAATGTTTTTTTCATATTAAAACAACGTTTTGGCTAGTAATAAACTATCATGTTGAGATGCTTGATTACACAAAAAGGTTCATAGTTAATGTAGGAGATGTTACAAACCCCATTACTTAAAGGAACACCATCTCCAGTGTACTTACAAAACCAAAAAAGTCAACAAAACAAAAAATTGAGCTTTATAGAAAAAACTCTTTTACATCCATTACATGTTAAACAAAAAAGGGTACAATGCTTTCATCCGATCTGCATGCTCTTGGGTTTCCTTATCAAGTCCAAAGTGCTTCCATAACACTTTGACAGGCTCTATCACTCAGTTGCAGAGCACAATCTACTTATGGTCCAGGGTACACAAAGGTTCAAGTTGTAACTCTCCCTCTGGCTACATTTGTACCACATACTAATTGGTCACATGATTAGAATCATGCACAAATGTTTTCAAAAAGGAAACGTGGAATACATCATGTGCCTTTATGGTGGGAGGAAACACTAATCTATAAGCCGCTTATCCCACTCTATCTGATCCAAAATCTTTTGTTTGAGATGTGTTAAAGAATTACATGTGAAAATTGCAGCTTTAAATAAGAAACTTTAAAGGCATAAACATAAGAAGAGAGAAGCACTTAACATCATGCAAGAAGACACATAATTGATATCAGAGTTCGTCCAGGAGGGACTACGTCTCCAGGCCCTGCTCAAATAGTGGGGAGACCCTCTTTCATTAAGTGGGAAAAAATGAAAGTACAAGTATAAAAGTGAGAAATTACACCCTTATACCTCCATAGCTGAAAGTGCCCAAAAATTGTAGACCTCTGATAAAGAAATGGATAGCATCGTTGGATTCGTGGCGTCGAGTAGTGCAGAATCCATATAAAATTTTCCTTAATATGACAAAGTGAAAATTTGACTCCTTTGGAAAATGCCTCAGATCGTGGTTCCGCTCCCTTCCTGCACACTGCTCATGTTTCCACTGTCTCGGTTTCCATGCCCACTCCTAACCTACCTTGGGCGCACTTATGAAATGAAGGTTTATATAATATAACTTGGGCAGACTTTACCATAAAGTCATTCTGGCTTAGTGGTTATGATTCAAAATTGGAGAGAGGGGGTCGGGTGGTCAACCCCGCCCCCTTGATAAATGAACACATTTGGTTTTGATGTAACTGCGGATTCACTTTATTAAACCCCACACCATATTTTAAATGATACGTTGGGGGGGTTGGGCCCACATTGGGCATCCCGCCCCCATATCTCCGCCAACACCACGTATTATGGTGTGACATGGGTTGGTGGTGGGGTTAACAACCCCCACCACCCATTTAATATGGTGCGGCTGTTATGTAAGGGGGATCATGGACTGTGGGGGCGACGGGGTCATGGTCGCTGACCCCCTTATAATAATATTTATTTTTATGGAGATTTGTGTGGGGTGGCAGGGTTGGTGGCCCGCCACTCGTTATTTTATTTTATTTTTTTGTTTTTAAAAAACAAATCGTTGGTTTTTAATATTCTAGAAATTGACCGAAGGAGACATTTTAACCATCCCAAATTTTTGCCTAGAATCTGGTCGGAGTTGGTCGAAATCCGATGGTTAGGTTTCAGCAAATTTGTGTCCTCCTCAGTCTGCCACATTTCCAAGTCAACCCTCGAACTTTGACTGCTCCTAACTCCTTCATACAGACTCGGAATTGAGTGTCATATGTGCCGTTGGAATCAGAAAGACGAGATATTCGACCTAAACCTGGTTCAAGATCAATCCAAACACTTTTATTTTCGAGTCTTTGTACTTAAGCCACTTGTACTTGGACCTGTTTGATCCACCTGGATCATTCCTCCCCATTAAAGAGCTTTTGGACCCCAAAACCCTTATTAATCAATAGGCAAGCGAGGGAATTTCTACCTCACCTTCTCCTTTTCAAGCCATTTAGCTTTACTTGGGTGCATCCCTTTGAAACCAGCACGGAGATACTCCACATCTCCTCGTCGTGAAGTCTTGGTTCTTTGATCGAGAATGATGTCCTCTGGCAGTTCATAGAGATATTCTGGTGCAAGGTCACCCACTGTAGGAATTGATCCTACCTCCTCGATGTCCATAATCATTGGTGGTTCATAAAGTTTCAGATTCTCGACATTCACGACTGAGTACATCTGCATGTATATAGGAAAGTCGAGTCAGAAAGCATTATTCCCAATCTTCTCCAATATGGTAAATGGACCATATCGGATTGGTCGCAATTTCTTTCCTTCCCCCTTCATTCGATCCTTGCCGATATGGAACCACTCCTTGTCACCAACTTTAAATTGATGGTCGACTCGATGCTTATCATGTCGGGCCTTATATCGAGCCTGACTCTTCTCCAACTACTCTTGTACTGTTTGGTGAATTTTCTATATCCACGGGATGAACCACTATGCTTTGTCCCTGTCATCACGTCTACTAGCATCTTCATCTCTTCCATAGATCATGTCAAAAGGGTCCTTTGGTAAGTAACCAAAGCATGTCTCAAATGGTGAACACTGCGTAGAGGAATGCACTGCTCGGTTGTAAGCGTGTTGCACATATGGAAGATGCTCATCCCACAACTTGGGATGTTTGCAGCAATAGCCCCACAACAAGTCTACCACGGTACGGTTGACGACCTTTGTCTGTCCATTGGGCTGTGGATGGAATTTTGTACTTCTCTTCATCTTGGTGTCCATCATACGCCACAAGCTGGTCCAAAAATATCCAAGGAAGCGAGAGTCTCGATCTGATACAATCGATGTGGGCAACCCAAAGTGGACCCAAACACACTAAAAGAAAAGACAAGTAGTTTGCTCAGCAGTGACCTAATTTTTACAAGGCATTAATATGAACAGTTTACTAAAGCGGTCGAAGACAACATACAAATAGTCGTGACCCTTTTTAGACATAGGCAAACCTCCTACAGAGTCCATCGACACACATTCCCATGGACGAACCGGAGTAGGGAGTGGTGTGTAGAGCCCAAGTTTTCTATTAGAGGGCTTTGAAACAGAACACATCACACGTACCTTTACAAAACATGTTACAATGTTTTTCATATGGGGCCAAAAGAAAAACCATTGAAAATGACATAAGGTTTTTTTGACACCAAAGTGACCAGACACAAGAGAGGTATGCGCCTCTCGAATTGCATGTACCCTTTCTGCTATGGGTATGCACAATTTGCCAAGGTAATACAACAACTTCCACTGCAAATGATAGTTGTCCACCTGTGAACCATGAGTTAGTTTTGCATATAATTCTTTAAAGTCATCATCGTTAACGTATTGCTCAGCATAACTTTCAAAAGACAACGAAGCATTATGTAAAATAATAGAAGCAACAATAGGAGGGCGAGAGAGCATATCTGCTACTTTGTTACTAGTGCCCTTCTTATACTTTATTACTAGATGAAACTAATGTAGAAACCCCATCCACCTGAAATGACGAGACTTTTGTAGCTTGGTCTGTGATTGAAGGTATTGCAAGGGCTGATGGTTCGTATGGATGATGGTCTCCTTTCCGATCAGTTAGTGTTTCCACTTGTTCACACTTTGGACTAAGGCATACATTTCCTTGTTGTAAGTGGGGTAATTGATTACAGCTCGGGAGAACATCTCCGAATGGTAACATATCGGCTTATTTTGCTGCAAAAGTACTGCTCCCATGGCGTACCCACTGGCATTGGTTTTGATCTCAAAAGGCTGTTGGAGATCGGGTACAGCCAGGATTGGTGCGGTGCTGATTTTCTCTTTCAGTGCTTCGAAGAACTTCTGCTGCTTTCCTCCTCATTGAAAGGCTTGTTTGATACTTTTCAGAGCATGTAAGGGTGATGCAATAATGAAGAAGTTGGCAATGAACCTCGTCCAGTACTGTAATGCACCTAGAAAACTACGGAACTCTGTTACATTGGTAGGCTTAGGCCATTTTAAAATCACCTCAACTTTGGAGGGGTCTATTTTTAATTGACCATTACCGACAATATGACCAAGGTAAACCAAAGAGATTTTCCCGAACTCACACTTTGACAATTTTACATACAATTCTTCTCTCTTTAATACATCAAACACTTTCTTTACATGGCATACATGTTCATCCCAAGTCCTACTAAAGACAAGAATATCATCTAAATACAAAAGGAGAAATTCATCAATGAAAGGCCTAAAAATATCATTCATGACCCTCATGAATGTGGTTGGAGCATTGCATAGTCCAAATGGCATCACCATCCATTCGAACAACCCATGTTTGGTCTTGAAGGTAGTTTTCCACACATCCTGCTCTGCAATTCTGACCTGGTGATAACCACTACGCAAATCCAATTTGGTGAAATAGATAACATTGTTTAATTGATCTCACAAATCATCAATGCGAGGGAGAGTGTGTCGATTTTTCACAATGATTTTGTTTAGTGCCCGGTAATCCACACACATCCTCCATGTGCCATCTTCTTGGGTACTAACATGATCGGTGAGCCACAAGGAGAAGTACTTGGCCGAATGACCCCTTGGTTCAACAATTCATGTACCTGCTTTTTGTTTTCCTCCATCTCAATAGATGACATCCTGTACATACCAATGTTTGGTAATGGAGCATCATGTTGCAAATGGATCTCATGTTGGATCTCTCATTTCGGAGGAAATCCTCTGGGTTCCCGAAACAACTCATCATAGTTAGAAATAAAATCACATAATTCCTGTTTATGAGTCAGATCACATCCTCGAAAAGCATCATATATTTCTTCATCTCTTGCTCTCACAACCATGAGAAAACATCCCTTGTTGGAATTCGCCAATCTCTTCATCTGTCCTGCACTTACAAGACTAGCACTGACTTTGGTTTGATGGGCTCTTACAATATACTCTACCCCATATTTTGTGATTTGGTATTTATTTTTCATGTCGAAAGAAAAATGCTTTCCGGTCGTAAAGATAGGAACTCCCTAACACAATACCACAGATATCCATTGGTATGACATCTAGTTCTACTTCATCCACTAGTTTAGAAGCAATTACAAATTTAACCTTACATTGCTTGGTTACATTTAGTTTTACTTTGTCATGTATCCATCCAAGCAGATAAGGTTTCAGATGAGGCTTAAATTCTAAGCCTAACTTTTTAACCAAGGGTTCTGAGATTAAATTTTCTTGAGAGTCTGAATCAAATAGAGTTTCTACTTTTGCATGATTTATGACAAATCTAATTTGAAATAAATCAATTCTCTTTCGTTCATTAGGAAGAGACTCATCTGATGAACTAGTGCTTTCATGCGATGCCGAATTAACATGAAGAGAATGAGTACCTTTCGTGCCTGCTGCTATGATCAATGCCTCATCGCCAGAGTAGGATCCAAGGTCTTGTTGCGCGGTTGCTACCGTCTTTTGCTTACCCTTTCGTCCATATCTCTTAGACTTCTTTTTTGGGTACAACTTCCAACATTGATCGTCATCATGACCTTCCTTTTTGCAATGAGTGCAATAAGGCTTTTCTTCTTCATCCTTCTTCGCTGATGTCGTCTTATTTTCCTTTCCCTTTCTTTTCCCTTTGAATTTTCCATTTGAACGTTTGAAAGGTGGTTTTTTTGAATGATCATCCTTATCATTTCTACCCCTATTTTCAAAATGAATGGCCTTTACACTGGCTGAGTCAATGGTAGTAGGTTCAAACATTAACAATGAATGTCTAATGTAACTATGTAATGAGCCAATGTAGTTAGTTACAACTTTAGGATAATCTAATGAAAAGCCCAAACTTTGTGCTTGTTTTCTGAATTCCTCGGTAAAGCTTTGCACGTTTTGTCCTTTACCTTGACTTAGGTACTGCCACTCCATTAAGGATTTTTTCTTATAACCCAAGGGATATAATTGATCTTTAAGTGCAGTAATAAAATTTGACCATGAGGAAAGAAGGTTACCCAATTTACTGCTGCCTTGAAGTTTTCTCTCCCACCAGATGAGAGTTGTGACATTCAATCGAAGAGAAGCCAACTGGATCTTTGCCTCATCCTCCAAAATCTACTGAATCCTGCAGTAGAGTTCAAGTTTCCTATTCCAATTGCTAAGCTTCTTTGCATTACTTTCACCATTATACACGGGTAGATCAAATTTAACATCTAACTTAAAGAAATTTTTATTAGATGCATTTATAGAATTTTTATGATAACGGTGAGAAAAGGAGGAAGGACTTTCATTTGCTGAAGGAGGTGGGTCTCCTCCACCATCTCGATGTGCTTGACCTTGTCCTTCTGAAACATGCTCCCCTATTTTCTCTAACTTCTCAAGTCTAGAAAATAATTTTTCAACCCGATCTGCCATGGTGTCGAAGGTCTTGCAGAAGTTGAGCTCCTCTTCATTTCGATCCTCGTCACCCATGTTCCTTCTTCGATGTGCATGTCCTGCTTCAGGATCAAAAGAATGCAGTGTCCCTTCACCTCCTTGTAGCCTCTTTCTAGTTAGCATACATGCATGTAATTCACATCTACAAACACCTGCTATGATACCACTTGATCCAAAATCTTTTGTTTGAGATGTGTTAAAGAATTACATGTGAAAATTGCAACTTTAAATAAGAAATTTTAAAGGCATAAACATAAGAAGAGAGAAGCAATTAACATCATGCAAGAATACAAAAAATTGATATCGGATTTCGTCTAGGAGGGACTACGTCTCCGAGCCCTGCTCAAATAGTGGGGAGGCCCTCTTTCATTAAGTGGAAAAAAATGCAAGTACAAGTATAAAAATGATAAATTACACCCTTATACCTCCATAGCTAAAAGTGCCCAAAAATTGCAGAACTCTGATGAAGAAATGGACAACATTGTTGGATTCCTGGCGTCGAGTAGTGAAAAATCCATATAAAATTTTCCTTAATCTGAAAAGGTGAAAATCTGACCCCTCTAGAAAATGGCTCAGATCATGGTTTTGCCCCCCTCCTGCACACTGCTCATGGTTCCATTGTCTCGGTTTTTGTGCCCGCTCCTGCCCTATCTTGGGCGTACTTATGAAATGAAGGTTTATATAATATAACTTGGGTGGAATTTACCATAAAGTCGTTCTGGCTTGGTGGTTATGATTCAAAATTAGAGGGAGGGGTCAGGTGGTCAACCCCGCCCCCTCCATAAATGAACACATTTGGTTTTGATGTAACTTCACATTCACTTTATTAAACCCCGTGCCATATTTTAAATGATATGTTGGGGGGGTTGGGCCTGCATTGGGCAGCTCGCCCCCATATCTCTGTCGACACTGCGTATTATGGTGTGACATGGGTTGGCGGTGGGGTTAACAACCCTTGCCACCCATTTAATATGGTGCTATTGTTATGTAAGGGGGGGCATGGACTATGGGGGTGGCAGGGTCATGGCCTCCGACCCCCTTATAATAATATTTATTGTTATGCAGATTTGTGTGGGGTGGCGGGGTTGGTGGCCCACCACCCATTATATATATATATATATATATATATATTTCCCTGCTCTTCTTCTGCGGGAATTTGTTCCTGATCTGCTAGCATCACGGAAATTTCTCTAAGTCTGTATACTGAGTCTGTATTAAATCTCCCTGCTCTGCTTCTGCGGGCATTCTGCCTTATCTGCTAGCATCACGGAGCTGTAATCTGATTTCTGTATCTCAGTTTCAGTATAATGATATGGGTGAGCATCTTTCTGTGCTTGTATGAAGCTTATGCGATCTGATTTTATAAAATTGGTATCAGAGCCATCTGGTTCTTTGTCCGAATATTTTCTCCAATATCTGGTTTTCCATTGTATGGTATTTGTCTGAGTTCCTGTCCACGGGTCTAAAGATGACTGTAAGGCGCTGGTTGAGAGCTGTTGAGGCGACGGACAGCCGTGTTTTGCTTTCCTGGTGCAAGAAATCTTCTGGTTACTTTTCTGTTCAGGTTCTTACTTATTCCTTTCTGCAATGGCTGGCTATATGAATGAGTTTGCTCTTCAGAAGCCCGAAGATAGAAATATTGCTCGTAAGAATCGATGGTCTTTTCTTTCTAAGTATCTGAATAAATCTCATGAAAATGATGTGTTATATGATGAAAAAGTAGTTTTTCAAGAATATGAGCCAGATCCTAACTGGACATTTCCAGAGATTGATGTTGAAAAATTATACAAGCTTCCTACATTCCAGTTTAAAGTTGCTCAGTTGTTTAGATTTACTTCTGTAAACATTCCTGTTTCTACTGGTCAAGATGTTTATTAGATTCCTCTGATAAAGCCTGAAGATATTGAATGGGGATTAAGTAAAGGGTATAAATATATACATCTTGGAATGCTTCAGTTCGGTATTAATCCCTTAGTCCGCCCTGGCTTAAACACATCCTGTCTTGCTTGTGTATTAGATACCAGGATGAATCAATTTCATGATGCTTTGATAGGAGGTTTTCAAAGCCCACTCAATAATGGCCCTGCATGGTCTTCTGTCATTCCCAGATACCAAGTATCTCTGACTGATCCATATATTAATGAGTTCCTACATGCTTATATACAGTTTCATGGTTTTGATGTCGCTCCTCAAACACAGATAGCCCAGCTACATGCTTCTATCTGTATTCTCTTTTTCTCCACCACCATGCCTCCTCTACATCCAAAGTTAAAAGAACGTGCCCTCAAAGAAGGAGTTGTTGTTGGTCCAGGGAATACTGCTCCCTTACAGATTGGATTTGCAGCCTGTACTCTCCCTGATGAATGGAGTAGTACCTACACTCCATTGTCTCAAAAATATCCTCAACTGCAAACATCCAAACAACCACAACAGTTGTCTACCGTCCGACATTCTGATGGCACTACTGGTTTGAGGTTCACTTCTCCTTCTTCTACTCTTCCTCGCTCGTTCTCCACCGTTCCAAGATCTCCATTTTTGGGGGATAGAGTTAATCATAATAATCCTTCTCCATCCTATACAGTTGATCCCACTTTCACTCTTCCTAAGTTTTATGTCCCAAGAAACAAGTTTCCACAGTCTACTTCCATCATACCTATAAGTATGTCTGCCAGACATCTTGTTCCTCCAGTCAAAATAGATCAACCTAGAAGATCTACATCTCACATCAGTGACCAATGTGAATATTGTGTTCCATCCACTTTTTAGACAGAATCTCCAAGCCGAGATCCTCAAGTTTTGATTCCAGATATCAAAAGTTTTAGTGGCCTACCCAGAGGCCCTCAAGAATTATCTGCCAAAATTAATGAAAGATATTTGGATACAGGAAAGTCAAGAAGAACGTTCCAGAATGGAACTTTAAAATCTGATATGCAATGGTTGCATACAAAGCCTATCACAGACCTAGATCAACCAGAATTAGAGAAAGTACATAACTACACTAATTACCAAATAGTGTGTATGTTACAAAATATTGATGATCTAGCCAAAGATGTCTTAGAGGTTAAAGAACATATCAAAAGGTTGCATACCAGTTATGATGCACTCTTAGGGGATCAACATGAACATTCCCAGCAACTCAATGATATCAATTCTAACATGGGAATTATCGCAAAATCTTTAGAGCATCTTAAGAATGCTCTTCCTGCTCCTGTTTCTCCTCCACATTATAGAGGAGTTGATCTGTCTAGTCCAAAGCTTAAATTCTCTTCATCAGTTCCAGAATCCTCTACCAAAAGAATTCTTTTTAAGGGGGTAGAGAATATTGACATTACAAAAATTGAAAAAATCTAAAAAGGAATATCTTTAGCTACAGAAAAGATAGCACTAATGAGGAAAAGATTACAAGAGCTTCCTTCTGTGGAAAGTTATAGATTGCCAAAGCAGTATGTCAGTTTAAGAAGTTTGTTAGAAAATGGCCAACCATCTGCTCCTAAAAGCATTCTTGCTATGTTTGGAGTAACTGGTACCACTAGAACCCCTGGTGATCCTACTCAAGGAGAATCAAGTTCTAAAAGAGATAGAACTGAGCCATTTAATTTCCCACATAAAGGAAGAAGAAATGCTACTACTGAAACAACTCATGAAGCCTCTGTCTCAAGTCCTTTTGGGAGATATGCTGATAATCTCCATAATATTAATGCCAGAACACAAAATCCTAGCAATAATGGTTATGGAAACACTTTGCTAATCAATATTGATCTATTTTACAGATGCAGTTATAGATGTCTTACATAATCTGTATGCTTGGGCATTACAAAGAAAGGTAGAAACCCATGCTGATTGGTCTGATATAATAACACAACTTTCTTGGTCATTTACTGGTGTAGTCAAACAATGGTGGGATAAACTTTCTGAAGAGAATAAAAATGCCATAATTGATGAAGAAGATAACCCACCAAAAATGCTATTTGATGCTTTAAGGCATGAGTTTGTAGGAGCAGTTCCTGAAGATTCTCATCATCATGCACAGTTGTTCTTGTCTCAAAGATTATGGAATATTGATTATTTACAAGATTATTACTGTGTTATGCAAAAATTGCTTTACCAAGCTCATGATTCTCATAATCCTGCATATTTGAGATATTATATAGCATCAATGCCAGGAAAAATACAAGATCTGATCAATCAACATATAGATGAGCATAAGATCAATCTTGACGGACAGTCATTTGCTTCAATCCATCAGTTGATTGTCTCTATTCTCCAAAGAGAATGTGCTGCTGAAAAGGCTAAAAAGAATTTCAAAAAGCAAATGCATTTCAGCACAAAATTATGCAATAATTTCAAAGAAACCTATAATTTTGGATGCCATGGAAAGATGAAGAAAAAGGTTTCTAAACATTCTTGTTCTTGTAAATAAGATAAGTACTATCCTAGAAAAAAGAAATATTATTCTCCCAAGAAATCATTCAAGAAAGGAAGGAGAATGGTATTCAGGAAAAGATCTAAGCCTTCTAAGAAAGTTGTCTGTTTTATCTTTGGAAAGGAAGGACACTATGCAAATACATGTAGTCAGAAGAAGGATAAGAAACAAATGAAGATAGTAGATATCTTTTCTACTATACATGATCCTCAAGACTGGGACTTAATATCTCATTCTGATGGAGAATATTTTGATATCTCCAGCTCTTCTGATTCCAAAACTTGTGAAGTTCCTAATATTAGGAGATTGACAATAGACTCTGAATCCTCTGATTCAGATGAAATTTTTATTCCTGATATTAAAATGTTCTTTTCTAATTCCTCAGAACAATTGCAGATGAATATTGCAGCAGTCAAAGCTGAAATGGCAATGCTTGGTCCAGCTCAGTTTACTGCTAGAAGAAGGTTGCAAGAAAAGTTAGAAGGCCTAGAAAGACAACTGCCTTCTAAGTCAAAAAAGAAATGTTTTGAAGAAGATGATTTTATTGAAGAAGAATTTGATTCAATGTTCAAACCAGTGACAATTACTAAACATTCAAAAGAAGGTATGGATACAATCACTTCTCTTCAAAAGAAGATCACAGATCTAGAATCATCTATCCATCATACTAGAGCAGAAATGATCAATCTGTCTGCCAAATTGCAAATCCTTATTTCTGAGTATGATGACTGTAATTCTAGATTGTCATCAGTTTTGCTGAGAGAACCTCCCAAGAAAAATCTGGTATTGATTGAAGAACCAAAAATAGAAGAGATGAAAATCATGGGAATAGGTGATAGAGTGATTATTCCTATTAAAATTAAACTGCCCAAGATTAAGGAATACACTCTTGATGCACAAATTGACTCAGGAGCTATGAGCAGTTGTTGTAAGTTTGGTGCTATTCCTGCTCAATATTGGAATCCTACAAAGCTCCAGTTTAGGGCTATCACTAAAGATTTGATGGAAATTAATCATATAGCCCCAAATTTTCCGATTTGTTTGAATGACGTTACTGTCAGAGTAACTTTGTACAGTTTTGATATAGGTTGTGATTTTCTATTAGGACAAGATTTTCTAAATGATCTTCTCCCAGTTACTTTTGGTAATGGAACTATTACTTTCACTACCAAAAGTGGTACTGTTGAATTGCCATCATCCAGTGATTACAAGGTTAAGGTTTCTCCCTCAGAAGAAGATCAGCTTCAACATTGTCTGCAAGATCTTACCAAGATTAACAGGATTGTCAAAAATGCTGAACTTCATGGTCCACCGGTTCTTGAAAAAATTTCGGCCAAGCTTCGCACAGATTGCACTGCTAGTCGTCCAGATGCTTTCTGGACACGAGAAAAATACTTTGTGAGTCTTCCCTATAAAGAAAATTATACCCCTAAACCACAAAAGGCCAGTGCAAATCACATGAGCCCTACTGAACAAGCACTTTGCCAACAAGAAATCAGCCAGTTATTAGAGCAGAAACTAATTGAGCCCTGCAAGAGTCCTCGGGCTTGTCCATATTTTTATGTTAACAAACATAGTGAACAGAAACGAGGGAAGAAATGGCTGGTTATCAATTATAAGGCTCTCAATGAAGCCTTGCTCCCTATTAGGTATCCTTTACCTAATAAAGAACTTCTGCTTGCAAAAATAGCCAATGCCAATGTTTTCAGTAAGTTTGATTTAAAGAGTGGTTTCTGGCAAATTGGCATCATTCCTGCTGATCGCTACAAGACTGCCTTCATAGTTCCTCATGGCCAATATCAGTGGACAGTCTTACCTTTTGGTCTTAAAAATGCTCCCTATGAATTTTAGAAAAGGATGGAAGATATTTTTGCTGGGGAGGAGTATATTATTGTATATATTGATGATTTTCTTGTTTTTAGTCGTGATGTAAATAGCCAAAAAAAGCATTTAGAATAGTTTTATGAGCTGGTTTATACGAATGGTCTTGTGCTTTCTGACTCTGAAGAAAAGTTTCAAATTGGAAAGGTCAGAATAGACTATTTGGGTTTACATATAGAAAAAGGACGAGTTAACCTGCATCCCCATGTTCTTGTTCACTTAACCAAGTTTCCTGATGTAATTCCAGATGTCCGAACTTTGCAAAGGTTTTTGGGTTGTCTTAATTATATAAGACAATTTTATGAGAAACAGGCAGATGATACCAAGGTGCTTCAAAACAGGTTGAAAAAACAAGCATCAGGATGGACAGATGAAATGACTGAGGCTGTTAGAAATATTAAAAGCAAGGTAAATGATTTGCCAAAGTTGAAACTTCCTGATTCTAATCTTCCTTTTATTCTTGAAACAGATGCTTCTGACCACACATGGGCTGCTGTTCTTCTCCAGAAGCATGGAAGAAAATAATTAGTTTGTGCATATTCCTCTGGAACTTTTAATGACACTGAAAAGAAATATCCTTCTTCACATAAGGAGATTCTTACAGTTAAAAGGGGAATTAAGAGGTTCAATTTGTTCCTGAAAAGTGTGAGGTTTATTGTTCGAACAGATTTAAAGCATATGAAAAATATCTTGGCAAATAAGAAGCTGCTTGAACAAGGAAGTACCATATTATTGAGATGGGCTATTTGGCTCGAAGGTTTTGACTTTGATATTGTCTACAAGTCTGGTGCAGAAAATTATCTTGCTGATATGCTTACCAGAGAAGGTGCAGAAACACCCAAAGAAATCAAAATGTTCTATCCTCTTCACCAACATGAAGCTTCATCCAGTTCTGTTCAGTCTAGTCAGAGTCAGTCAATTTGTTATTATGAGTTTTGTTTTGAGTGTTTTGTAAAGAAGTATTCTGTCTTACCATTAGAAGTCAAACAAATGATATTATAGAAGTGGTTTAATTCAGATGAAGCACAATGGTCTTACACCAAAGAGTTGCCCTATAGAATTAGACCTTGGAAAGTTTACTATGCCTTGTCTAGAGAACATAATCCCATCTATTTTGGTTGCATCCAAAACACAGATTGGACCTGGTCAGATTACTTTTCTATCCATCAGAGAGCTAGAATCCATGGGTCAGTAAAGGTCATATTCTATGCAGTAGCTATTGATCCTGCTAATAATTGGTGGAGTTCGTGGTTTAAGTTATTCCTGTTTAAGTATATGCCCAAAGCCACTTATATTTCTGATAGGAATTTTAGAAAATTTGTAAATATCTTGAGTTGGGAACTCCATGTTGCAGTCCAGAACGATTTTTCTCTGGAGTTTGATTTTGTACACTCAAAGACTACAGTCTTGTTAGCAGATGAAAAGGATGAATCCTTTAAACTTTCAGTAAAGTTCAAAGGACGTATCTCAGTTGATGAAGCAGACCGACCACCTTCCTTCTACACTTTTCCATTCTATTGTTGTCTGCATGAACAAGCTCCTCCATGGTTAGATGAGTCTATTCCTTATGAAGTCCTTGCTCTAGATGTGGATGAAGAACTTATCAGTCTAAATCAACTTTATCGGCCAAGAGATGAGCAAGCTGCTCGTGACATGTATGAATATGATTATGATGACAGAGCAGTATGTCAGTTTAAGAAGTTTGTTAGAAAATGGCCAACCATCTGCTCCTAAAAGCATTCTTTCTATGTCTGGAGTAACTGGTACCACTATATATATATATATATATATATATATTTGTTTTTTAAAAATAACTCGTCGGTTTTAAATCTTCTGGAAATTGACCGAAGGAGACATTTTAACCATCCCACAATTTCGCCTTGAATCCGGCTAGAGTTGGCCGAAATCCAGTGGTCGGGTTTCAGAAAATTTGTGTCCTCCTTAGTCTACCACATCACCAAGTCAACCCTCAAACTTTGACTGCTCCTAACTCCTTCATACGAACTCAGAATTGAGTGTCGTCTGCGCCATTGGAATTAGAAAGACGAGATATTCGACTTGAACCTCGTTCAAGATCAATCCGAAGAATTTAATTTTTGAGCCTTTGAACTTAATTGACTTGTACTTGGACCTCTTCGATCCACCTGGATCACTATCCAAATTTTGAAATGGTTCGATAAACCTGGGTGCCAACTTAGCACATGACCCCACTTTTAGTGAGATCCTCCTTAGCTTAATTTGAAGGTACACATGATTCCCCACTTGAAAATATTTATGCATATTTTGTTGATCTACGTAGCTTCTTTTTATTTCCTATGTTTCCTTTATCCTTTACCTAATATTAATATCTTAATGTTCCATCTCTTTTAATATATCGGGACTGAGAGTTACCTCGTTTATTGGGTCATCCCAACTAATGAGTGCATTACACCTTCTCACATATAGAGCCTCAATGGGGATCATCTTCAATGATTCTTAATAGTATTTTTTTTTTACGATTCTTCCCACTTCTTAAGTTGGTGCATGGTGTACATTCTCAACTAGTTCTACAACACTTTGTTTACTCTCTCAATTTTCTTGTTCGTCTAGGGATGGTATGTTATACTAAATGACAACCAAGTTCCTGTTAGGTCCCTATATTACTAGTATAGTCCCTTATTATTGTTAGTGTAACCCCCTTATTGTTATTTTTGTACCCCTGCAACCCCAATATTTTTATTATTGTGCCCTTACATTATTATTGTTAGGTCGGCTAGGATTATATTGTGACCCCATGGACTCCTATATATAGAAGCAAGTTTTGTCATTTGTATCATCCAAGAATTGTTCATTTATGTAATGTATTGGAGGTTGCCCCCTCGAAGTGGCTGATTTCTAAGGCATTGATCTCTCTTTTCTTCTAGTTTTGGATATGGTTTCATAACATTTGGTATCAGAGCTTTGGATTCTAGGGTTTCGCTGCTCCAAACAGGCCATCGTGGAATTTTCGCTCTAACTTTTTTTCTACTAAGGTTTCGATGCTGAAATTTTTACAAAGCGAATACGCAATATGGAGGAACGTTGTGTGAAAATTTCAGATATTGGTTCGCAATATTTCCAGAGGTATGATCTGTGTAAGTTAGGGTTTTTTCAGGCTCCCGAATTTCAACTAAAATAGGTCATTTTTAAATTGCGATACAACTTTTCATATACGAAGATTCAGAAGCTGAAATTTTTACAGAGCAAAGCCGAAATCCTAAGGAACCTCTTGTGAAAATTTCAGATCTTGGTTCGCAATATTTTGGGAGATATGATCTGTGGAATTTAGGATTGTGTCAGGCTCCTGAATTTCATCTCAAAGAGGTGACCGTGGGAAAATTGTCATAACTCTCTCTTTGAGCGTCGGATTGAAATTATGTAAAAAGTGGTTGCAATTAAATGGAATTTAGTTTCCTTTGTATCAATTTCAGAGCCAAAGGAGGAAAAAGTGACACGTGGCAAGTCATACAAGTTTTCGCTACTGAACCAGTCCATAATAGGTCATTGTGGGAGATTGGGCATAAATTGCCTTGAAGAGTCCAAATCAGGTCAGAACTATGGCATTCAAAAGAAGCTTCAAAGGGATACTATAGGTCCTAATTTCAGATATTAAAGATAAAAAATCACAGAGATAATTCAATTTAAATATCGAGCTCCTCAAAATCAAGAAAAAGGTGTGCATTTTTTTTCTTCGAATTGCATAAGTCTTTTGTGTGAAAAATCAGTTTGAATTGATTCCAAGGGCATATTGTAGAATAGATATTAGTATTGGGTTCTAAAATCCCCCCCTAAAAATAATTCAACACCAATTAAGCCTTTAGAAGGCTCTACTATGACTCATGAAGACGAAGATTTTCAACATGACATATCAAAATTACAAGAGAAAGTGCACCAAATTTCGCTTTTGCAAAGAGCTACAAAAAATGAAATGGAAGTTTTGAAGAAAGGCATGGAAGCTAAGATGGATGGTTTGAAGAAGGGCATGGAAGCTAATATGGATGGTTTGAGGAAGGGCATGGAAGCTAAGATGGAGGGCATGGAAGCTAAGATGGATGACATGAAAGACAACATGGAAAACATGAAGAATGATCTAAAAGCATACATGGAAGGTTTGGCAAAGTTGATACAAGAAATGTTTCCTAATGGCGAAAAGATAGTAGAAGAAACTCATGATGAGAACAAAATAAATGTTAATCGTGATTTCATAAACCCTAATGTTGGATGGAAGAACCACCATATTCCAAAGATGGATATGAGGAAGTTTGATGGCAAGGATCCCGTAACATGGATACTACAGATGGAGAAATATTTTGATCTCAGTAATGTGAAAAACACACAAAAGGTATGCATTGCAAATTTGCATTTAGAACAAAATATTTTTTGTATGGTATCGATGGCTTTTCTCCTGTAAAAATATTGTCACTTGGTCAATTTTTATGGAGGAAATGATAGCACATTATTAGGATACAAAGAGAAACACCTTCTTTAGCCAATTGATAAATCTCAAACAAAAGGGTTCAGTGGTGGAGCACATTGAGGACTTCCAAAAATTGAATATAAGGTTAATTGATATTCCAGAGGAACACAGGATTTTTCTTCATAGGGACTTTAAAGGATAACATCCAACATGAAGTTTGTGTTTGGGAACCTGATTCATTGGAGAAAGCATTCACGTTGGCAAGAAAAATTGAACGTAAAATTATGGCGACAAGGAAGCCTACCACTCACATCTATAAAGATGGAAGTGTTGCTACTCCTAAACTTCCACAACCTGCAAGGTTGACACCACAATAATTGGAAGAAAAAAGAGAAAAAGGGCTTTGCTACAGTTGTGATAGCAAATACACTAAAGGTCATAAGTGTGCTGAGAAGAAATTATTTTACATAGATTATGAATACAAGGAAGAAAATGAACAAGAAACTTTAAAAGAAGAGGATATACACCAGGAACCAACCCTAGAAGAAGAAGAAATGAGTCTGACCATATCGTGTAATGCATTGGCAGGAAGTACCACTCCTTAAACTCTTAAAATAGGAGGACATATCAAGAAGAAAAAGGTAATAGTGTTGATTGATTCGGGTAGTACCCATAATTTTATTCATTGTAAGGTAGCCAAGGAATTGAATTGTTTCCATTCCAATGGGAGGTGCAGATGTTGTACTAGGAGTACAATTGTTACAATATTTGGGGACGGTAGCTTTTAATTTTCAAGAACTTTTCTTGAATTTTTTTTTTGGAAGGAAAGGAAATTGAATTACGGGGTATCACAGGGAAGCGATGAAAGATAATAAGCTCTAGTGTCATGAAAAAGCTTCTGAAGAAAGAACAATGAGGCATAATTTCACAATTATTCTCACTAGAAGTTCCAACATCAAAATCATCTATTTCTCTAGATCTCCAACATGTCTTGGAGAATCATTCGAAGGTGTTTGAAACTCCCAAAGGACTCCCACCTATTCATGATCATGATCATGCTAATCATTTGATTCCAGGAATTTTTCCTCCAAACATCAGGCCTTACAGATATCCTTACGTCCAAAATAGGGAAATTGAATGTATGATTGCAGAAATGTTAGAGGCTGGTATAATTTAACCTAGTCAAAGTTCTTTCTCTGCTCCAGTAGTATTAGTGCACAAGAAGGATGGATCATGGTGCATGTGTCCGAATTATAGGGAGCTCAATAAGCTCACTATTAAAGATAAATTTCCCATTCCTGTGATTCATGAATTATTGGATGAATTACATGGAGAAATTTATTTTACCAAGTTGGATCTTCGTTCAGGATATCATCAAATTAGAATGAAGACTGAAGATATTTTGAAAACAACATTTCAAACTCATGAGGGTCATTATGAATTTTTGGTCATGCCTTTTGGCCTTACCAATGCACCTTCTACATTTCAAGGGTTGATGAATTCCACATTCAAACCCTTCCTTAGAAAATTTGTGCTAGTATTTTTTGATGACATACTAATCTACAACAAGTCTTGGAAGGATCATGTTTGACATGTTGACATGGTGCTCAAACTATTGGAGGAGAAACAATTATATGAAAAAATATCCAAATGTTTCGTTGGAGTACAAGAGGTGGAATATATGGATCATATTGTATCTCACGAGGGTGTTAAGGTAAACCCTAACGAAATTAAAGCCATTAAGGAATGGAAAGTCCCCACAACCATAAAGCAGTTGCGAGGATTTCTCAGGTTAATAGGGTATTATCGCAAGTTTTTTTAGAATTATGGCAGAATAACAGCACCTCTAACAATATTATTGAAGAAAGTTGCATTTTCATGGGCTCTTGAAGCAACTAAGGCCTTTGAACGTCTTAAAGAGGCAATTTTCCTAGCACCAGTCTTAGCTACACCAGACTTCACAAAAACCTTTATTGTGAAATGTGATGCCTCAGGAAATGGAATTGGTGTGGTCTTAATGCAAGAAGGAAGACCCATTGCTTTTGAAAGTCATCCAATCAAAGGAAAGTATTTATAGAAAGCTATTTATGAGAAGGACATGTTGGAAATACTACATGTAGTAAAAAAAAGGTGACCTTACCTAATGGGAAGACACTTCAAGGTAAAAACTGATCATGATAGTCTTAAACACTTTTTGGAACAAAGAATATCTTCAGAAGAGCAGCAAAAATGGGTCACAAATATGTTGGGTTATGACTTTGAAATCATCTAAAAAAAAGGGAAGCTAAATGTTGTTGCAGATGCACTCTCAAGAAAGGATGAAGAGGTGGAAGCGTTGCTTTGTGACATTTCTATTATTCAACCAGATTGGATAACCAAAGCAACGGATGAATGGAAGATGGACGAAGAAGTGTGGAAACTCATTCAAAAGTTACAGCAAGATCCTAGTACATATGATATATTTAGTTGGAAAAATGATTCCTTATGGTACAAAGATTGATTATATATTTGCAAGAATTCCCAACTAAAACAAAATATTCTTTTGGAATTGCACACTTCTCCTTTAGGAGGACACTCAATATTTTTAAAAACCTACCACAGGGCCGAAGAAAGATTTTTTTTTGGGATGGCCTTAAATATGATATTTAAAAATTTTGTGGCGGAATGTTTGGTTTGCGAGCAAAATAAAGTTGAGACAATTAAGACCCCGGGTCTTCTACAACCTTTATCCATTCCAAGTCAATGTTAGGAGGAGATTTCAATGGATTTTATCACAGGTTTACCTAAGTCCGAAGGAAAGAGTGTCATCATGGTGGTAGTTGATAGACTTACCAAGTATGCACACTTTTGTGAACCATCTCATCCATTTAAAGCAAGTACAATTGCTACTGCATTTATGGAAACAATTCAAAAGCTACATGGAAACCCAAATATTGTTGTAAGTGACAGAGATCCCATTTTAACTGGAAATTTTTGGACGGAATTATTTTCTTGTTTGTGTACTCAACTATCTCATAGCTCATCTTATCATCCTCAATCCGATGGTCAAACTGAGATAATGAATAAATGTTTGGAAGGATATCTTTGTTGTTTTGTATCTGATAAGCAAACACACTGGGTCAAGTGGTTACCTCTCACTGAATGATGGTATAACACTTCCTTCCATACTGCAGCAAAAATGACCCCATTTATGGCACTTTATGGATATCATCCACCGTCCATCACATATTCTTTAAGAGAAAATTCTAAGGTTCAAGAAGTGGAATATCACATCGAGCATCAACAAGAAGTTCTCCAACTCTTAAAGGATGACCTAAATTGTGCACAAAATCGAATGAAACAACAGGCAGATCAACATCGCAACGAGAGAAGTTTTGATGTAGGAGACTGGGTATTTTTATGGCTACAACCATACAAACAAATGTCCCTCAAGCAAGCTAAGAAGGATAGTAAATTATCGCCAAAGTACTATGGTCCTTACAAGGTGTTGCAAAAGATTGGTACTATGGCATACAAATTGGAGCTTCCTGCTTCTTCGCGAGTGCATCCAGTTTTCCATGTTTCATGCTCAAATAAGGTTATAGGGGACAAAATTCTAGTTCAAAAAATATTGACAGAACTTTATTAGGAAGGAAAAATCATATTGGAACCTGAAGCAGCCACGGAAACAAGAACTCGATAGCTACGAAATTGATCAATTTCAAAGTATCTCATCAAATGGAAGAACTTACCCACTGAAGGTTCTACATGGGAGGATGAGAATTTTATACAAAAGCATCCAAAGCTACTCAAGCATTGAGGACAACACTTTTTTGAAGGAGAGGGGCATGTTAGGTCCCTATATTACTAGTATAGTCCCTTATTATTGTTAGTGTAACCCCCTTATTGTTATTTTTGTACCCCTGTAACCCTAATATTGTTTTATTGTGCCCTTACATTATTATTGTTAGGTCGGCTAGGATTATATTGTGACCCCATGGACTCCTATATATAGAAGGAGGTTTTTTCATTTGTATCATCCAAGAATTGTTCATTTATGTAATGTATTGGAGGTTGCCCCCTCGAAGTGGCTGATTTCTAAGGCGTTGATCTCTCTTTTCTTCTATTTTTGGATCTGGTTTCATAACAGTTCAAAATCCAACAAATATTTCTTTCCAAAATTGGATGTGAATTTGGCATCATGGTCTGATATTATCTTCTTAGGTATGCCATGAAGCCTGAATATTTCCTTCATGAAGATATGTGCAATATCAATGGCCTTTTGGGTGGACTTAACAAGAATGAAGTGAGCTTTCTTGCTCAACTTGTCCACCATCACTATGATAGAATTGTGTTGTTGTAATGTCTTTGGCAGTTTTATTTTGAATTCCATGGATTTGACCTCCCACTTCCACTTCGTAATTGGGATTGGTTGTAATAGTCTAGCTGGATGCCTACATTCCACTTTAACTTGATGATACTCTAGACACTTGGAAGTGTACTTCGTGACTTCATTTCTCATACCTGGATAATAATACATATTCTCGATAGAGGTAACCATTTTTTGATACCAGGGATGACATGAATATGGTATTTTATGAAACCTATCCAGAATGATCTTCTTCGAGTCATCCACATAGGGTATATACCATCAGTCTTTGAACTTTAACATCCCATCATCTGTGAGTGTGTATTTCTTACTCAAAGGTACATATAACTCCTTCGCAAACAATCCTATCCATATGGAAGTGTTCATCATGTACCAAAGTTTCCTTGATCTTTTCTCTGATGCTAAAATCGCAAGAAATTATGGATACCAAGTGGTTTACTTGAAAATTTCTGATAAGCACATCAACAACCTTGTTATAATTACCCTTGATATTCTTAATCTCAAAGTCAAATTGACTAATGAGGGCTAACCATATGGTATATATTGTATTCAATTTATTTTGGGTGAATAAATATTTTAGTCCCACTTGGTATGACATACACACGAGCTTTCTCTCGATCAAGTAATGTCTCCTTGTCTCCACATTTAATGCAAATGATTGCTAAAAGTTCTATGTCATGAGTGACATAGTTCCTCTCATGTTAATTTAGTTTTCTCAATTCATAAAAAATTACATGTCCTTCCCACATTATTACTCTTCTCAATCCTTCTTTACAAGCATCCATGTAAACTAGGAATTCATTCTTCGGATCGACAATTCTTAAGATGGGGGTATGCATGAGCAGATACTTGAGTTTCTCAAAGATGGTTGTGAACTTTGATGTCCATTGAAGCTTTAAGCCTTTCCTTTATAGAGATGTGATTGAATGACCGATTTTTGAAAATTCCTAGATGAAACTTCGATAATATCATGCCAACCCCATAAATAATCTCAATTCTATGACATTTCTAGTGGTGGGTCATTCCATGATGGAATTTATTTTCTCGAGGGCCATAGCCACACCTTCTTTTGAGATTACGTGCCCCAAATATTGAACCTCGGTCTTAAAGAAATCATACTTACTAAGCTTAACATATAAATTGTGTTCCCTCAGTAACTATAATATTTTTTTCAAATGCTCCTCGTGGTCTTCTCTAGTTTTTTAGCAGACCATAATATCATCCATAAATACTAAAACTTACTTGTAGAGGTATTGGCTGAGTACATCATTGGTTAAGCACATGAACATGTTTGGTGCATTTGTAAGTTTGAGTGACACCACCATGAACTCATAGTCTGGGTATCTTGTTCTGAATGTTGTCTTATAAATTTATTCATCCTTGATCCTGACATGGTGATAACTAGACCTAAAGTCAATTTTTTAAAACACGGTAGCTCCTATTAGCTGGTAAGAAAAAATTTAATTATTGGTAGTGGATATTTATTATTTATTATTGCTTTGTTCAATAGTCGATAGTCGATGCATAGCTACAACGTTCCATCCGTATTCTTCATAAACATAACCGATCCTCGCTAGGGTGACACACTGGGTTTAATATATCCTTTATCCAACAATTCCTTTAGCTAAAATTTCAATTCCATCAAGTTGAGGGTGCTCACGAGATAAGGTGTCTTAGAAACTAGCACTGAATCAAGAATTAGCTTAATAGAGAAATCAATGTCTCTCTTAGGTGGTAACCCTAGTATTTCATCTAGAAGTACATTGTTTTACTACTAAAAAATGAGGTTGTTATTAAGTTTAGTTTTGTTTTCCTCTGTTACATTTTTCATGCGAATCATGAACAAAGTACACCATTTTTTACTGCACATCTTTGCCTATAATGCTGAAATATATTTGACATAAATAGGGTTCTTCTTTCCTTGCAATGTTCTTCCCTCGCCTTCATCGTCAACGCGTTCCAATGACTTATTGTAATATTCCACCTTGATCCTATGGCTTGTAAGCTAGTCCATACCAATTAGTACACCATACAAACCCAACATAAGGATGTTGAGTTTCATCATTGTAACCATGCCATCCATTTCTAAGTGGCACAACTTCACTAATTCTGTTACTTTCTTCCTTTCCCCTGTAGCAAACTAAGCCATCCATAGCTTGGTATGCTCTTTATTTTACATGGTGCAATATTTTACAACTTTAGGGCTGATATAACTAAGGCTAGATAATGGATCAATTAAAATTGAAACTAATTGGTTAATGATATTACATTCCATCTCAATGGCTAAGGCCTAATGGTCTGCTTGTTGATTGCCTAATGCTGTAAAATATGAGGCATAATTTTAGCTACATCATTCACCGTCATCGCCTCTTCTATGTTGTATATTCTCTCAACATTTTTCTTCTACGGTTGAGGGCAGTCCCTTCATAGGTGATTTCCCCTAAATCCCAACATTAAAGTTTCTTATATCCCTTGATTTACTCTCTTACTCGTTTTGATCGATTCTCTCTATTAGTGGGATGTGTTTGTTGGAATTCACCTTTGGCATGAGTGTTGAATTCCCCCGTTTTCCCATTTGTTTATGCCCAAAGGTTTTGATACTTTTCCTTTGTCATTTCTTTGAGATTTCTTCCAATCAATTCGACTCTTAGCCTTATGTTTGGATTAATCGTAATAGTAATTGGTTTTCTAGATAGTGTCTTCCAATGTTTTAGGTTCTTCAAACTCAATCTTGTCTCTAAATTAGTGGGGCATCCCATTGAGGTATAATTGGATTTTTACCTTTTCGTCCTTGATATAAATTGCATACCCTAGTAGCTCTACAAATTTATTTGTGTATTCATTTGCAATAATTTTTCCCAACTTGAGTTCACGAAACTCTTTTACCTTAGCATCATAATACCTTAGATACATAATTCTCCCAGAAATATTTTTCAAACTCACTCCACAACATTTCAATTTTTTGAATGGATTTAATGGTTCTTAAGTCCTCCCACCATATGTCCACCTTTCCTTTAAGTTGAATATTTCTACCCCAACCTTCATGTTTTTAGAGTAGGCATGTACTCTAAAATATTTCATCATCCCTACTAACCAGTCCTATGCCTCTTCAACTTCTTATTATCCCTATTGAAGATGTGGGGTTTCACTTTCTTCAATTACTCGAACATTCGACTTTGGTCACTCCTTCCATATCGGTAATGTGTAGAGTGAGGAGGTTTGCAAAGGGGAGAGATGCATGGAGTGGGGAGGTGTGCGAAGGGAAGAATATGAAATTTCTTCCGCACACGTTAAATTTGACTACGTATAAAAATATTCAAGAGAATGAAACTTTGGGGGTCAACAACTCCCATGGTGAATAAACCAATGATCCATGTTGAAAATCAATATATTTCCAAATATATTTTGATGTTTTTCCACTATGGTCACATTATGGCATTTCAATTCTCTAAGTAAGTACAAACAACACTTAAAATATTTAAGGGAAGTTTTTTGTGAGATTGATGCACAATTCTCTTCCCAAAAAAGCTAAAATCTTGATCAGAAATGGCATATGAAACCACAAACCATACCTCTTATTTTAGAATTAATGGTGGAGGGAATGGTGTGCAAAGGCAATTTTCTACAAACCCTAGGGGAAAAAAACCTTATGCCTATCACGAGGTAAGAAATCCATGTTGTTTCGTCAACATTTTACTCGATCTTGGAAGGTAATTTTTCCATATAGAGATGGTGGACTATGCACTCAATTTCGCGCACCACTAGTGAACACTCACCCAAGTTATCTTTCATGTTGATCAAATTTTAACTTATCTTAGCCTATGATCCAATTAAAAATTTGAATTATAATGGGGTGGGTGTAATACCATTTAATATATTCTCTCTAAGTGTAGCCACATATTTGGCCACAGCCTCAAGGTGACTCCATGGCTCTAAGAAAATCGACCATGAGACTTGAACCTCACCCAATGATGAAACAAAACACACTTTACACCATTGTATCCAACCTCTTTGGGTTGATAATAAGATTATATAGTAACAACAATGCTCTTCTTGACCCTAAAAAGCCTACGAAAAAACCAAATTTCCATATATAGATCAAAGTCACTTTTGAACTAATATTGCCAAATATTATAATAAACGCTACATTATTAGTTAGTGAGGAGGTATTCAATCCATCACTTATATGTTTGGATTTATTACATTCTTTTTTGAGTGCAAAATTTGAGGAAACGTTTGCAACTAAAGAGATTCGATCCCAATGTGATCAGGAGATCATGTCCATTACTCAAAAATTCTCAAAAACGAAAGTGCTCAAAAGTGTTTGCAACCAGAGCGACTAGAAAGGTCTTGTTGCTGTGATTCTGGCACCGTGAACGGTTCGCAAAACAGAGGTCGTATGTAGAAGTTATGAAGGTTTGAAAAGCCCAGTAAACTCCAAAAACTAGACCTTTGACTAATTTTGATTTTGTATAAAAAATTTTGAAAAAAAATATTATTTGAAAAAATATTTTTATTATATGGTTTATCGAGCCAATCATTGGGTGCCACGTGGCTAGCCCGGAGGCTGCCACGTG
Organism: Pinus albicaulis; assembly: GCA_034641835.2. NCBI lineage: Eukaryota > Viridiplantae > Streptophyta > Pinopsida > Pinales > Pinaceae > Pinus > Pinus albicaulis. The sequence continues at coordinate 514,186,155 of CM076578.1, read as the reverse complement.
GCCAGCCCAGAGGCTGCCACGTGGCCAGCCCGGAGGCTGCCACGTGGCCCCAGGTTGGAGGTCAAAGGTCTTATCAAAATTGTTTTTGAGATTATGGGGTTCGAACGCGAGACCTCCCGCACGCAACACACGCGCCCGACCGTTCTACCTACGGGGTGGTTCTTATCCCCTAAGGGCACCACTTGTATTTGAACCTCCGTTTTAATTTCACCAGTGGAAAAAGGGGGCCAGCCCCACTTCATGAGACCACACGCCAGAACCATAAGCTTATGCCTGGCGGATAGTCAACCGTAACGTTCGGCGGACGTTCACATGCAGTTCAAAATTAAATCTAACTCCCAGTCTGGCAGTGGTTTTTGCTGGCAGGCCTCCAAGTTCGGCGACGGTTTCCAATTTAGTCGGGTTAACTGGAGTTCCTCCAATTTTGGAGGAGCTTTCATAGGAGTGATTGGACAAATTACAGTTTGGGTCATAACTCTTGGGATATTCGACCATTTTTTAGGAATGAATAGTCATTTTTGGCTAATTTTAACATTATGAACACATTGGTAGAGGTTTCAGAGCCATCATAGTTCATATTGTGCATGTTTTTCTTCAGGAGAGGTCAAGGAGCCACTAGGGTCATTAGGGTGTTTTCAGTGTTTTGAGCATCTATTCTCTGTTTTTTGCAAATGAATAGTCATTCCTGACTAATTCAAGAATTCTGAAGCTGTTTTTATAGAGAGCACAACCATTTGAGGCTTTTATTCACATGTACTTGCCATTTTTGAGCAATAAGATATGAGGGACATCCCATTGGGAGCTGGACCAACAGATGTAGCCCAGGAGGGGTGAACTGCTTCATCAAATTTCTGAGTATTGTCATATGTGATGCTTTATTCTCTGTTATATACTATTGTACGGTGTTATACAAGAAATTTACATGCTTTTAACTCATAAAAATCTGTTTAACTAAGTTAAAGCCATTTGTTTCACCTGCAAACTTCAGTGAACCTTATGCACACAATTTAATTACTGTTTGGATACTTAGCACAACAAAACTAATACATTCCATTCAGATCAAGTTGGTATCAGAGCTTGAGTTAAGCTAGAGTATTTTCTCTGTTTAATCTTTGTGCAAAAGGATTTGTTAACATTTTTCAAGAGTTTTAATGCTTACTAGGCTGAATGTAATATTTCTAAATTAGCTTACAGCTAATAGGAATATTAATTTTGCTTTTGAGATCTAGATGTATGAATAATTGGGCAAGGAGGCTCATAATTTGCTCAAGTATGAATAAAAATCCCTCATGGTGTGAAAAGGGATCATGAAATAACCAGATCAAGCATCCACATGTGTGAACCATGTATAAACTATGTGGACAGGGTCAAGTTTGACCAAGTCAACATGATTTAATTCTCAAGGAGTGGATCCTAAATAAAGCCAACTCAATGTGAATGGAAATCAAACTAACCAGTTAAAATGAAGACACCTTGAGTGTGGAAGAGGTTGACCACTTGACCAAGTCAACCATGACCATATCCATAGCGCAGTCTAGATGCATTGAACCTCTTAGAGGGATAACACAGTTCTAGAAGGAGGCTTTACATGTGAAAGAGGCTAAACTAATGAAGTGGTTTAGGGTTTGGCAAGGCTCCAATATTATAAAAGGAAGAGGAGGGCAGCATGAAAGGGTTGTTGAAGATTATTATTTTCTGAAGGTATTGTCTGCTCAGACATCCCTTGTTGGGTCTTCCTGTTTAGGAATCACACCTCCTTCCTTGAGCAGCTCTTGGAGGAGACTTGTGCTATCTTGTCCACTATCAGGCTTGGGCCAAGCTTCACCTTACACCTATAGCGCTGCTCCTGTTGAGGGTTGAGCTGTCTTTGTGAGTTGCAGCAAGTGGAGCACTAGATCTGCTTAGATCTAGACTTTTCTAGTGCCTCTTCTCAGTGAGTGTGTCTTTTAACCTCCTAGAAGAGTGCATTAGCTCATTGAGCTTCAGATCCAGACCTTGGCATCAGGCCAAAGAATTCTCAGAGCCTACAACATTTTTTCTCTCCCTGGACAACATTATTTTCATATCTACAGCTGCAGGGTGTTTTGTCTACATTTTGGAGGAGAGATCTCCGGTGTTAGGATTCTTCCTCTCACTGTGGTGATCCATGGATTGGCCATCCAATCCATGTTAGTTTCAGATCTGATCTACTGTACCATTGTATTATTCAGAAATTTCTGAATCATTCTACAGATCTGCAATCTTAGATCTCAGATCTACTCTCTGTGCTTCATGTTTTGCACAAAACCACAAGGGGAATGTATAAATCAACATTTCTTGTACACAGATCTGTATTAGATCTAAATTTTTATGTATAGATCTGCTCTATATCTGAATATTAATAAACTACTGCTTCAGCCCTTGAAAATAATGCTTTCATGGTTATGCAATCTTTTCTTATGGTTGTAGCACCTCATTTCTGAGGATTTTTACTGTATAGTCTCATTCTTTCTCTTGTACAATGTATGGGCTGTAATGTACATCTGATTTGCTGTTATAATTTTGAATTTTTAACCTCCATATCAACCTCCTAATGTGCTTCAGTGGATCTGCGTTATTTCTGAAGCAGTCCTTTGCATATAGCTGCAGCCCCTCTCTTTGGGTGATTTTAAGCTAGACTAGTTTGTGGGAGATCTGTTTAACCCACCTAGTATGATTTGTTTTTGCTGTCCTTTTGGATTTAGATCTTAGATGAGCTGATCTAAGGGATCCAGGAGCTGCAAACTCATTTCTATGCACATAATTCCCAGAAGTACGTTATTTCAGTAGGCTTCTTAAGCTGTCTCGATTTTGGGATATTACAAGCTTAAGAGAGGAGAAGGTCAATTGGTGAAAGTTCAAAGTAATCCTCAGCCAAGGAGGGAAAGAGTGCCATTATCTCCACCTTCAATTTCACCTCAAAGAAAAGTAGAAGAAGCCATAAGCATGACTTCAAGGGAGGAAGTAACCCATGAAGAAGTTGATCCCAAAGAGGAAGAAAGAGTGTTCAGGAAAGCATTCCTTGACATGAATGAAATGGTGAGAGTCATTTATCAAGAAAGGAATGAAATACTAGAAGGAGAAGGATCCAAACTTCACAAGGAAGGACAAGGATCATCAGGAGGCCATAATGATGAAGACAAATCAAATAAGGGTAATGGAGGAAATGGAGACAGTGGAACTTTGCCATCATCACCCTCATCTTCATCTTCATCATCCTCTACATCATCTTCAGTACATCAGCCACACAAGTCAAAGAACACAGGTAAAATTCCTTTTCTAAAACTTGAGGTTAAGTTTGAATTGCCAATGTTTAATGGTGAAGTCAATTCATAAAAGCTTGATAATTGGATTAGGTAATTGGAGGTTTATTTGATAATCTAGAACCTTCATGATGACGACACTAAAATTCAGCTAGCTTCTTTGAGAATGGAAGGTGCAACACTTGTTTGGTGGGAAGGAAAGACAAAGGAGGAGATCAAAAAACATGGTAAGATTATTTTATCATGGGCCGATTTGATTACTGCAATAAAACAACAGTTTTATCCATTAGCTTATTCACAGAAAGCTATCATGAATTGGCAAAATTTTAGACAACTTAAGGGACAAAATGTACATAACAACACCCAAGAATTTAGGAGAAGAGCTCTCTTATTAGGGGTAGATTTTCAGAGTCAAGACACTTTGTTGAAGTACATAGAAGGCTTACATAGCTACCTTAGACATAATATCCTCTTGTTCAATCCTACTTGTCTAGATGAGGTTTGTGTTCAAGCCACACATTTAGAGGCTGGAGGGAAAAACACTTTTGAAGAGGGTAGGAACAAGCTTTTCAAGGGGAAAACAAAAGACAAAACCTCTAAAGGAAAAGGCAAGAAAAATGCATCTGTCAAAAAAGAGGGAGAAAAAGTGGTTTGTAAACACTGTTCAAGAGAAGGCCACGAAGAGAAAAACTGTTGGAAGTTACGTCCTGAAAAAAGAACCAAATTTAACAAAAACAAAGGGAAGCAGAAAAATGCAACTACTACACAACAAGACTTAGGTGATGATTCAGGTGACAAAACCAAAATTACAGCCATGGGTTTGAAGAATATGAAGGGAAAATAAACTGAAACTAAACCAAGTACTAGTACTTCAAACTATCATGTACAAGCTCCAAATGAAGAAGAAAGAATTGAATTGTTTCATGTGAGGGTTATTTCAAAACATAAAAATATTGACACATTGTTTGACAGTGGGTCACAAGTGAACCTTATCTCTAAATAATTAGTCAAGAAACTAAATCTTTAGACCATTCCACATCCAAAACCATATCCACTTGGTTGGATTTGTAAGGATGCAAACTTACAGGTTTCAAAGAAGTGTATATTGCGTTTTGCAATTACTGAGCATTTTATTGACACGGTTGAATTAGATGTTGTTCCGCTTGATATTACAGGAATTGTTTTGGGAAGTCCTTATTTATATGACAGGAAAGCTATCTTCTATCGCCATGAGAACAAGTATCATCTATTCAAATATGGCAAGGATTTTATTGTTAGAGCACATCGCAAGAAGAAAAATATTACGATGGTAAATGCTGGACAGGTAAAAAGGCTAGTGAATTCTAGTAAGAGTTTCGTACTTCTTATGTTTAAGCCTAAAGTTGATGTGAATTATGAGTCATTTGAAGATTGTGATACCAAGTTAAAATCATATTTATATGTTTTATTTGATGCACATCATGAGATGTTTCAGGAGCCAACAGGATTGCCTCCTAAAAGGGAGATTCAACATGAGATTCAGTTGCAGCAAGATTGTCCTCTTCCAAACGTAGGCATGTACCGCATGTCTATCATGGAGAGTGCAAAAATAAAGAGGCAAATTAAAGACTTTTTGGACAAGGGACTCATAAGACCAAGCGCTTCGCCATGTGGGTCACCGATAGTGTTGATTCCAAAGAAAGATGGACATTGGCATATGTGTGTGGACTTCAGAGCTTTGAACAAGATTACAGTAAAAAATCGTTACCCACTCCCAAGGATAGATGATTTGTTAGATCAACTGAAAGATGCTAAATTTTTCACTAAGTTAGACTTACGTAGTGGATACCATCAAGTTAGAATTATAGAAAGTGATATTTGGAAGACTGCATTCAAAACCAAACAAGGACTCTTTGAGTAGCTTGTTATGCCTTTTGGTTTGTGTAATGCACCTGCAACTTTCATGCGTGTTATGGATGATGTTTTGTGTCCACTCTTTGATGATTTTGTTATAGTTTACTTAGATGACATCTTGATTTTCAGAAATACTAGAGAAAAGCACATCATGCATGTTAAGAAAGTACTTGATTTTTTGAGGAAAGAGAAATGATTTCTTAAGATGTCTAAGTGTGAATTTGGAAAGACTTCTTTGGTTTATTTGGGACATATTATAGGAGGAGGTGCATTGAGAATTGATCCTTCTAAGGTAGAAGCCATTGTGAATTGGCCAACTCCCAAATCCATTACAGAGGTAAGAAGTTTTTTGGGTGCAACTCAATATTGGAGAAAGTTTATGCTAACTTTTCTGCCATAGCAGCTCCTATGCATGCAGTGACAAGTGTGAAACGTGCTTTCTAATGAGGAGGAAAACAACAAAAATCTTTTGAATCTTTGAAAGAGAAGATCAGTTCAGCTCCAGTTCTTGCTTTACCGGACTTGAGACAACCTTTCGAGATACAAACCGATGCTAGTGATTATGCCATGGGCATAGTTCTCTTGTAGCATGGTAAGCCTATCACTTTTCATTTTGAGACATTTAATGGCGTTGTAGTTAATTATCCTACATATGATAAGGATTTGTATGTGTTGGTTCAAAGTGTCAAAAAATGGAAACACTATTTGATGGGTAAAGAGACAATTGTACATACTGATCACCAACCATTACAGTACATGCAGTCACAAAGTAAATTATAGCAATCATGTCATTTCAGATGGATGGGTTTCCTGCAACAATTTCACTTGGTAATAAGGTATGGGAAAGGTATTTTCAATAAAGTTGCTGATATGCGTTCAAGGCCTATTATTATTGCTTTTACTTTGTTTAATAATGATTCTATAGTACATGAGAGTTACATAGAACAATATGCATCTGATATTGATTTTAAGGATGTGTATGCTAACTTGAGTGAAGGGAATCAAGTTGAAGAGAATGATTATCACATGCATAATAATCTGCTGTTTAATTTGGGCAAGTTGTGTATACCACAAGGAGAGAGACTAAGTGTCATGAGAGAAGCTCATTCTTCTCTTGTTGCTGGAAATTTCAGGGTAAGCAAAACGCTGGCACATTTACAGAGGTATTGTTATTGGCCTCACATGGTAGATAGTGTTTCATGTTTCATTAGAGGTTGTTCATTGTGTGCTACAAGCAAGCCTAGTAATAGGAAGCTTGGGTTTTACATGCCATTACTGGTACCATCAAGGCCATGGGAAAGTGTTTCTATGGACTTTGTTGGAGGTCTACCTATGTCTAGAAAGCAACATGATTATCTTTATGTAGTAGTTGATAGATTCAACAAGATGTGTATTCTTATGCCATGTAATAAATCTATTACTGCTGAACAAACTGCTGAATTATATTTTCAACATGTATGGGTTCATTATGGTTTTCCTACTTCTATTGTTAGTGACAGGGATTCCAGATTTTTTGGGAAATTTTGGTCCAATCTATGGAAGATGATGGACACCAAGTTGAAAAAGAGTATTGCTTTTCATCCGAAAACAAATGGCCTCCTCGAGGTAGTGAACAGAACCATTATGCATCTTTTGAGAGCTTATTGCAGCAAGCATCCTAAGTTGTGGGATGAGCATCTGCATTACATTCAGCACGCTTACAACCGGGTCAAGCACTCTTCTACAAATACTTCACCTTTTGAAGCCTGCTTTGGATATTTGCCAAAGTCACCTCTAGATTTCATTCTTGAGAAAGATGTTGCCATTGATGGGCATAGTGACAATGACAAAGCTCACATGTTCATTGAGAAAATTCATCTTCTTCATCAACAAGTTCAAAAACAACTTGAAAAAAGTCAAAGAAAATACAAGGAGAGGCATGAAAAACATAGAGTTGATCATAAGTTTCAAGAAGGTGATGAAGTATGGTTTCACATAAGCAAAGAAAGGTTTCAAGGAGAAGGTAAAAAGCTGAAGCCTATTCGTTATGATCCATTCAAGATTATTAAAAAAGTTGGTAATAATGCATTTCAACTTGACTTGCCTTCATATATGCAAATGTATTCCATTGTCAATGTGGAGAATTTACGTTTGTATGAGCCTCCATTGATTGTTGATCAAGGGATTGACATTCAGCTACCATCAATAGAATATTTCTCACCAGAATTTTTGGACGAGGTCAAGGAGGATGCCATCCTTGACAGGAGGACACACACTTCTAAAAGAGGAAGTGTCGATTATCTTTGGATTGGGCTCAAGGGCATCAAACCAATCAAGGCAAGATGGATGGAAGTGGAAAAGGTGAGGGAGATGTACGCTCATCTTCTGAACAGGTAATTGAAGGCTTTTTGGGTCCAAAAGCTTCCCAATGGGAAGGTGTGATCAGGAGATCATGTCCATTGCTAAAAAATGCTAAAAAATGAAAGTGCTCAAAAGAGTTTGCAACTAGAATGACCAGAAATGTCTCTCTTCGCGATTCTTGCACCGCAAACGGTTCGCAAAACAGAGGTCGTATGCAGAAGTTATGAAGGTTTGAAAAGCTTAGTAAACTCAAAAAACTGGACCTTTGACTAATTTTGACTTTGTATACAAATTTTCAAAAAAAAATATTATTTGAAAAAATATTTTTATTATATGGTTTATCGGGCCAATCATCGGGTGCCACGTGGCTAGCCCGGATGCTCCCACGTGGCCCCAGGCTGGAGGTTAAAGGTCTTATCAAAATTGTTTTGGAGATTATGGTGTTCGAACGCGGGACCTCCTGCACCCAATAGATGCGCCCGATCGTTCCGCCTACGGGGTGGTTCTTAACCCCTAAGGGTACCACTTGTATTTGAACCTCCATTTAAATTTCACCAGCGGAAAAAGGGGGCCAGCCCCTAGGGGACCAGCTCCCACTCCACAAGACCACACGCCAGAACCATAAGCTTATGCTTGGCAGTTAGTCAATCGGAAAGTTCGGCAGAAGTTCGTATGCGGTTTAGCATTAAATCTAACCCCTAGTCTGGCGACGGTTTCGGCTGGCGGACCTCCAAGTCAGTGGCAGTTGCCAATTTAGTCGGGTTAACTGGAGTTCCTCCGGTTTCGGAGGAGCTTTCTTAGGAGTGATTGGACAAATTACAGTTTGGGTCATAACTCTTGGGATATTCAACCATTTTTTAAGAATGAATAGTCATTTTTGGCTAATTTAGACATTTTGAACACATTGGAAGAGGTTTCAGAACCATCAGAGGTCATATTGTGCAGGTTTTTATTTAGGATAAGTCAAGGAGCCACTAGGGCCACTAGGGTGTTTTCAGTGTTTTGAGCAACTAATCTCTGTTTTCTGCAAATGAATAGTCATTCCCGACTAATTCAAGCATTCTGAAGCTTTTTTTAAAGAGATCACAACCATTTGAGGCTTTTATTCACATGTAATTACCATTTTTGAGCAATAATATATGAGGGACATGCCATTGGGAGTTGGACCAGCAGATGTAGCCTACGAGGGGTGAACTCCTTCATGAAATTGCTGAGTATTGTCATATGTGATGCTTTATTCTCTGTTATTTACTACTGTACAGTGTTATACAATAAATTTACATGCTTTTACCTCACATAAAAATATGTTTAACTAAGTTAAAACCATTTGTTTCACCTGCAAACTTCAGTGAACCTTATGCACACAATTTAATTACATCGCTATACTTAGCACAACAAAACTAATACATTCCATTCAGATCACAATGGGACCTTAATATATCTCGAGTTAAAATTGACCTAGGCTAGTTAAAGTTGATATTCTTTAAAGTTTACATTCCTAATGAGCTAGGTATAATGAGTTGTAAGCTCGCTAGCACATGTATTTCCACTTGTCATATGCTCATATTTCTGCTGTAAATCATTCCCGCTCCATTACTATACAATTGAGGTCCTCTATATAATTTTAAAATCATTTTGAGTAATACAAATACTTAAATGAGGCTTTTTATTTTTTTTGTGAATCTAACTTAGTCTCTCACTCTCATGTGTAGAAATACTTTCATATCAGAGCTTTTTACATTTGATGAGTTGTAGATGGATTGGTTAAATGCTCAGATTGGCTCCTACAAAACATACTATCTGAGAAATTTAAGATAAAATTAAAAAATTGTATATGGTACTGACTATACATCAAAATGTTTGACAAAATTCTATACATGAAAGAATGTTTCAAGCCATTTTATTAGCACATAAAAATGTTTGACAATGTTTTATGCATAAAAGGATTTTTTAAGCCATTTAATTGTCACATAAAAATGTTTGACAACATTCTATACATTGCTATGAAACCAACTCCAAAAATAGAAGAAAAGAGAGATCAACACCTGAGAAATCAGCCACTTAGAGGGGGAAACCTCCAATACATTACATAAATGAACAATTCTTGGATGATACAAATGACAAACCTACTTCTATATATAGGAGTCCATGGGGTCAATATAATCCTAGCCGACCTAACAATAATAATGTAAGGGCACAATAATAACAAAATGGGGGTTACAAGGGTACAATAATAACAATAAGGGGGTTACACTAACAACAATCAGGGACTATACTAGTAATATAGGCACCTAACATGCTCCTCTCCTTCAAAAAAGTGTTGTCCACAACGCTTGAGTAGCTCTGGGTGCTTCTGTATAAAATTCTCATCTTCCCATGTAGAATATTCAGTGGGTAAGTTCTTCCACTTGATGAGATACTTTGAAATTGATCTATTTCGTAGCTGTCGAGTTCTTGTTTCTGTGACTACTTTAGGTTCCAATATGATTTTTCCATCCTCATAAATTTTTGGCAGTATTGTTTCAACTAGAAGTTTTTCACCTATAACCTTCTTTAAGAATGAAACATGGAAAAATGGATGCACTCATGCAGAAGCAGGAATCTCCAATTTGTATGCCATAGTACCAACCTTTTGCAACACCTTGTAAGGACCATAGTAATTTGGAGATAATTTATTATCCTTCTTAGCTCGATTGAGGACATTCGTTTGTATGGTTGTATCCGTAAAAATGATCCTGCACTTACATCAAAATACCTCTCTCACCTGCGATGTTGATCTGTCTGCTTCTCATTCGATTTTGTGCCAAATTTAGGTTATCCCTTAAGAGTTTGAGAACTTCTCATTGATGATTGATGTGATATTCAATTACTTCAACTTAGAATTTTCTTAAAGATGATGTGATGGATGGTGGATGATATCCATAAAGTGCCATAAATGGGGTCATTTTTGCTGAAGTATGGAAGGAAGTGTTATACCACCATTCAGCAAGAGGTAACCACTTGACCCATTTTGTTTGTTTATCAGATACAAAACAATGAAGAAATCCTTCCAAACATTTATTCACTATCTCAGTTTGACCATCAGATTGATGATGATAAGATGAGCTATGAGCTAGTTGCGTACCCAAACAATAAAATAATTGTCCAAAAAATTCCAGTAAAAATGGGATCTCTGTCGCTTACAATAATATTTGGGTTTCCTTGTAGCTTTTGAATTGTTTCCATAAATGTAGTAGCAACTGTACTTGCTTTAAATTGATGACATAATGCACAAAAGTGTGCATACTTGGTAAGTCTATCAACTACCACCATGATGATACTCTTTCCTTCGGACTTAGGTAAACCTATGATAAAATCCATTGAAATATCCTCCCGACGTTGACTTGGAATGGATAAAGGTTGTAGAAGACTCGGGGTCTTAATTGTCTCAACTTTATTTTGCTGGTAAACCAAACATTCCACCACAAAATTTTGAATATCAGATTTAAGGCCATCGGAAAAAAATTCTTTCTTCACCCTGTGGTAAGTTTTTAAAAATCCCGAGTGTCCTCCTAAAGGAAAAGTGTGCAATTCCAAAAGAATATTTTGTTTTAGTTGGGAATTCTTACAAAGATATAAGCAATCTTTGTACCATAAGGAATCATTTTTCCAACTAAATGTATCAGATGTACTAGGATCTTGCTGCAACTTTTGAATGAGTGTCCACACTTCTTCATCCTTCTTCCATTCATCCCTGGCTTTGGTTATACAATCTGGTTGGATAATAGAAATGGCACAAAGCAATGCTTCCACCTCTTCATTATTTCTTGAGAGTGCATATGCAACCACATTTAGCTTCCCTTTTTTGTATATGATTTCAAAGTCACAACCCAAAATATTTGTGACCCATTTTTGCTGCTCTTCTCAAGATAGTCTTTGTTCCAAAAAGTGTTTAAGACTATAATGATGAGTTTTTACCTTGAAGTGTCTTCCCATTAGGTAAGGTCACCATTTCTTTAGTGCATGAAGTATTGCTAACATTTCCTTCTCATAAATAAATTTCTGTAAATACTTTCCTTTGATTGGATGACTTTCAAAATCAATGGGTCTTCCTTCTTGCATTAAAACAACACCAAATCCATTTCCCGAGGCATCACATTCCACAATAAAGGTTTTTGTGAAGTCGGGTCTAGCTAAGATTGGTGCCAGGCACATTGCCTCTTTAAGATGTTCAAAGGCCTTAGTTGCTTCAGGAGTCCATCAGAATGCATATTTCTTCAATAATTTTTTTAGAGGTGCTGCTATTCTCCCATAATTCTTCACAAACTTGCGATAATACCCCGTTAACCCGAGAAATCCGCGCAATTGCTTTATGGTTGTGGGGACTTTCCATTCCTTAATGTCTTTAATTTTGTTAGGGTCTACCTTAACACCCTCGTGAGATACACTATGACCCAGATATTCCACCTCTTGTACTCCAAAGAAAAATTTGGATGTTTTTGCATATAATTGTTTCTCCTCCAATAGTTTGAGCACCCTGTCAACATGCTGAACATGATCACTCCAAGACTTGCTGTAGATTAGTATATCATCAAAACATACTAGCACAAATTTTCTAAGGAAGGGTTTGAAAATGTAATTCATCAACCCTTGAAATGTAGAAGGTGCATTGGTAAGGCCAAAAGATATGACCAAAAATTTGTAATGACCCTCATGAGTTCAAAATGTTGTTTACAGAATATATTCAGTCTTCATTCTAATTTGATGATATCCTGAATGAATATCCAACTTGGTAAAATAAATTGCCCCATGTAATTCATCCAATAATTCATCAATCACAGGAATGGGAAATTTATCTATAATATTAAGCTTATTGAGCTCCCTATAATCCAGACACATGCGCCATGATTCATCCTTTTTGTGCACCAATACTACTAGAGCGGAGAAAGAACTTTGACTAGGTTGAATTATACCAACCTCTAACATTTCTGCAATCATACATTCAATTTCGCTCTTTTGTACACAAGGATATTTATAAGGCCTGATGTTTGGAGGAACACTTCCTGGAATCAAATCAATAGCATGGTCATGATCATGAATAGGTGGGAGTCCTTTGGGAGTTTCAAATACCTTGGAATGATTGTCCAAGACTTTTTGGAGATCTGGAGAAATAGATTATTTTGATGTTGGAACTTCTATTGAGCATAATTGTGAAATTACGCCTCATTGTATCTTTGTCATGACATTAGAGCTTATTATCTTTCCCAGTTTCCCTGCGATACCCCGTAATTCGACTTCCTTTCCTTCCGAATATATTTCAAGAAAATTTCTTGAAAATTAAAAGCTACCGTCCCCAAAGATTGTAACCATTTTACTCCTAGTACAACATCAACACCTCCCATTGGAATGGAAAGCATTGGAATATTCAATACATATTCCCACATGCTTATCTTGATATTATGGCATTTTCCAGAGAAATTTATAGTTCCTCCATTTGCAACCATCACTTGACATTCTGGTGCTAGGTATAGGAAATAATTCAATTCCTTGGCTACTTTGCAATGAATAAAATTATGGGTATTACCCGAATCAATCAAAACTGTTACCTTTTTCTTCTTGATATGTCCTTCTATATTGAGAGTTTGAGGAGTGGTAATTCCTGCCAATGCATTACATGATATGGTGGGACTCATTTCTTCTTCTTCTAGGGTTGGTTCTTGGTGTATATCCTCTTCTTTTGAAGTTTCTTGTTCATTTTCTTCCTCCTCTTGACAATCCATGTAAAATAATTTCTTCTCAGTACACTTATGACCTTTAGTGTATTTGCTATCACAACTGTAGCAAAGCCCTTTTGCTCTTTTTTCTTCCAATTTTTGTGGTGTCAACCTTGTAATTTGTGGAAGTCTAGGAGTAGGAACGCTTCCATCTTTATAGATGTGAGTGGTAGGCTTCCTTGTCGCCATAGTTTTAGATTCAATTTTTCTTGCCAACTTGAATGCCTTCTCCAATGGATCAGGTTCCCAAACGCGAATCTCATGTTGGATGCTATCCTTTAAAGTCCCTATGAAGACATTAATCCTGTGTTCCTCTGGAATATCAGTTACCCTTATATTCAATTTTTAGAAGTCCTCAATGTGCTCCACCACTGAACCCTTTTGTTTGATATTTATCAATTGGCTAAAAAAAGTGTTTCTCTTTGTATCCTCCTAATGTGCTATCATTTCCTCCATAAAAATTGATCAAGTGACAATTTTTTTACGGGAGCAAAGCCATCGATACCATACAAATATATTTTTTTTCTAAATATAAAGTTTCAATGTGTACCTTTTGTGTGTTTTGCACATTATTGAGATCAGAATATTGTTCCATCTGTAGTATCCATGTTATGGGATCCTTGCCATAAAACTTCCTCATATATATCTTTGGAATATGGCGAGTCTTCCATCCAACATTAGAGTTTATGAAATCATGATTAACATTTATTTTATTCTCATCATGAGTTTCCTCTACCATCTTTTCACTATAAGGAATCATTTCTTTTATCAACTTTGTCAAACCTTCCATGTCTGCTTTTATATCATTCTTCATGTCTTCCATGTTGTCTTTCATTTTTTCTTTGATCTTAGCTTCCATGTATTCCATGCCATTCTTCAAACCGTCCATCTTAGCTTCCACGCATTTCTTCAAAACTTCCATTTCATTTTTTGTTGCTCTTTGCGAGAGTGAAATTTGGTGCACTTGCTCTTGTAATTTTGATATGTGACGTAGTAATTATTCATCTTCATGAGTCATAGTAGAGCCCTCTAAAGGCTTAGTGGGTGTTTAATTATTTTTAGGGGGAATTTTAGAACCCAATACTGATGTCTATTCTACGATATGCCCTTGGAATCAATTCAAACTGATTTTTCACACAAGACTTATGCAATTCGAAAAAAAATACACACCTTTTTCTTGCTTTTGAGGAGCTCGATATTGAAACTGAATTATCTTTGTGATTTCAGATCTTCAATATTTGAAATTCGGTCATGTTGTATTCCTCTAAATATTCTTTCAACTGCCACAGGTCTCACCTGATTTGGATTCTTCAAGACAAAGTTATGCTCAATCTCCCACAATGACCTAATTATGGACTGGTTCAATAGAGAAAACTTGTACGACGTTCCAGGTGTCACTGTTTCCTCATTCGGATTTGAAATTGATATATAAGAAACTACATTCCGTGTTCTTGCGGCCACTTTTTATAGAATTCCAATCCGATGCTCAGAGAGAGAGTTATGATGATTTTCCCACGGTCACCACTTTGAGATGAAATTCGGGAGCCTGAAACAACGTACCTTCCACAGATCATATCTCCAAAAATGTTATGAATCAAGCTCTGAAATTTTTCCACGAAATTCCTTAGGAATTTGGCTTCGCTCTATAAAAATTTCAGCTTCTGTACCCTCATAGAAATAAAGTTATTGTGAAAATTACACGATGACCTGTTTAGGTTAAATTCAGGATCTTGCAAAAGCCATAACTTCCACAGATCATATCTCCGAAAATATTGCGAACCAAGATCTGAAAATTTTCCATGACATTCCTTAAGATTTTGAATTTGCGCTGTAAAAATTTCAGCTTCTGAACCTTTGTAGAAAAAATTTATAGCGAAAATTCCACGATGACCTATTTGGAGCAGTGAAACCCTGGAATCCAAAGCTCTGATACCAAATGTTATGAAACCAGCTCCAAAAATATAAGAAAAGAGAGATCAACGCCTAAGAAATCAGCCACTTCAAGGGGGAAACCTCCAATACATTAAATAAATGAACAATTGTTGGATGATACAAATGACAAAGCCTACTTCTATATATAGGAGTCCACGGGGTTAATATAATCCTAGCTGACCTAACAATAATAATGTAAGGGCACAATCATAGTGATATTGGGATTACATGGGTACAATAATAACAATAAGGGGGCTACACTAACAATAATAAGGGACTAAACTAGTAATATAGGGACCTAACATACATGAAGGGATGTTTCAAGCCATTTGATTGTCACATACCCAACTCCAACTTGTGACCCAACTGCTACATTAATTTTAGGTGTCTTACATGAAGGTTAATGGTTGTAATATATACAAGTATTCTTTTATATTGAACAAGTAATATTAGAATTTGAATTATCGACTTAATTCTCCAATGGGGCATATAATGGGTTGTTTGCCACCTTACTCGTAACCATACAAATGGGACATATAATGGGCTATTTAATTCTCCAATGGGGCATATAATGGGCTATTTTCCACCTTACTCGTAACATGTATGGTTGATACGAGTAATAACAGAATTCAAACTATCCCCTTAATTCTCCAATGGGGCATATAATGGGATATTTTCCACCTTACTCGTAACATTTATGGTTGATATATATTTCTTGGTATATGATGCATACTTATTTTCCTTAACGCTGAAATGGTTATCTTATGAGATGTATAAGCCCAATGCTCATATTCTTCTTGGTACACGATGCATAATTATTTTCCTTAGGGATGAAATGGTTATCTTATGAGATGTATAAGCCCAACGCTCATATTCACCTCACTCATGGTTTTGAACACATAAAATGACTCTTGGGCTTGGATTGAATTTGCATTTGAATTTATTGTTATTAACTCTTGGTCACTATATAATCTTGGTATTTCATGTATGATGGGATCCATGTGGGATTTTAAAAACGCTCTAAATTTTATGACCTATGTCCGTTTTTATACTTGGTGATATTAGACTATGTCCCATGTGATATTCACATGTCCTTAATACTCATGAATTGGGAATGGTGGTAATTTGATTCATTCCTATCCTAGGGTTGTGACGCATCGGCCCAAACCTTAGCTTTACACTCTTGGTTGATTGTTATTCTATCCTTGTTGCACTTGGTCACTATAGAGAACACATCCATGAGAATGGATAAGGTATTTGCATCTGTAACATATCTACCATTACCATTTGGCCATCCTCACACAGAGGAGAAATATATAACATGATCTAAGTACACTAAGTATTTCTAGGCATCTACTCTTTAATTACCTTAGTCAAGATTTGAAGTGTGTATTGGAGAAAGAAATGAATTAATAGATATGTAATGTATTGATTAGATTAACAAGGATTAAGTAAGAAATCTTTGGTAAATTCCTAATAAGTAACGATTTGGGAAAGTCACCTTCCAGCAGTGAAGGAATAGCTAGACAAGTAATTATAAATTTTATTTTTCCAAATAAAGTATTTTAATTAACTCAATCTCTGAATACTTTACGAATTAATATTTTAGATTTAACTTGTACTCTTAGTTGGGATTTGTACTAAAATTTGAATTGGTAAACTCCTAGATGACTAACATGTAAAATATACTTTACCGAATGATTCCATAATTGGACTAGAGAAAGTTCATAAGGAATTTAGGATTTCATAAAGTATTTCTAAACAATAAGCATACAAGTTGAAAAATATATATAAATGGAAAAATAATACTCAGGATGGTCATATCATTATTTTTAAATCCCAAATATTATGAAAAAATTACTTATTATATCATGAGAAAATTATTAACGCTAAAGAAAGTTAGATAGACTGTCACAAAATAAATGGTGGTATTGGGTAACACATAAATCATTTGTACATGATAATTATGGGTTGTAAGCAAACCTACCTAAAATTAAGAATAATTTGGAGGTACAAAAAACAATATTTCATTACCGAACTAATTTAACAGTTAGACACATAAATCTTAAGTGGGAAAGTGGTACCATTTTTGTAAATGGGTAACATTGGTAAATAGAATGAAAAAGCGGTTGTTACTTATCATAAAGCTAGTTTTTATAACAGATTTCGTATAGCGAATTGGGGATGAGATGTCAAGTAGAGTCAAAGAATAATCCTCATTGATAATAATTTCTATATCAGCATGCAATATTTCTATTGAAAAAAATGAACCTCAAGACAGACATAAGTAAACATATATTTTTGAGAGAAAACACATCAGGAATAATCGATCCATAAATAAGAATTTTGTAACAATCGAAGTACATATGGTATAACAAAGTTATCAACCATCAAGAACTTATTCAAACAATATTATACACAGTTATGTCTATAAATTTCTCGGAGCTATGAAACCCTTGAGAGGAGTGTTCATCTCTAATGTCAAAACCATTAAATCTGAACAACTTATATTAAGCATAGATTCCTCCACTAGGGATATGTGGAGTAGAAGTCGATAACAGTGTAAGTAAACATAACAAGGAACTAGAAATGCCTTGCCTGTAAGGGGAATGAGAAATCTAGACTAAACATTGAACCCAGGTTGTTTGCGTAAACGAACCAAACTGTGGCAGGGACGACGAAGAAATCAATATCTATTATAGAATACTTCGAATGTTGAATCCAAGAAGAAAGAAGAGATTTACCTGTATCAAATGACAAGCACACTAAAACATAATTAGTTGCAGATCTAGTTGCATTAGGATCATAACACAAGAGATGGAACAAATGGCCAAAGTAATACATAGATTTGGTTGTGCACGACAGAGTAAAAATCCCAACATAAAGGAATGTTTGGAGCATTCGAGCAAAAAAGGTAAGAAAATCCAATAGCCAACTTGCAATGAAACATGGATCAGAGTAATGGAACATAAATTCTCCAATAGTAAAGAAGGGGGGTTTATGAATACTAACAACATATATTGTTGTATAAAGAAATCCACCAGTGATGAGGATCTTCCAAAAAGAAACTGTGTTGGCCAGGGGATAAACATAGAAATTGAAACTCAACTCGTAACATCTACAGATTATGAAGCTAAAGTAGAGAAACATAATAAATATAACAAAGATGAATGATTAAAAAGAACCCATGCTATAATGGGCACACTTTAATAGCATACCTGGTGAGACAGGATGAAATGGGCATGATAATTTTCTCAAAATTCATAACAGGTAACAAGGATCTGTAAAGTGAAATATCGTAAACAACGAAGTAGTCACCCTCGACCCTAGTGAATTAATTGAAACAATTAAATTGAGGAGTTTAATAGTCAAAATTCCTAATAGATAATAAATTTTGGGTCATAAGAGTGCATTAGAGAGTATGACAAAGCTAGTAATTTGTTTACCTATACTCTGCAGACGGTGGTTGTTCCAGAGCTATAGCGCATTCATGAAACCACTGTCCTATGGCTAGAGTTAAAACCCACACTAGTGTGGAGGTGCCAAAAACTAACCCAACCGGAAATGTTGAATAAGATATTACGAGAAGATAGAAACCCCACCAGTGCGACAATGCAACAACATTCTAGAAGCACTAGAAGAAACCTCACCTTCGCAGTAGAGTTCTAGAGAAAATGAAGCCCAATGCCGAAGATCCTGGAAGTATACGCTATACCCTGTTAGGGTTTAGGAGGATGCTAATCTACATCGTTGATTAGAATGAAGAGATCTCCACCATTCATTTAGAAAGTTGTTTTCCCATGTGCTATCATGTGAACCCATAGAGGTGTCAAACAGGTATTTGGCATAGGTATAGTGCCCACATGGGCGCACAAGGGACCATATACTAAGTAAAAGGTGGGCGACGTTTAAACAATTAATGTATAGTTATGAGATTATAAAGTTGAATTGAGATGTTAATATAACCTTGGACAAAAGGGGCTATCATATGCGCCAGATTGTGATGCGCCCAAATGATATTGAGGAATAATATGTTACCAAATTTAATAAAGTCAAGAACAATCTGAGTCTACATATAAATCAAGATCAACCTTTTATGACCATGGTGAAGCAATGCAAAACGTCATAAGATTAAATTATGAAGTTAAGTACACCTTGAAAGGTTGATTAATATAGACAGTAAAATCTTGTCAAATATATAAGGAGACTCACAACCTTTATAGTCTTATGTACCTTCTCTCATGCACTTATGAACCTTATAATAAACCAGGATAAAGATCTCCCAAAAATATAAGTGTAATAGTCCAACAATTGACCAATTTATGGGCAATGACATGGTATAATAACCAAAGTGTGTGACCATTGTAAGAGTGGTGATATAACTATCAAAAGGTGGGAATTATCATAATAGAGATAATATGAAAACCTACAACTATATGACCAAGGGTAGTCCATATAATAGTATATTTAAAGTTAGTTCTTGATCCTTTTGGGTGGTGTACCTTTGTATTTTAAGTACAAAGCAAAGAGTATTTTTATTCCACCCTCATTAGTAAAATTGTAGGGTCAAGTAAATATGTAGCATAACTCCATGAGATCACAATTTATGAGAAATGTTGCTCATGAGATGTAATTATAGAGAACTTATCTATACAAAAAAAATAGTGCTAACAAATGAGGCATGTGACAAGTGGTATAATATATTATGCTCAACCCTTGGGCCTACTGGGTTCATTAAATTAAAATTATGTCACCTGTTTTACGATGACAGAAAAAGGTAGCTTCAGACTCAACCCTCCATGGTGATCATGGAAGAAAAAATATAAATTTTAATAGAAACAACATTCTTAATATTATATTTGGTGGTGGATTAAACTACCAAAGGGATCCTTGGAATGGAACTGTTGGAATAGCTTCTAAAACAATGGAGGAAAGAAAAAAAATAGTAAAGACACATAAATGGTTCTATTGAACCCATATTTGTAATTAGTTGTAAGTAATGGGTGATCTAGATAAGCCTAATTATATCATTGACTAACAAAATGCTACAAAAAATTAGTAGTTAGAAAGGGTGTGATCATGGTTTTAAGTCCTAAATGGAAAAGGCGGGCCATGATTTGCTCAGTGCCTATTGTGCTATACAACAACCCCCATTTATTTTTACTAAATGAGGACCCTTTAAAAATAAATAGGAAATTTATTTTTCTTTTATCTTAACCTAAGTCCAAAAAACTTTAGGAAACAAAGTTATTTTCCTTTCCGCTTTCATTCCTTAGTGCGCATCACAAATCGCATAGGTTACAAGATGAACAACTTAAAACATTTTAAGTCTTGCGGGCTGCGATATGCGCTAAACCTTTCCGAATTTATATAAAATTTCTGTTGCAAAAGCTTTAAACACCGATATAAAAGAAAACCGCATCGCGCCTTGTAAAAGCGATCAAAATTATAACAATTCAGTAAGAGTTGCGATTAAACAGACCCGAAGATTCAATAAAGCAACAAATATAAAACTTCAAGTGTCCGAAAAAGCGCATTGGCATGATTCCTTAAAGCACACTTCACATTTCGCAGCAAACAACTAAATACAAGTTTCATTGCTGTATAGAAATTGCGATGTGCGATTTGGACAAATCGCATTTTGCGAGATTTATTGGTAACATAACTAATCGAAATAGTTTTAAGTTGTGATATGCGATAATCAATAGTTATTGCTCAAGTGTGCGAAATGATTCATATCTAATCAATTGAATATAATATTTAACGTCTTAAATTGATCAATAGACATTTCATGTGAAGGTGTGTAAGAGATTTGATTGAAAGGATTATCAGTGATTAACAATATTTAATAGGAGAAAGGTTTGAAAGATTCATATTTACTTCGAGCTTGTTTTGAATGATTGAACGACAAAGTTGTGATTATTTCATTTTAAATATTTCTGTCTCTCCATTATTTCCATTTTTAAAGTTTGCTCTGTTCACTTGAATTCAGGAAACCACTTAACAAAGCAAGGATAACAGAGATGAGCAAGAAAGGCATAGAAATTGCCCAAGGGTAATAATAAAAGTTGCTACAGTAGGCATGTCAGTTCTTTTAGACCCGACCTATTTCGACGTTGCATGCTCATTCATCCATAAGGTAGCAACAAGGCCAAATATTCTCCCCTATACAGATATGGTTAAGTGGATAATTGACCACTTGAACATAGAAGATAGAAAATTTAAGGATTCAAAGGGCGAGAATATCGGTTCATTCAGGGCAGAATATTTGAGGACAATGTACCACTTACTCGTCCCGCAACAGAACTATGACAAAGCTTTTGTTCAAATCTTTAGAACAAAAAATCCAGACTTGATGAAAGTCATAAAATAATGGAAGAATGACCAAGTCAAGCTTAAACGGGACAAACTCGGTACATACCCAATAGCAAAAATTTCTTCCCCTTATTGCTATGCTGCCGGTATGTTGTGTAGATTATTTGCAAAACCTGATACTACTAGGTTTTTTGTAGATTGGGTTCCATTAATTGACACAATCGTCAATTCCTTAATTTCGAATTGGGAAAATATCCTATCTGATAATTTAGCCAAAAATATCATGGAGTATAGGAGTAAAATAAGTGTTTCATCTAGAGAAATACCCCCCTTTTACATGAGTGCCTATGTCATGGACGCAATTCGCTTTTCTTCAAGTTTTCCTACCATGGGATGGAAATGGACGACCCAAGACCCTACTCCAATCGACATTTACCAAAGATTCCTTTGGGAATTAGATTTTCATCTACATTTTTACAAAATTTGCCATAGAGTCATACTACCTATGCACCAGATTATATTTAATGAGAAATCCCTTAGGATTTTTAAAGAGGCTAGTATAGACATTTTTCCTGTTGCCAAATGGTTTTCCGATGAAAGTTTCACCTATGTCAGAGTTTTTGGAAGTTATGATTCTACCCACGTCTTGCCATATTACGTTCCTGACAAGCTACTTGCTAGAGAGATTGCATACCATCTTGTTGTAAATGGTATTTCAAAACAACCTAAAGATGCTAAGAAGGCCATTTGGCCTAATTCCTTTACAATGTGATACTTTTTCACTTTTTGATATTGGTCATGCCTACAAGGAAATTTCAAATGTTAATTTGTTGAATTTGGTTGTAATGCCAAAGCGACCATATGACCCCAATGATGTGATTAAAAATTTCACCACAGAGCTAAAAGTAAAGTCTTTTGTGAAAGAGATAGATAGATTTGATGATTTATTTCAAGGTATTGAAAAGTTTTCAGATGTACTAAAGTTTGCATCCTTTCAACTCAATCAAGATGACTTGGAAGCCTTCCAAGCATACGAAACAAGAGACTGGAAATGATTCCTCTGGAGTTATTGACTATTGAAGATGTCAACAGACCAAATCTAAGTATTATCTTGGATAATGAAACTAAAGACATGCCTGAAGATGAGTCAGGGCTATTATGAAACTAGCTCCAAAAATAGAAGAAAAGAGAGATCAACGCCCTAGAAATCAACCACTTCGAGGGGGCAACCTCCAGTACATTACATAAATGAAAAATTATTGGAAGCTACAAATGACCAAAACCTCCTTCTATATATAGGAGTCCATGGGGCCACAATATAATCCTAGCCGACCTAACAATAATAATGTAAGGGCACAATAATAAAAATATTTGGGTTACAGGGGTACAACAATAGCAATAAGGGGGCTACACTAATAACAATAAGGGACTAAACTAGTAATATAGGGATCTAACATGCCCCTCTCCTTTAAAAAAGTGTTGTCCTCAACGCTTGAGTAGCTTTGGGTGCTTCTGTATAAAATTTTCATCCTACCATGTAGAATCTTCAGTGGGTAAGTTCTTCCACTTGATGAGATACTCTGAAATTGATCGATTTCATAGTTGTCGAGCAGGGATAATTTTAGGGGCGAATTTTAGCCCAAGGGCGAAATTTAAGGGGTTCTAGATTTTAAAGGGGCGAATTTTTTATATAAAATCTATTTTGTATAGTTTTGTATAAATAGCCCTAAAATTATTTTAAAAATAAATAATTATTATGATTTAGCCAAAAGAAATAAGTGCGGATAAAACATAAATTGTCGGATTCGCCTTCGATTCACGGTCTGTGATTTTATGGGGTTGTATTCGCCCCCGATTTACCAAGTTGGAGGGCTCTGGATTTGCATTCGCCCCGATGATGCTGGTTTTGGGTTGCGTATGATTCAGATTTACGCTGATCGATGCTGGTTTTGGGTTGCATATGCCCCAGATTTACAGTGGTTTGGGTTGAATATGCCCCAGATTTACAGGGCAATGGAGATTTACGGTGGTTTTGGATTTCATACGCCCAGATTTACAGGGCAATGGAGGGTTTTGGGTGGATTTTTTTTTGGGACCGGAGCTGAAGCCATACAATATCCGGTAATATTATGAAGTCTTTTCATGTGCAGGGGTCCAGGGATTCTGATACATGTGCTTTCTTGGTTGGTTACCTTATTTACACTCTGGCAGCTGGTAGGCATGAAATCGTCCTAGGAAAGCGCTTCGATGGATATCACGAGTTAGCACAGCATGCGTTTGGAGAGAAGGTTGGCCTATGGATTCTTGTTCCCCCGAATTTGATGGTTGAAGTTGGTGTGAACATAGTTTATATGGTTACTGGTGGACAATCATTAAAGAAATTTCACGAAACAGTGTGCAAAAGTTGTAAACCACTGAGGCAGTCTTACTGGATCCTCATTTTCAGTTGTATTCACTACCTTTTAGCACTGTTACCCAATCTGAGTTCTGTGGCAGGGATCTCATTGGCTACTGCACTTATGTCTCTATGGTATGCATTCTGCAATTTCATCGATAGAAGTCTATTAGTTTCTATTTCCGTAGACTGTAATAGGAATAAGAGGTTTAAATGCTAAGAGCTGAAACTGAATTTCGCTATTGCAGACTAGTCTGGATCGTCCCGGCCAGTTCCCGAGCTTGGGTAAGATATATGATTTTCTCTTCGCTTGCTCTGCTCTGGTTGGAGTAATTGTAACTCCGATATAGAAGGGAGAGCGCAGCAATGGGCCAGCAGTCTCAATATCCAAGCCACCATGAAAAAGGTCTTGCTCAGGGATGACAGAGGTTAGAGAGCTTTTCTCTGATTTCTTACACTAGCACAGGTATGCAAAACTTAGGCTTTGATTAAGAAGATGGTCGTGTATCGTTGCTCACTGACATTATGAGGTGTTTCATTGGGAAAAATACTGGGGAATGCAGTCACTGGTCCGGACTCTTTTTCTTAGTTTCCATCTCTCTGTATTTATCCCCATGTTTCCATTTCTACCAATTATGAGTCTTGACGCTTATGGGTTTATCAAAGACTCTATAGATCTCTCCGACTGATTTTGGTGTGGCCACTGTCTCCTTACGTTCCCGGGCATTTGGATACGGTGTGAGATATTATCTGAAGATGGATTATGTCTTTCCATTTTACATGTTTGTATGATTTGGAACCACCCTGGCCTCCCTTGTAGCAGTCTACTATTGTTCTCCTTATAAGGACCCCCCCAGCTCATTAGTGTACGCTGAGATCTATGTCATTTTCTGAAGAGGTGGAGATTTGCCTTATCATAATTCTATCATTCGTTGCCTACATTATTCTGTCGGCCCTTATGTCCTGTGTTTCTCGAATGATCGAAAACTCAGTTGATTCCTGTACTCCATCTGATTTCTCATCTAATTCACAGACTTTTGCTGGATTTCGATGACTGGATTTCTCATTCATCATGTAAATAGATTGATGGTTCCACTGCAAATCATATCCATGCTTATTTGAATTTTGAACAAACTAACTTAAGATCTTTTACAAGAAATTATTCCTTTGGCATATCAATTCCCTGTTTTTGGTCATCTCGGAAGTTGCATGAGCTTCAGGTTCAACTGAGGTTCTTCTCTCATTAGCAGGTTTATCATATAGAGGTGGATTCAGTGACAGTTTGGTGGTTTTATTCATTTTAGTGAGTGGAAGAAGAGCAATTTTATAGGTCCGCCACAGAAATTTATGGTCCATTAGTATGTTTATCATATAGAGGTCGGCTCAACGACTGTTTGGTGGTTTTATTCATTTTAGTGAGTGGAAACAGGGGGCAGTTTTGTGGGTCTGCCACAGAAATTGATGGTCCAGCCAGAGGTCTGGATGATGTGTTATTGCTACATTACTGCAATGCTTCAATCGAGTGATTTATTACTAAAGGATAACTTGATTCTATGGACAAACACTTATATGTTGAGCATTGTACAAAGAAATTAGTAATTACCGCATCCATTGACCTTGATGTGGCCATTTATCTGACATTTAATAAAACAACTTATCTAATCTTCACACATGTAGCTCATAACCACCTCAGGTCTCACTTAGAAGATCAAAATGCAGCATTAAACTCTATTTATTCCAACCCTATTACCATAGTTGTCTATATGACCATGATAGATCGATTATCTTCAAATTAAGTTGCTTAACATCTGTACCAGCCAAAAGCCTAAAATAACACTTTGAACCATTGAGATAACATCTGGACTAGCCAAAAGCCTAAATAACTCTTTAAACCATTAAAATATCATCCAATATGCCTCTAGCCACCCAAAAGTGCTGCTGGAAACTGCAATTTATAAATTTCAATTTTATAGTATTATTAGCCTACTGAACCAAGTAGACTGCAAAAATGGGCCTTTTGCTTCAATCTATCCCTGAAATCCATGTTTTTTATGCTCAAATCATGATTTATATATATATATAAAAATACAAATTAGAAAATATACAAATAAGCTTTCATGTCCCAACACCAGTATTTGCAGTCTCATCAAGATGTCTGCAATTTTACAGATCGGAAATAAATCAATAATTGAAACCAATGGCACTGTCACTGTCCCTTCTGCATTTGTTGATCAATCTGATTGAGCCTCACTAAGGAAATCTCTTTTCCTATCTTGCAAAGACAGTCAAAAAGGAATGCCAAACTCAGTTACATTGCATGCCTTTTGTTTTGTGACAAATAAGATTAGTGGAGAGGAATACATAAGCAAAACTTCTGATCGGTCTGGATTCAATTTATGTTATAAAGTAGATTTCCCTAATTAAGTGGAAACATTTCCATGAGATTTAGTAATATGTTTAGCAAAATCAATTGCAGACTCCAAAGCACTTTGGTAGCTCTGGCAACGATGATCAAGCAACATTGATTTTGATAATACAATTCTTGTAAATCCAAGTCCAGGATCATCACCCTTTATGACAACACATCTTAGCAGAGGAGCATTTGCTGAGTTACGTTCATTTTGGTTGTGATAATTCCCGCGAGAGCTAGGACTATTGGATGGTATGCCGGCATCTTTATTTGCAACTTCCTCTTCTGTGAACTCTTCATTGTTAGTGTTTGACCTTGATGATCTTTGGGTCAGAGGTATATGTTGCACATGTTTTGGGTTGTCTTTGCAAATTACATGATATAAAATTCCAGGGATATACAGTCGTACATCATCTGAACTTGGGTTGTTTATAGGAATAGTTGCAGCATTTGCCATAATTATGGCTGCATCCCCTGCTTGTGAATGATTAACATTGGAGGTTGTAAACATATATGTATTAACACGCCATGCATGTTATGTGAGCATTCCTTCAATACTTAAAAATAATGCATGAGTTAAAATATTCTCTACATAGCATGTACGGAAGGAAAGAAAGATTTGAACAAGCACTTGATATCGATACTGTATATATTACTTTTGCAAAAATGCAGAGGTGAATTTAAGGGAAGGTGCATTGACACAAATCTCTTCAAAGAATATTTTCTCTATGAAATCTGAGTGCATCAATGCATTTTTTACATTGCAAGAATGAATATGCTGGAAAATCTTTGTGATATTCAAAGCTCAGGTACAAAAAATTCGATAACATACAAATGCACAATTCTAGTTACATTATCTTTTTTAACTTGGATCTAACATGCTAAAAGAAGTATGTTGAAACTTAGGGTGTAATCTTCACTTTCAGCCATGGTTGACATCATGTTGTATGATTGTTATATTTTTCGTCAAGGCTGATCATATTTTTTATCCTTATTATATTTGTAGGCTTTGTGAAAGCCAACCTTCTATGTATAGGCTCAAAAGTCTTATTGGGAAAAGTGTTCATCTTGGGTTGTGTATAAATACCCCTTGGGGAGGCAAGAGTAGGAGGGGTTATTAATCACCCTGATGAAGAAATAGAGACCAAATATGTTTGGGGCCTAGGGCGTTCCTCTAACAATCAGGCTGAATTCTTAGCATTGTGGCAGGGGTTCAAATTGGCAACTTAAAAAAAACATCTAGCAACTGATGGTTTTTGGTGCTTCTATGATAGTTATTCAACAGGTGTGCAAAATAAAAAATAACCAAATGCAAAGTCTCTCTCCTATTTTGCATAGAATAAGTCTGCAAATTCCGAAATTTGAGGTTGTTGATTTCTTCCATATCTAGGGGCACCTCAACGCAATGGCAGATTCACTTGCTAAAAAAGGAGTATTTCTAGATCAAGGAATGATGACTTAGGATGATAGCATCATTGTTCTTCAACCTATTCCATGAAAATGCCATTTACAAATCTAATAATATGCGCTCTGCACGTACTAATTACCATTAAAGGAGAAAAGGTTGGATTGGAATTTCGTTGTCATCCTGCCAAACTCCAAGCAGTTTTGTCATCCATTCATTCTCTCACCCTTTGGCTTTGGCAGTTCCATTCCACTATTCCACCGCCAAGTGTTCGGATCGGGAGTACAAGTGGACATCCTATGAGAAATTGGAAGTAATAAAGGATAGGTGGAAGCTCTGTTTCCTTGTTATTAAAAACCCAAGTGGAGGCAAAGATTTAGTATTTCCATCTTTGAAGTTTAGACAACACGTTTGAGGATCCCATTTTTAATGAAGCAAGATGTCAGTTGCAGAAGCATTAATTCTATGGTTGTGCTTTGGGGATGAATAATGTGCAAGGTTGATGGATGTTTTAATGCATTGGTGAGAGGTAATGAGTTGTTGATTTCTGGTAGCATCGAATGTGCCATAAGTCTCAAAATTCGCAAGGAAGCTTAGGCACATGTATTCCAAAAAACCCAGAAAGAGTTTTTAGAAATTCCAGCTGGATTGTGTTTTATGAAAATAATTAATTATTTTTAATGAGACCCTAAGTTTAAACTTAGGAAATTAAAATAATTAAAGGATATTAATTAAATCAGGGTGTGAATCTTCTAGAAAATGACGGAGATCAAGTCAAGTTAATCTTAGTCGTTGATTAGCGATTTAATCTCGGTCGTTGAAGTCTCAACGAGAAGATTATAAGGACTTGATGGGGCATTTGGAAATTACATCGACAAAGTCTAGAGATCGAAATTCTTTAGTGAGCAATGCTCAAGGAGAAGATCAATTGAGTTGATTCTTTCAGAGAGGGGTAGAGATAATTTTCCGATTGGAGATTTTTCCAGATCCAGAGAGTACGAGGTAGAGAGCAGTATGAAGAGGTGGCACAGAGCCAACCACGTAGAGGTTGCGCATAACTTCAGAGGGAGTTCGTATTTCTATTGTGAGACAATCAGGATCCAGTGTCGGATTGGGGTGTGAGGCCGAAAGGATAGAGGGCTGAAGTTTCCAGTTGGAAGAGAGATCAGAGGAGGTGCAACATAGTCCCAACAACAGTGACACAATGACTGTGCAGGTGTGACGCAATACTGTGTAGAGACTGCGCATAGATAGCACAAAGGCTCATCTCTAGCATAGATCAGTGCCAGATCTTCCAGTGATGGGGTGAGATTATTTCACCAACTCATTGTTTAGTTAGATCTCTGCATAGGATTGCCAGTCTGGGCATCCGAAGAATTGTACTCGGAAATTACTGCATAATAATACAAATCCTCAACTGCTGCACCGATTTCCCCGCATTTGGTTTTTTCGAGGATTTAGTCCAAAACTAACAGTGTCGTGTGTCTATTATTTTCTTCTTGCTCAGATCTTGTTTCCACACTTATTTTTTCTGTAATTTATTTAGTGAAGGTTGCAGTGTGATGTATTTAGTGTTTTCCATAGATAACTGCAAATAAGTTTCAAAGTAAAAGTTAACAGTTAGGTGAATATTTTCTAGTTGCTGCAATAGGGTTCCAGATTTAGGAATTTTCACACCGGTTGGTCAAGGCAAACTCGCAACTATATAAGGACTGATGGTGCTCTTTGGCTTCAACTGGGATTCAAGTATGCTAGTCCCAAATTTCAGTAGCAAGGGTAGATTACAAAGTGATAAATAAAATGGAGCACTCAGTCAATGTGGAGAAGGATGATTTTAATCGAAATTTGGATTATTTGATGGCTTCGACAAAGTACATCCTGACCTTGATATCTAGGCAAGGGGAGATGGGAAAGGCTAAAGTTCAAGTGTTAAAAGTTTGGCAGTGTTGAAAAATGTAACTAGGTTCGATCTTCATAATGACATGCGTAATCACGACTTTTATGTGTTTGATGTAAAGAAGAAAAATAAAAATATTTTGTAATGGGAATTTTATTTTATAGTTAAAGCTCCCATTGTCAGCTATTAGAGTTGGTCATAAGTCATAAAGTATATTGAGAGACAGATGAGCGATACTTAACGGTATCCATGGGGATTCACACGCCTGACACTCTTCTACATCACTCACGTGAACAGTCGATTCTGTTGTTGTCCTTTGGCACTCTCGGCATGAGCAGTGGGGTACGCGAGGCTCACCCAAGGTATTTGGATGACACTCATCACACTAGGGGAGAGACTTCTCATCAGTGGTACCGGGTCGGTGTACTAGTTGACAACCGCAGGTTAGGGGATGAGATGATCATCTGTAGGGGTGGCACATCAGTCATCGCTAAGCCTACGCCAGGGGAGTAGCTGACCCAAGAGGTTGTCCCTTAATGACATCAACATGTCATAAAACTGCAAGCAATAACTGTTGCCATAAGTAAATAATAATTTAAAATACATACTCGTGCTGGAAATATCCGTATTGTGCTAGGAATGGAGCTGAAATCATAAAAGCCAAGCCTCTATTTCAGGCTTTGGATTTCTTCATTTTCTATTATTATTACATTTTTTGGAAAATCCATCTTATATTACATTATTGCAAAAAGTATATTATGATAACAACTTTTTCCATATAATGGTAGTCTGTACTTCCAAATTAGTCAAAACTCTTTCACTTGCATAATTGAAAAGTTAAAACTATTCTGAGATAAACTCCATATTTCTACTTCTTATTAGATTGAGCCTTGCCTATCATGTACAAGAAACCCTTATTTATGCTTACACCTAAAAGGAAGTTGAGTAAATCAATGCCATCGAATAACAATAGCTAGACAAATGAAATGATTTTACTAGGATACCATTCTGATAAATGAAATTGCTGCTTCCTAATTGGCATGCCACTGACCTAGATATGAGTAGATTCTCAATTACAATTTTGAGTTTTCAATAGTAATAATGATTTAAGTTAAAGTATTATTAGTAGCTTGTCCTCTAATCTTTCAAATAGCTGGTTGAGGTGAATAATATCAGAGTAAATTGGAAAGGTTTTGACTTATTTTTGAGAAATCTATATAATTTATTGCCTTGATGTGCAGACAAACTATTTCAAATAGGTCATCAAGTTTCTGGCAATACAAAACAAAAAGTTTCTATTTTCGAACAAGATATGCTATATGATGTGGCACACCCTTCTGTTTGTGGTGAAGGGTGGTCCCATGTAGAAAATTCTACAGGATCTATTCTCAGTCAGAAAGAAGACCCTCAATCTTTGGCATATGGACCAGAAACAGGGAAGATGCTTGAACACCCATCTCCTGTAGCCTTAATCGAGTCAATTGTTGTAGATAATTTTCATCCTGAAGTGACAAAATGCATGATCACTTCTCAAGAACAGAGCAGTGTAGAACATGTGAGACTTGAAGATTCCGACATTCCTCCTCCTATCAGTGAAGTTTCCAAAATTCATAAAGATGGGGAACTTGAAAAGGAAAGAAAAGGCCCAAGTTCTAAAGGCCTTGAAAAAACCTCATATCAGAATTTAGATTTTCAATCTTCAAGGGAACTATTTATTTCTGATCAAGAGCAGAGTTTTGCAGATAGCCCGACAACAGGATTTACAAAAGCAGGGGAACTGCAACGGGTACAAAATAATGGCATTACAAACCCACGTATAAGTGAACATGAAATAAGGTTTTTGGATACAGAGATTAGAAAAAACAAATCTGCACAAACGAATATTATAATGACAGATGAGGATATTGACAGAAATACGAAAGCTACTGTAATGTCACTGGAACAGTTTCCTAAAACATCCCTTCAGAACGCGGTTGAGCACAAGCCTTTAGCCTCAGAATTTCTACTACCAGATGTAAGAGATTCTGACTTGAACTTTCAAGGTATTGACAATGTAGAATCACGGGCTCTGCTAGAAGAATTAAAACACAAAAGCAATGGGAAAATTCTGGAACAATCAGTAGTGGATAAAAGGCATCAGTTTAAAGAATTTGTTAGTGACACATCTTTAGCAGTTCATCCTACAGCAACAGTAACAGTGGACAATTCTTGGCATTGGGATGTCAGCAAGCATGATCCTGAGAATCTCGAGAATCCTTTTAAGTACGCTACTGATGGTAATGAATTGTCACGCTTTGGGATTTTATCTTCTTATAATATTTTCAGAATTAACTTTGGCTCATTTTATACTAATAATCTAGAACTCTTGGATGAAAAAGATTAGATACTTGTTTAACATTACAATCATATGTTGGGAAATAAAAAATGTAGTTCCTCACCATCCAAAGCCAATTAAAAATATGATATATCCCTTTTGGTTATTGTGTTCCTTATCTTGGTTGGGCCTTCATCTATGATATTATGGTTCTGATCTAGACATGTGATGTCATTGTAGATTGCAAAAGTAACAATATATAAATGTACTTAAAATTAAAACCATACTTTTAACACAGATTATTCAGACATTGGACAAAAGGTTGCTGGGAAATACAGGTACTCTGGGAACAGCTGATGTTATTGCCAAAATTTTGCAAAATCCATATTTAGGAGATTGATAATGTAGTCTAATCCAACATGGATTCTTAGGATTGTCAAAGTGCAATGCCATAAGTAGAATAGTATTGAAAAGACAGGTCCTATCTAACTCTTTCAGGTCTAGTGCTATCTATGAATTGGACCAAATGTTGATTGCTGGACACAGTATCTACTGTTTAGGTCGCGGGGCAGCTGAATCCCTGCAGTAGTATCAATTAAATTGTTCCGCACCCTGCTGAGTTTCGTTTAGTGGCTGTTGTGATTGGATTTACTCCATTCTACCCAAACAGTTGTTTGAGAAAGGTTTTTCCATATTTTAATGCTTCTGTTTGATCTTACAACAGAGCAGAAAACAAAAGATTGTTCTTATTACAGAATGATCATTTATCAACTTTTTCCACATATTAACAAAAACAAGGTTCTCTAGGCAGGCTTACCATGCAATATCCTTGATAACATGAATAGTTGGAATGACATCTTTCCTCGTCACATTTTCATATTATTCTTTTCCAGTAGCAGTTCTATTTTTTAATTAAGGATCATCACTGTTTTGGT
This sequence comes from Pinus albicaulis, assembly GCA_034641835.2. Lineage (NCBI taxonomy): Eukaryota > Viridiplantae > Streptophyta > Pinopsida > Pinales > Pinaceae > Pinus > Pinus albicaulis. Next base: position 514,153,285 of record CM076578.1, on the reverse strand, counting down.
ACATATGCAAGGCCTATAAATTTTAGTTCAGTTAAGTAGAGAAAGAAATGAAAATTTTGAAGTGCATGAGAAGAAAAAAAAATATATTATTTTATTATGTTTGGCGATCAGTGAGAAATTCAGGATTGGAATAGAGTGGCAATGGCAAGATTATTCTTATTTCTTAGAGGTTATAGGTGGTAATTTTTTTTACTAATTGGCCTAATTTCTTGCAATTTCATATATGTGGGGAAACATAAATCAATCAACAGAGAATTATCAGCCGGCACTATGGGAAAAACTACTAGAGAGAGATGTCAATGAAGCAATAAATTAGGAGACATACCAAGAACGGGGAAATGCTGGAATTTCACCTGTGAACCCATTCATTCACGAATATAGGATTTCTAACAAAGTGGAGCCTCAATTATTTTCTATTAAGGGAGGACAGGTGCAGACATCTAGGCAGCTCAACAATGACTCTACAGGTGATAACCTTATTTAAATTTTAGAATGCTGATAGATACATTTTTGTATGTTTATCCTTATATGAGATTATATTGACAATTAGTATAGACATATTAATGTACTAATTCCTCTGGCAAAGGATGATGCTCTCGCTATCGGAGAGTCTATCTTTTCTTCTCTTTCAATTACAAGAAAGATAATACTATCATTTAATGACAGAATCCTGAAATTTATCTAATTTTCTGATCTATGTAATCCGGATTGCTTAGAAATTTGTTTTCTACTTTCATTTTCAACCTGAAAATCTTGACTATAATATTGCAGCACAAAGTATCACATGACTTGTAAGAGTTTGTAGGTTGCAGAAAGATCTTGAAGCCTAGCCCTCTTGCACATCTTAAACTTTTGTGATAGTCTATGATTTTGTACTGGAAAATCAAGACCACAATTAGCACTTACTAGGACACTAGTTTCAACTTTCAAGCAATTCATAAAGGAAATCTATAGAATGGGGCTCTTAGTGCTATAATAAGGGTGGTGTAACCGAGAGAATGCTCATTATTGGTTGCCTAAGTCAGCTGACACAATGACATGGGACATGGAAATATGAGTGTCCAAGACGAGACATGATGACCTTGGAGTGTTTGTAATGTCCCCTATGGATTAATTGCTCAGGGAACAAAGTAGCCTATCAATCCCCATAGGCCATAGTCTTTGATAAAGGGGAAAACCCCAATTACACAGTGTTTTGGCAGCATGGGGTAAGTTTTGGGGCAGCTGGGGCAAAAAGCCCAAATTTGGGGTTGCCATGAGCCCTTCTCAATTAATTAAGGAGGGAAAAGCCCCACAAGAAAATCTATAAATACAAGAGGATTGCATGATGAACCCGCTACAATCATTTCTTATTTTCTTCTTTCTAGTTAGATTCTTGGATGATGAACCCACAACCACCATTCCTTTACTTAGTCATTGGCATAACTAACAAATCATCACAACAATATTGAGTGCTACACATTCTACTCACACAGTACATGTACAATGACATTTATCCGATTTATGTTTTTACATTTCTTATTGTAGACTTGGTGGGAAAATTCTTTTGGGAACCTACAACCATAACAATCTTCTACAAGTTGAATTGTTAATGTGTGGCACAATACATTGTATTTTACCTTTGAGTTGAGTGTTATGTTCCTTATTATTATTGGAATGATATATTAAAAATTCATAGATATTGAAGTGTTCAAGATAAAATTGTTTTTAATGGTAAAAGAAAAGAAACCAAGAGAACAAATTGCATACTAGCTCAAGCTAAATGAGCATTTGTAAATTGTTGGTTATTAAGTAAAGGATGAAAATTATCTAGGCTATAATTGCTTCTAGGTTCATGCTTGATGTAGTTGATCATGTCTCAAACATTTGTTCCAATTTACCATTAAACATTGTTTTATTTAATTTCTTGTCTTCTGTGTGAAAGAGGGAGGAATGAAAATGGTTTGTGAATAGTAGAGCATTAAAAAAATTGTTGAGACTTAAGTGAATGGGTGTGACAATGGTGGACTAAATTTTGAGAAAATTCAACTCACACGATTCCCCTTGATGCCACATCCTATTAAGCTATATGCACCACCAACTTGGTAGCCATTAATGATGTCTAAGTGATGAAAATGTTTATGTGGGCCACTGTTGATGGGAAGATATATAACCAAAAAATCACAAGGTAAGGGATGAGTTGAAGGATATATGTATTCTTAATGTTTTTGGCTAATTTCATAGATACATAATTTTACCCTCAATGGATTCTCTATAATGGAAGTGTTGAGGATGTATTAGATATGATATATTCTCCATTAAGTAGTCCTCAACCCAAAATAATAGGAATCTAGTTAGAGGAAATAAATATTAATTCAGTGTCCTCACTACATATAGGAAACCATTAATAGTAGGCTATAAATCCTTTACCACATATTTGATTTCTAAGCCTGAACAATCAAGAAATAATACGAAAACATGATTTGATTGTCTTTCTCTTGTGTGAGAGGTGGCATTGGCATGAAAGCTTGCAACCAAGGATATCATTTATAACAATTTTCTTCTCATATTTTCATTAAAATTAACTAAACCCTATAGCTCTAGAAAAACTTAGTTTGGAATTAGAATCCTATTCATTATTGGCATTGTTAGTAAGTTTCTTTGTGCGAGCTACAATGAGAACAAAGTCCTTGTATCCATTCCAAAAATAGTGATTTTTGTACAAGACTAGGAAGGGAGGCCATACTTTAATTTTTGTGAAGGATCCATGTTGGTTGAATGAATGGGTTGTAATCCCTTGTTTACAAATAATATATGGCTTGTTGATTGGATTTTTCCAATTTCCATAGAACTCTCTCTACATCAAACCAATTCACTCATCCATTCTTTTACAACCATTTTCTCATTACTCTACATAAAATTTTAATCCATTACTACAACATTTGTAGGCTTAAAATATTTTTTCTAAATTATTATCCACGTCAACTTTTATCAAACACTTAACATGTAGAATGTAATTTCTTCTGATACAAGCTAGTTTTTGGTTAATGTGTTAAGCTACTTTCATAAAAATTGTGCAAGCTGTTACACTTCATCATGAATCCTTCTCATAAAAAGGCTTAAAAATGATATTCCTAAAATAAGTAACTCCAGAAAGATAGCGTTATTCTATTGAGCCATGGCACATGAAGAAGTAAATAGCTGATCCAATGTGCCAACCTGGCGGTGTTATTGGAAAAATGGATCCGACGGAATCGGTTTTTGGGAAGGAGTACATAGACTTTTGGTAGAAAAATGAAGAATGTCACAAAAACCTAGAAAAAAACAAAACAATTTGAAGCATGGGTGAAGGCACATCCAATTGACTTGTCATGGATATACCCTCCTGAGAAAAATAAAAGAGATCAATCGCTTGAACCTGACGGTAATAGTGCGCGGCAGAATGCAGGCATAAGGAATTGGAATGATTTTTGGGCTAGTTGCAAGAAAGACATATTAGGTGATATGGATGGTAAGCCCAAGACAAAAAATCAAAGTACAAGAGAAGTTGAATTAGGGGAAAATACACACTCAAATGATTTTTCCTTGTTATATCCTTCCAAAATGAACAAAAACCCCATTCAAGGAAGCACAATGTTGCTAAGGGCACAGTGACTTATGACATCGTCACCAAAAAGGTCAATTAATGCCCCATATAAAACTCTTAAGGGGAGAGATGACATTCATTCACTTAAGAACAACAATCATCATCCAACATGTGAACTACGAGATATTGCGGCACCACATACAAACATTAGAGAAATTTTGAGGTCTAAAATGGGCCTCCTAAGGAATTGTTATCCACCACCTGTGGGTAGTATGAATAGGAGAAAATTTTTCTCCTAGATGGTCCTTAGCCGACAGCCAGCAGACCCTAGTAGCCACCATATAGCTCGATGTGCCATTATCTCCGCCACCTGAGCCAGCCATGTGGTCCTTTGCCCATCTGTTATGATCACATGTTTGAAGGTTGGCCTCCTGACCCCAGAGGTACGGATTTTCATTAGTATAGTTGAGTAAATTTCCTTACTTATCATGGACACTGTTGTGATCTAATTTGACTAAGCTAAAAGTCAAGAGAGGTCTTGAGCACTTCAAGGTTATTGAGGAATAGTTGTTAAAATTTCAAGAAGACTTGTAATATGCTCGAAAGGATAACCACAAGCTCAACGAGGATTCATCATCACATGTGCACTCGAACCAAAACCAAAGAAGCAAAGGCGTGAAGGAGTCGTGAACACGCGGGCAGTGTCACCATTTGCCATGCTTGGTCTCGGTGGTTCTCTTCCTTATAATCTTGGTTCAACTACCATATCTTCATTGGAACCAACACCCCGAACTCCACTAGACAATGATTCACCATTTTGTAGTAGTGATTCGCCATTTGTATTGATGATTCGCCATGATTTTACAAGATAATATAATCTCATGAGAGATTCGCCAAAAAATTATATATACATATTATATTATTAATAAAATCGCCTTCCATTTTTCCTATGTATCATGGGGATTCGCCCATTTATTATATATATAAATTTAGGGGGGTTCTTAAAATTATCCCTGTTGTCGAGTTCTTGTTTCTGTGACTGCTTCAGGTTCCAATTTGATTTTTCCTTCCTCATCAAGTTCTGGTAATATTGTTTGAACTGGAATATTTTCACCTATAACCTTCTTTAAGCACGAAACATGGAAAGCCCGATGCATTCACGAATAAGCAGGAAGCTCCAATTTGTATGCCATAGTATCAATATTTTGCAACACCTTGTAAGGACCATAGTACTTTGGCGATAGTTTATTATCATTCTTAGCTTACTTGAGGGACATTTTTTTGTATGGTTGTAGCCGTAAAAATACCCAATCTCCTACATCAAAAATTCTCTCGCTGCAATGTTGATCTCCCTGTTGTTTCATTCGATTTTGTGCCAAATTTAGGTTATCCTTTAAGAGTTTGAGAACTTCTTGTTGATGCTCGATGTGATCTTCCACTGCTTGAACCTTGGAATTTTCTCTTAAATATGATGTGATGGATGGTGGATGATATCCATAAAGTGCCATAAATGGGGTCATTTTTGGTGAAGTATGGAAGGAAGTCTTATACCACCATTCAGCGAGAGGTAACCACTTGACCCATTTTGTTTGTTTATCAGATACAAAACAACGAAGATATCGTTCCAAACATTTATTCACTATCTCAATTTTACCATCAGATTGAGGATGATAAGATGAGCTATGAACTAGTTGAGTACCCAAACAAGAAAATAACTTCGTCCAAAAAATTCCAGTGAAAATGGGATCTTTTTCACTCACAATAATCTTTGGGTTTCCATGTAGCTTTTGAATTGTGTCCAGAAATGTAGTAGCAACTATACTTGATTTAAATGGATGAGATAATGCACAAAAGTGTGCATACTTGGTAAGTCTATCAACTACCACCATGATGACACTCTTTCCTTTGGAATTGGGTAAACTTGTGATAAAATACATTGAAATCTCCTCCCAACGTTGACTTGGAATGGATAAAGGTTATAGAAGACCCGGGGTCTTAATTGTCTCAACTTTATTTTGCTGGAAAACCAAACATTCCGCTACAAAATTTTGAATATTAGATTTAAGGCCATCCCAAAAAAATTCTTTCTTCACCCTGTGGTAAGTTTTTAAAAATCCTGAGTGTCCTCCTAAAGGAGAAGTGTGCAATTCCAGAAGAATATTTTGTTTTAGTTAGGAATTCTTACAAAGATATAAGCGATCTTTGTACCATAAGGAATCATTTTTCCAACTAAATGTATCAGATGTACTAGGATCTTGCTGCAACTTTTGAATGAGTGTCCATACATCTTTTTCCTTCTTCCATTCATCTCTTGCTTCCTTTATCCAATCTGGTTGGATAATAGAAATGGCACAAAGCAATGCTTCCACCTCTTCATTCTTTCTTGAGAGTGCATCTGCAACAACATTAAGCTTTCCTTTTTTGTAGATTATTTCAAAGTCATAACCCAACATCTTTGTGACCCATTTTTGCTGCTCTTCTGAAGATAGTCGTTGTTCCAAAAAGTGTTTAAGACTATCATGATCAATTTTTACCTTGAAGTGTCTTCCCATTAGGTAAGTTCGCCATTTCTTTAGTGCATGCAGTATTGCTAACATTTCCTTCTCATAAATAGGTTTCTGTAAATACTTTCCTTTTGATTGGACGACTTTCAAAAGCAATGGGTCTTCCTTCTTGCATTAAAACCGCACCAATTCCATTTCCTGAGGCATCACATTCCACAATAAAGGTTTTCGTGAAGTCTGGCGTAGCTAAGATCGGTGCTAGGCACATTGCCTCTTTAAGACGTTCAAAGGCCTTAGTTGCTTCAGGAGTCCATGAAAATGCATCTTTCTTCAATAATGTTGTTAGAGGTGCTGCTATTCTCCCATAATTCTTAACAAACTTGCGATAATACCCCGTTAACCCGAGAAATCCTCGCAACTTCTTTATGGTTGTGGGGACTTTCCATTCCTTAATGGATTTAATTTTGTTAGGGTCTACTTTAACACCCTCGTGAGATACAATATGACCCAGATATTCCACCTCTTGTACTCCAAAGAAACATTTGGATGTTTTTGCATATAATTATTTCTCCTGCAATAGTTTGAGCACCCTGTCAACATGTTCAACATGATCCTTCCAAGACCTGCTGTAGATTAGTATATCATCAAAAAATACTAGCACAAATTTTCTAAGGAAGTGTTTGAAAATGGAATTCATCAACCCTTGAAATGTAGAAGGTGCATTGGTAAGGCCAAAAGGCATGACCAAAAATTCATAATGACCCTCATGAGTTCAAAATTCTATTTTTGGAATATCTTCAGTCTTCATTCTAATTTGATGATATCCTGAACGAAGATCCAACTTGGTAAAATAAATTGCTCCATGTAATTCATCCAATAATTCATCAATCACACAAATGGGAAATTTATCTTTAATAGTGAGCTTATTGAGCTCCCTATATTATCCAGACACATGCGCCATGATCCATCCTTCTTGTGCACCAATACTACTAGAGCAGGGAAAGAACTTTGACTAGGTTGAATTATACCAGCCTCTAACATTTTTGCAATGATACGTTCAATTTCTCTCTTTTGGACATAAGGATATCTATAAGGCCTGATGTTTGGAGGAACACTTCTTGGAATCAAATGAATAGCATGATCATGATCACAAATATGTGGGAGTCCTTTGGGAGTTTCAAACACCTTGGAATGATTGTCCAAGACTTTTTGGAGATATGCAGAAATAGATGATTTTGATGTTGGAATTTCTAGTGAGAATATTTGTGCAATTACGCCTCATTTTTCTTTCTTCAGAAGTTTTGTCATGACATTAGAGCTTATTATCTTTCCTGGCTTCCCTGCGATACCCCATAATTCGAATTCCTTTCCTTCTATTTTTTTTTTGAAGAAAAGTTCTTGAAAATTAAAAGCTACCGTCCCCAAAGATTGTAACCATTGTACTCCTAGTACAACATCAACGCCTCCCATTGGAATGGAAAGAATTGGACTATTCAATACATATTCCCCCATGGTTAGCTTGATATTATGGCATTTTCCAGTGAAATTTATAGTTCCTCAGGAAGCATTGGATGTGAATGCTAAGCTAAAGCAGTAACAATAAGTATTTTTCCAACAAGCTTCTATCACTAGCTCTTATTATGATTCAAGTGGAATACTGATCCAACAATTGGCTATCCAGAAACTTGAGTGTGAGAAGATTGAGAAGAAAATCAGTGAATACATTCAATGGAAAGCATCAAACTCAGGCAAGGAAGCTGATCTACCCCAGGCAGATAAATTCCACAAGGAAATCTTATTTGAAGATTAGGAAGCACAAATAAGGCAAGCAGCCAAAGCAGTAGCAAAAGCATCAAGGTTAACGAAGGAAATTACTAAATTTGTATGTAAACAGCTTTTGAAATCAAAACTTATCAAAGAGTGCACATCTAAACTGTTCTCATAAATCAAGCAGTTGGAAATGCAGTGGAAAAAAATGATGGAAATTCAGGAAGAAATGATTAAAAAAGTAAATAAGTTTGATCAAGAAAATTATTGGAATTTTATAATAAAACCTTATCATCAGCACCAAAACCCGCAGTATTTAATTGTTTCAACAAAAATATCGCAGTCAACACTCTCAAATGTAGTATTCAAGGGACAGGTCAAATCAAGAATTTCATAGCCAACTCAACTCAAACCCATGTTAGATATTTGTCAACTTCGGGATCAAATCCAAATGAAAGATCAAAATTCATAGTTGTAATGTTACTTTATTTTCCTAGATTGTAGTTAAAGTTTGTATTACGAGGATGGTTGTTTGAAACCTCCTCTATTTTTATGTAATAATCTATTTTTAAACATATTTAGTTTAGTATTTAAACCCCTCTCATGCATTTAGAGAAGGGTCCAGAAATTTGACAAAAAACATCTGCAAAGAATGCACTTTTGTGAGTTTGTAAATTCTTTGATGGATTAATGGAACACAATATTTTATCTTTTGACATTTGAAGTTGTTTAACTGATGTTGCACCATTGTACTCTTTAAATTGCTTGAAAGTGAAGAGGAGAAGAAAATCTACTGTCAGTCTATATGAGTAGGAGTTCATACATATGGTACTTCTATTCACTTGTATTAAGCTTTGCTTTCTAGATTGACAGTTAAATTTTTATTTTCATTATATATTTGAAACATCATCATAAATGAATGTTTTTTTTTTCATGGTGGTTTACGAATCCATGTGCCCGCACACATGAACCCAGTTACATCAACGGTCTGGAAATATCGATAGACCCTCCCGAGGGGATCTATCGTCAGCCATACACGCGAGGCCTAACCCTGTGGGCGTCAAGGATATTCGATCCTGTGACTTCCCAACTGGTAAAGTACTTAACAACAGGGACTCAACTGATTGAACTAACCCTTCTGGCTTCATCATACATGAATGTTAAATGCACTTTTGTACTATTATTTGTCTATGATTTCTTATATGATATATAATCTCACATATGAATGCGATATAATTTTCAAAATTCTTTTAATCAAACTATTTTTTTAAAAGAATCATCTTTACATAATTTTCATCTCTTTCAACTATTAAATAATATTCATTACTAATAGTTGGAGGATATTTCCTTAGATCACATAAAGGAAGAAAAACCTCGGGTATATAGTAGAATAGATAAAGTGTTAGATAAATGCATGTGATAGATTAGAATCATTTCCCATTGCATGTTAAGTAAAAAAAATACACCCCAAATCATCCTTATTGGGAAGTTGGTCCCTTCATCCCCAATCGGAGCCACCACACCAAATGGAAAAGGACTTGCTCTAAGGTTCAGACTGGGTGGCTTTCCCCCATGTTGTGGCAACAAAATTCCGAGGCCTCAACAGTGCCTTGCCATCAAAGTGGCTCCGATTCATAATCCAAACAAGTGACTGGAACTCCTTACCTTGCAGTTATAATTACTTCTTTAAAAATTCATATTAAAAGGAGTCCTTGCAATATGAAGGCATACAAAATTTTGCTGATAAGTGTTGTTTGATATTACTAGCCATGTAACTAGTGCTTCTCAGAAAAGGAAGTTTGTTTGTCCCTGTGCCAAATCATATTAGAACAATTTTTTTAATGGTGCATGAGCCTAATTAAACACCATGATATACTCTCTATGGGAATAAGATAAATAAAGTATTATTGATCAATGTTAGGAGGATGGAAGGGTATGTCATTGGTTGATTTAAATACAAGACACTATAGAATGGTTGGAATTGAATCTAAATTAATCAAAAGTGGATATGTCATGCCGATAATTATTCATACTTACTATCTCAAATAAGGTTGAGAGGTTAGTCCGAGACAAAAATTCTAAGGCATTAAATGTTAAGGAGTGAAAACGAGTCACTCACGTTTGTGGGGGGTGTTGTGGAAGATGTTACATACGTTTGAAAGAATGTGTGAACTTCAGAATAATTCCATAAATACATTGGAAACTCATACATAGTTGGTACGTCGGAAGCCAAAATTTGTGTAAACAGAAAGGGGCCCAATAATACAATTAGATTACAAATCAAAAGTACTTCCTTAGGAATCAAAATTTCGGTATCACGAGAGATATTATGGACCCGTTAAAGATATAGTAACAAAATCAAAAGTATGGTTATGCATAATACCGATTCTAGAGTTGAATGCGAGATTTAACATGAAATGGAAATGTGTATATTAATGAGGAAAGTATGTTAAACACGTATTTCTAGTAAAAATGAAGGCTAGGATATGCTAGGAATGCATAATTAAATTATGAGTTGAAGGAATCAACAATAAGTGATAACGAGAATTGGGAAAAAAAATTGATTTTGAAACCATATAATCTATTATAAGTTAGTATTATAAGATAAGAATGAATGAAAGGTGGAATGAATTAATAAGAGGGGATCATATAGTATGAAGATCAAATCTTATTAACCACATACAATAGGTATTGAAAAGGAAAAATCTTGAGCTTAATTAGTATTTATAGTAATACAAGGGAAATACATCTATTATCAAGAATGGTTAGGATTACTAGAAAAATTTAATGATTTTCTACTAAGAAAACAAATAGTGGGACTAAGTAATTTTCTAGATTTCCATTAGAAACACATATACTAGACATAAGAACAAGGAATGTGCCAAAAAAAGTTAAGGGAAATACTATAAAAAGAAATAGAAACCAGTTGTGGGATGCAAGTAATGAGATATCCACGTGTAGAATGTTCTACTAGACTATAACCAAAATGATAGTAACTATTAACAAAGAACTAGCAACTTAAATTGATGATACCGCAAGAATAGAGCCATCTCATCACTTTGAAATCAGAAAACAATGATATTGAAGGAAGATGTAACAACAAGTATCATAAAGTGAGGAATTCATATTTGATAGTGGACGAACAACAAAATACAGGTTGACTACCAGTATTAATAATGGTGATCAGTTCAGAAAGAACATGGTAGAGGTCACTTGTAGGTTACCTTAATCATAACCTAACAGTGATAAAAGGAAAAGCAATAGATGTGTAAGTAATAAAAGTTGTTCATTACAAGAAAAAATTGGGTTCACTAAATAAGATATCGTAGCAATGAGAATTACAATACTGGTAACCCAAGGAACTGGATAAACATAAAAGAAATAAAGGATAAGGCACACATAATAACGCATAAATCGAAATAACTATGTGAATTTTTGATTAAGGCAAAGGGAAGAATTAAGGAACTGAAAATATCTGTAATTGGGAAGACTATAACCATGCCATCGAATGAACTAGGAAATTATGGTAAATCAACATGGTAGTCTATTTAGAGGCAATATCTTAAGGAACAATCTAAGGAAGGGTACAATTAAACCATGGAATGGAATCTACTTATGTAAGGTAGATATAAAAACATAAAGATAAGACTATTTGGAATAAATGAAAATTAAAAAGGTAGTTATTAAGTATCTGTATTGGTGCCATACTTCCATAAGATGGTGAAGAGGAATGAATATATATAAAATAATCTGAACATCACGAATTGGTCACAGTAAGATAGGTACATTTTAGACACTGGAGAATCAAAATTACGGAATCAAAACATGATACAGACAATCTAGAAATTATAAATTAGTGAATGTAAGCAGTACAAAGGAAAAATAATTCCTACTCTTTGAACTTCGTAAGAGGTTTTACCTATGCACTAAAGGTAACTGCGAGTAAATGATTTAAAAGAAACCTTTGGAATTTACTTAATGTTATGTTAATAATAACAACATAGTTAAAAAACAGGTAGATAAGGTGACTAATGCAGGAAGACTGCAGGAAGCAACTATTGGCATGAATACAAATGTACAGGAAGAACAAATATTTCTTCCTACAACTTAGGTTCAAGAGAATTGAAAATAAAGATTCATAGCCAAATTTCGGGCAATATTACATCGTGACTACTGAAATAGTAGTATCATTGCATTTAAATTTTGAAATCCATTGTTGCAAGCTTGTATTTGAGAGTATTACATTTGTTGTCTCTCACAAAATTGATTTGAAGTTGCAAATAAATTCAATGGAGGTGTTAGAATGGAAACATTTATATTGTTAACTAGAAAAGGCTTCTACTTGGAATTGAGTTGTCGCTCATGATAAGAAGGGGGAAGCTCTTCAACAGTGCGAAGGATCTCATAAAATAAATAAATTGCACAAAAATAGTAACAATAGAACTGCAACGTTATACCAGAATAAATCATCTGGTGGAATTCAGTGCTACTTATGTTGCAAAAATATTTGGCTTTGAAATCGAGTCTGTTCTTGAATAAAGGAGCCATGGAATAATCTAGCTGGAATAGAATTATGTAAGACCTAGATGATGGAAAAAGAAAGTTAGTCAGCAAGGATATGTGAAAAGAAATTGAACAACGAACACTGAGGACAATGTTAATAAAAGGGGAGGAGTATGTAATATCCCTTCTCTACTAGAATATTATTTTAAATTAAGATGGGTAGTGTACTATCCATGGCATAAGCTACCGAAAAAAAAACTCTCATAAAATGAGGGTTGTTGAATGATTAAATATTATTAATTATTGTATTGATGTTACATGAATAATATTCTTGTAATTCTTAAATATAATAAAATTATAAGAATTAATTATTAATTCTTTTATTTAAAAGAATTTATATTTCTTCTATATAATAAATTATATTTATAAGTTGCTATATTTTTTTGAGTTTTAGAAATAATGGGAAATAGTTTTAAAAAAACTATGGATAAGAGATATTTTTCTCATAAGGAAAAATCAATTTTCCCTTGAAAAGAAAAGCACAAGAGATTTATGTAGTGCTTTTTTGATTTAGGAAAAATCAGATTTATGGAGTGATTGGGTGATTTATGGAATGCTTTTAAGATTTAGAAAAACTTTTCCATTTTCTTAATTCTATTTATTGTAAGTCTATGGGAAAAATAGGGGAATAAATGGCATAATACATGGAGAATGGAGCCAAGAGAGATGAAGAAGGAATTCTAAGCATGCATCAAAAGATAAGTAACTATGTTCTTTGAAAATTATTGTGTTTGCATATGGTGCATGATGAAATAAGAATTGAATTTATTTGCTTGGAAAACTCATATGATAAAAAATCAAGATTATTTCTTGAGAAAAATCTCTATGGAATTTCGTGCATACAGGACTAAGTGTTTTTTTCATTGAATTCTTAGAAGACTTCATGTCCTTTGAATTCTTAAAAGTTTTTCGTGGCTAAATAATTCTGTGAATTGCATGAGTTATTAGAAAATAGGGTCCAGATATGCCTTCATATCTCCCAAACCGTGATAGATGTGTACAAACCGAAAGAAGTTTTTATAGATGAGTCCAATCTAGCAAAAATTCTCTTTCATATTTAAAAATTTCGCTTTCCATTTCTCGAAAACCATGTCCAAAAATTGATGACAAAAACAGGAAATTATTTCATATTTAAATATGGAAAAATGGGCCGAAAAGATTCATTTGAATCTTCCAAACTGTGATACCTGTGTAAAAAATGAGAGGTTTTTTTTAATGAAGCCGTTAAAAACAAAACCTCTTTTTGTTTTACAAAACTCATTTCCATATGTTTGAAAACCATGTCCAAAGTTAATGACCAAAACAAAAAATTATTTAATATTTAAATTTGGAAAAACGGGTTGCAAAGATTCATTCAAATGCTCTAAACTGTGAAACCTGTGAAACAAATGAGGGAGATTTTTTTTTAATAAGCCTTTTTTAAACAAAAACCTCTTTTTGTTTAAAAAAATTGGTTTCCATATGGTCGGAAGTCACATCCAAATTTGATGAATAAAACAAGAAAAACAGAGTAAAACATAGTGCTTCCATTTGATTTTTCAACCGGTTAAGAATAATTGTTTATGTACATACAGACATAATAATTTTGTTGATAATTATTGAAAATGAATTAATTTATTTCATTTAAGAGATTACCAAGTATGTTCTCATGATGCATATGCATTAAATTGTTTAAAGAGAAATATTGGACTCTTGAAGAGAGTATGTGATTAGGTGCATATGAATAATATCTAGTATATTCGCACTACAATAAAAAAGCACATTGGTGAGGGTCATGCTTGTGATGGACCTTTAAGGTCCGTCACCAATGTCACATATGGTGACGGTCATTAAAAAACTGTCACTGTAAGTGTATATAGTGATGGTCCTTTATGGTCCATCACCAAAGACATTTTCAATGACACTTTTGGTGAGGGTCGTTAAAGGCCCATCACTAATTATCTCTTTGGTGACACTTCTAGTGACGAACTTTTAATGACCCTCACCAATGCTCTTTTTGTTACTTTTGGTGACGGACTGGTGACACTTCTAGTGACGAACTTTTAATGACCCTCACCAATGCTCTTTTTGTTACTTTTGGTGACGGTCAAAAAATGTCCGTCATCATTGATCACCAAAAACCGTCACTGTAAGTGTATATAGTGATGGTCCTTTATGGTCCGTCACCAAAAAAAAATCACTTTTGGTGAGGGTCGTTAAAGGCCCATCACTAATTCTCTCTTTGGTGACACTTCTAGTGACAAATTTTTAATGACCCTCACCAATGCTCTTTTTGTTACTTTTGGTGACGATCAAAAAATGTCCGTCATCATTGTTCATTCCAATGAGTTTTTGATGATGCTATGTGCCTGTTAATATATTTTTTTTCAAAATATAACGATTTAATACCATTATTGTGGAGAATTTTTTATAATATGTCCAAGGCCATAGTGGTTAGGGTTAGTCAATTTTTTAAGAAGTAATAAGTGTGTATCATTTCCCTCAAGTAATGACTAGTCGAATAGAGATTTCCTATGAGTCAACACATGATTCATATCTATTAAGTTTATTATCTATAAAATTCCATTTAGATAAATTTCCACTATTGTGTGTAGGAAATATATTATTTAATACATAATCGAGCTCTGACAATTCTATTAATGAGAAAGACCTAACAATCCTCAACAATCTGGGCACACCTTAAATTAATGCTTTGGCACACACTAACATTTCTTAGCATCCCACATTTCTTGGAACATATTTGTACCTATAACATCTTGTGACGACACTGACGCCCAAGCACACGGTGGCATGCGCTAGCACAACATGGAACTCTCCTAGCATGTGTTGGCATGTTGCATATAGTCCCTAACATGCCCTGGAACACCTTGGTTGAATGCATTGACATACATTAACACTTGGCACACAATGCCACTTGGCATGTATTGGGACCTATTATTAGTGTGCCTAGCATGCCCCTTTTCAAAAAGATAAAGTCCTGACTTATTAACCCTCTTATTAGTTCTTCCTTTTGTTGCCTTGTGATGGCAGTGTGGGTGCAGGCGTTAAGGAGAGCCTTTCAAACTTGCTTACAATTGTTTCTAACTCCGGAGGAGTTTGATCTTGTTCCTTATGATTGGTTTCATTCATCAAATTTATGAAATTTGATAAATGAAATGGACATTAAAAGATCCTCTTTAAACAATACCAATCCTTTGTAAACAATATTACAAATCTTTCGGAATCATTCAACTCACTTCAAGCTAATGTTAAGACCCTTCGGAAGTAAATATTTTTACTTTTCAAATAGTGCTTTAAGCCTTCCGGAACATAACATTAGAATGCATTTTAAATCAACCTTTTAGACCCTCTCGACAATATATTTCCAAACTCTCAGCTCTTAGTAAAATTCTACTAAACTAACATTAAGACCTTCGGAAATATTAAAATTTAGAACCCTTCGGAATCAAACTTTAAACACCTTCGCAATGGTTCCAGACTTCAAACATCTTAATAAAATTCTATTCGAATAAACATTGGTTCCATACCTTTGTGTTATCCCCCATGTAACTCTCAATGCGAATACTGTAGGATCTCCAGTGCCTAAGATCGAACAACAATCGCGTTCAAACGACCCCAGAACTTTATCAACCAAAAGCTATGCGAAATGGGTGGTATTTCACCTGTGACGTGTCATGTTATGATTGGATCTCATTCCAAATGAATAAAACTGCCCACCATCCAAAAACGGTGCGACAATAGTGTAAGTGGTTTCTCTAAAACCACTTAACCTCAAAGCTTTGGTTTAAATCACGCTTAAACACGATTTTTCGCCTTTTCTTTGTTTAACTTCAATTACCCATAAAAATCTTCTTTCATTGTATAAATCAATAAAAAAATACCTATGATCACTGCTGATCTTCAAGTAAAACCCTGAATCTCTTCAAATTCTCGATTCCGATCACAAACAAAGAAAACCAGAACTTATTCGAATTCTCCCAGTCTTTTATACAGAGGTTAATACACTCAATTTATACATAGAGAACATGAATTTAAATGGATTTTAGAAAGGGGATTAAACTCCGGGAAATTTCCAAGTAACCCAAATAAATAAACTCTGTAATTTTATTCAAAACAAAGATCAAATTCTCACAATCAATTCTTCCACGGCCAGCTCTGAATTCCTCTGTTCCAGAGGTTACATTTTATAGTTTTGTTACAATGCAACCGACCTCCTTCTGAGGATCGAATTATTCAAGTAAAAAAAAACTCCTAATTACAACATATCTTCCTAGATTTCATCAACCAAACCTAAATAAGCTCAAACAAATCAAAATTGTTCAACCTCCCCTAAATACTAGTTCAAGCCTATCTATTACAGAATAGATTTTAACAAATTGTTGAGGGATCCAACCCTCGTAGAAAAATTGACTTTCACCCATTAGTAAATGAATTTTTTGAACCTATCTAGCCACAACATGTGAACAATCTTTCACATTGCTGGCTAAACTCCAATGCCCCTGCATCACCTTGACACATATTGACATACCCTGGCACCCTGCGCCACATCCTTAGCACCTAGCATGTATTGGCATATATTGTCACTATTAATTGGCACATGATATAATTAGCACACCCTGGAATCCCCAAGCACACTTTGGGAATTATTAACATGCCTTAGCAATGCTTAGCATACCTTGTCACTCCCTCCTTGGAATGACAACTAACACTGACCATTAACATTAGTATCTGGCAGTACACGTTCCTTGTATTTATTAACTTCCATGAATTTTTACCCAGTGCTCCCTTAATGTTTTTTCCTAGTACTCCTTAACACTCATCAACATGCATTATCACTCTCTAGCATGTGTTGGCGCTTGGAAAGCCTTAGCATGTATGGAATATGTTGAGATGCCTTGGTATGATTTAGCATGGTTTAATATTAAATTTATTTGTGATGATCAATTGTTGGAAAGTAGATGAGAAGAAACAAAGGAATACTTGGCACTTATAATGCACTAAGAATTTGCACTTGGCACCTATTTTCGCCTAGTGTTAGTGTGCTTAGCATGCCCCTCTTGGAAAAGGTAAATTGATGACTTATTAACCCTATTATGTGTTCATTTCCTTGTAGTTTAACTTTTTTCTCCCTTTTGTTGTCTTGACAGTCCCTGACACGCATTGACACACCCTTGCACATCTTGGCATGCCTTATCACTTGGCACATATTAGCATGTTTGACATGTATTCCCACTATCTGGCACATCAAAGGGGTGAAGAGAGATGTAGTCCTAAAGTAGGTCGAGTACGAGGGCCGAGTAAGGGTTGCTAAAGGGAGGTCATGATCATCCTCCAAGAGCAAGATCATCATGTGAGGGTTTAGAAGAATGTTGCATACCTTAATGGTCAGTTTGCGCTAGGAAGTAGGATGGCATATTGTTGGTTCTCTTCTGGCAGATCAAGCTTAAGAGAGGTTTCTCATGAGAATCTGGGCATGTGATTTCAATGGTGTCTTTGTGTGAAGGCCACATCAAATTTTGAAATGTTGAAATTTGCAACAAAGCAGTGAGATTGGAAAGCAGAAAGGACAAAAAAAATGCATCCACACTGGTGAGGAATTTTGATGCACCAGGAGTGAGGAATGTGGGGCATCTAATTTATTTTTCCCTTAAATAAATTGGACAATAAATTTTAATTTCATCTCATAACAACTTGTGTCAGTTAATTAAGTCATGATGACCGAGTTAGCTCAAGAAATTCGAGTTGAGGGTCTAATATGAGGCATCTAGAGGGATTCTAATATTTTTGGGGTCCAGTTGCAGTTGATGCATTAGTGGGGTGCAAGTGTAATTAACTCAATTAAATGAGTTAAAATCAGTTTAACTAGTTCTAATTAAGTGATGAGCTAGTGATAGGTCCAGTGAATTAAATTAGATTTAATTCACAATGAGTGATCAATCAGATAACTGATAATTCGCTATTAATAGTTGCATGCATGTCAGTTTCGAGGAATACCTAGTTGAGACGGAGGTTAAAGGGAACATAACTATCAGTTGTATTCAGAGAAAATTTCCCATGTGCAATTATAAAGTCATTGGGATGCCATGATTGATTGCGCAATCAAGGAAGACTGATTTTCCTAATTAATAAGGAGTTAATTCCCTAGGAATTGCATGAGCAAGGCAGGCTGAAGTAAGGATGAGAATTGGCTAAGTACTAGATCGAGTTTTCCGAGATCAACGGGAGAGAACTGACAGAGTGCTGGAGAATCTCATGAGAGATTAACCATTTTATTATTTCATGATTCCTTGACTTAATACACAATAAAGATAGAGGCGTTTTGATTAGTTGCTTTCCCAAAATACATCATGTTGTTGTGCGATTGATAATTTATTTCTCTTACTTATATGTGATTGTGCGATCGTGTTTAGTTTTCATAAATTGTAGGAAGGATTCAGTATCTTGTTTTAGAAGATTACAAGATCAAATTGAATCTCGTTGGTTAGATTTTATACATGGTATCGGAGCAGGAATTTTTTGGGTGGTGATTTTGTAGAGAATATCTGAAGATTTTGGTGTAAAATTTTTGAAAACAAATAGAATATTTGGATTCCTTGTGAAAATCTACCCAAATGGAAAAAAAATCGGTTAAATTGGAGCTCGAATGAGGGAGATATCATCGATTAAAATCAACTCTTTTTAGAAAATTTTTGTAACTTCAGGATAATTACACTGTGCGTGAGTCAAAAACCTATATGCACTTGAGGTACCAGATGCATGCAAAGCTTTGAGGAGAAAGGAAGAAGCTAGAGACTTGGTGGTTTAAAGGGAGCATAAATTACCTCTCAACATGAATCCTCATGAGAAGAAGTCTCAGAAGGTTGTGGAATACCTGCCACAATTGGAGAAGCAGAGAGGAGACCGAGTGGAAGCGTCCACTCAAGCAAATACCTCCATGAGGGGGAAATTTCGAGCCAGATGGGAAGAGGGAGCAACCATACCTTGAGGTGTAAGGTGGGGTTATGTGTAGACATAATCCCAAGATAAGAAATTTGGGAAAGGTCCATTGAGATGGCGTGTCTCATGGATCGGACCTGGCTATAAGGAGCCCACATTACATCAGTAGTGAGAAGGATCAGTTGGATTGATGTAGTCATATATCAGCAAGACAGAAATCAGAGTGACATATGTCAAATACTGGAGCACAAATAGAGTTAGGAGCAGTTCAAAGGGCACAGATGCAGATGTCAGCAGAAGTGCAGAGAATCCAGTACTAGACATGTGCAGTAGCTAGAAGCAGTCAGAAGACTTTGATGACAGATGCATTATACTAATTCAGTTGTTCAGAGGCTATTCAGTTTCAGGATTTTCAGGTGCAAACAACACTAGAGAAGTGTAGCATGCAGAACATTCCAAAGGTACTGGATGGGGATAGATTAAATTCCTTTCTTTTTGAGAGGGAGTGTTGAAATTTGCAACAAGAAACAGTGAAATTGGTGACTAGAAAGGACAAAAAAAAATACACGCACACTGGTGAGGAATTTCGATGTACCAGGAGTGAGGAATGTGAGGCGTCTAATTTATTTTTCCCTTAAATAAATTGGAAAGTAAATTGTAATTCCATCTCATAACAACTTGTGTCAATTAACTAAGTCATCACGATTGAGTTAGCTCAATAAATTCGATTGAAGGTGATCGAGGTGGATATTGGTGGCCACCCGCCTATTCCACTTGGGCCCTCACCATTGTCTCTTTAAATTTTTTAGTTTCCTTAATTATAGCACAATTTATTATTTTTGTCAGTTTTTAGGGTCCTAAACTTTCAAAGTCATTTTGAGGCCCCAAACGATGTTTCTTGGGCATGAAAGGTTTGGAAATTTCATAGAAATCGTATTAGAAATTGTATTCCTCGGAGATATCTTTCTAATGAGGTACCATGTGTGTCAAACGGAGATCATATGACTAAGTTACGACCCCGGGAAGTTGGCTGCCCAACTAATGCCAACGGGGCCCATAAACTATTGGTGTTACATCTCCTTAGGACAGGGTTTTGGTTGTTTAGGTTTTTATCTTATTTTAAATAATAAAAAGACCCTTGATCCTTATTGTAACACAATTCAGAGGAACATAACTATCAGTTGTATTTATAGAAAAATTCCCGTGTGTAATTATAAAGTCATTGGGATGCCATGATGGATTGCGCAATCAAGGAAGGTTGATTTTCCTAATTGATATGGAGATAATTCCATAGGAATTTCATGAGGAAGGCAGGCTGAAGGAAGGCTGAGAATTGGCTAAGTACTGGACCGATTTTTCCTAGATCAGCAGGAGACAATTGGCAGAGTGTTGGAGAATCTCAAGAGAGATTAAGCATTGCGTTGTTTCATGATTCCTTGACTTAATACAAAATATAGATAGAGGGTTTTGAGCAGTTGCTTCCCTAGATACATCTTGTGTTGTGTGATTGATAACTTGTTTCTCTTACTTATATGTGATTGTGCGAATGTGTTTTGTTTCCACAAATTGTAGGAAGGATTCGGTATCTTGTTTTAGTACATGATTACAAGATCAGATTGAATCCTGTTGGTTATATTTTATACATTAAATAGAAGAGAGGGTTGATACCATCTTGCCTTGTGGTGGTTAGTAGGCTGCAAGGTCTGTGATAAAGACCAACATAAATGGAGGAGGGCTTGCACTGTAATTTAGAGCCATACTGCAGCCGACGTTGTGTAATATTGACCGAGCACCCTAGTTTGAGGGTCGACATTGAGATCTGAAGTTCATGTCAAGATTTAGTCAAAGAAATGCCCAGAATCTATGGATCCATATGAGCTAGGTCGAGTCTCTTATGGAGGCAAGAGTCATGTTTTTTCTGTGTGGATAGGGTTTGTTCTGCAACAATTAGAAGTACATAAATATAATGCCCTATTTAGGACAATTTCCTAGCATGTTTATTTCATAAGGTATGACCTTAAGACTGTGACAAATTTGTGTAGAAGAAGATGGGTTGTGACCCTTAGAGTGAGGTTTATTTCTGAAATAAATACTGCAGATCTAGAAGACGGTTTACAGATTCAGTATATGTGGAGACAACAAATCCAAAGGAGGGTGGAACCTAAGCAGAAGATTGGGCATGCAAAATGGATTGACATGCAGAGGAGTTGATTTTGGTGGAATTTCCAAAGAGTTTTAGACAAATATCTAAAGAAACCTATAAAAAATTAGTAAATGGACTGTTAGTGGCTGATTTGTGACCCTAGTTCAGTCATCTATAGATTGTTAGAAGTATGATAAGAGGAGTAGTTCATATTTGTTCATATATTGGACAACAAAGATAAAATTGTCGATACACAAGAACAATGATCTTGAAAGGTCTCAAACCATTGTTAGGTGGCATATTTGAAGAGCCCTATATGAAGACAATATTGTGGGCCCTAGATCAATAAAACGAATTGACTGTGGTTGGGCAGATTGATGGTAGGCCAAGTAAAATTGGAGGGTTGTTAGGTTACTGTCAAATAAGAGCCCTAACTCTTGTTCTGGTGAAGGACAACAAAATTGGTAGAAGGGAAGGTGTCAGGGCCTAAGGATGTGCAGATTTTGAAGGACTAAAGTAACAGTCAAGTGGACCAACCAACTAGCCCTAGTTCACTATAATGTAGAGGATTGATTCAGTGAGAAGAAGGCCAGCCTCCATAGCCCTGGACTTCTCATCTTGGAGTTGTAGTATGGAAAAAGTGGGCATACTAAAGAGTTGTTCACAAATGTAATTGTGAACAACTTGTTGTTGGCAATATGATGCGCAGTGTTGTCCTTGATGGCAACCTACTCAAGCAAATTTGATGGCAACCTATTTGACAGTTGTTCTTGATGGAAACCTACTTGATGAGTTAGTGGGGAGATTGTTGGCAGTGTGATACAAATATGACTTTGATGGAACCTCGCTGATGAAGTTGTTCTTGATGGAAAACTGACTTGATGAGTTTATTAATGATGTAAATCATGTATCTACAGAAAGGCCGTATGTAATGAAGAAAGGAATTTCGTAAGGGCGTAGCAATGATGAAAAAGGTATGTAATGAAGAAAGGAATTTCAGAAAATGAGTAATGATGAAAAAAAGGTATTTCAAAGCATGTTGAGGGCTTGTAAAGGAAGTCGCGATGTATATGAAATGTACGTGCTGCTAGCGTATGCCCATTGAGGCTCTAATTTAGAAAACCAGGGGACATTACCATGGTATTGACCCATATTATTGAGCGCTTGATTATCTATTTGATCCTATCCAGGAATACCATCAACGGTTGAGTGGTTTTGACTCATGGTATTGATAAAGGCCAAATCTATATAAGGAGAAGAAGCTCATAGTGCAAGGGTGTGCATGTGTCTGGGTTTTAATGAATACTTCACTCTGAAGTATATTTGCATGGAATGGGTAACAGTTTGCTGATAGATCTGAATTCATAATGCACCTATGAAGAAAATGATGAAGAGGGATCTCTAGATCTGAAATGTCTATGTATTTTCTAGATCTGTTTATGGAATGTTTAGATCTGTGATCTGGCGAATCTTTTGTGAAGCAAAGGAAGACATTCGAAAGTACCACTAAGAGATGCATTGCCCTAAAATGTCTAAAGATCTATATGCATGTTCATGGCAAGAGAAAGGTAAGAGCCTACGCTGTTAGCTTTTAAGCTCAAGTTTATATGGTATGTGAAATCAGTTCTGAAATATGTGCAGATGTATACGCAAGTTTGTCTCTGTGAAAGCGCGTATATACGTAGGTTCAGTGAAGTAAAAGCGCGTATGAAATCTAGGGTTTTGATGAAGTATGTGGAATGAAATGTCTGATCTGTTTTGTTGTTTTACTGCTATCTTTCAATGATGTATTCACACAGATCTGGGTTGTTTGAATGTTGATTATGCTGTTGATTATGTTGATCAAAGATCAAGTTATTGGTTGATTGGTTGATGATTCAATGAATGAATTGATGGAGTTATAAGTTTTAGTTTGATGTATGTTGAGCTTAAATGTGTGGAGTTGGATCCAGTATGAAAATTGATGAAACGTGGTCCGCAATGGTGCTGAGGGTCGAAGCCTTCAGTCAGGGGGTTGTAGCTCCCTTCCATTGGTAGCTGGTAAACGAGAGCAGGGGGTAGTAGCTCCCTTCCAAGAGAGGCTGGTAAACGAGAGCAGGGGGTTGTAGCTCCCTTCCAGGAGAGGCTGGTAAACGAGAGCAGGGGGTTGTCGCTCCCTTCCACGAGAGGCTGGTAAATGAGAGAAGGTTGTAGCCTTCTGCAGGTGGGTGCCTGCGTGCTGGTATGAGTCTGCGCCAGTACATGGTTGTAAGATGTTTTCTTTATAATAAATATTGAAGACAGAGATGACGACAACGGTGGTTTTCTCTCGAATTGGGTTTCCACCTTAAATCCTGGTGTTCATGTGTGTTGCTTATGTGTGATGGTTTATTCTATTATTACTGCACATGCTTACTACTAACTAAACATCTGATGAATGAATGATGCAAAGATCTAAGTAATGAATTAAATGCATAATAAGATCTCTGGTCATACGCATGTTTTATTAAGGATATCCGCGTGTATAAGCGGCTTGGGTTCAGTAAAGTAGCGTATGGGTTTTACAGAAAGAAAAAGTAAAAAAAATTCAGTCTGCACTAAATACTGAGTCACCCCCCCCTCTCAGTATTTTTCCCAACAATTAGTATCAGAGCAGGTCCTTCTGCAGAAGCTTGATCGCTTGAAGGAGATCCATCTCAATGGGAAGAAAGCAAAATAAGAAGGCTACTCAAAGAAAGGAGATATCTCAGAAAACATGTGCAACAGAAAATGGAGAAGATAAAACATGTATTGATTGTTGTTCTTGTGATTCACTTTCTTGTGCATGCAATGGTAAAGACAGTGAAAGCAATGTTATGGATCTAGAAGAAGCTCTCAAGATTAAAGTTGAAGATCAACAAAGATCATCTAATAATAAAGAATCTATCTATGAAGAGATGATCTCCAGAATGAAGGAACAGATAGAAATGTATCAAAAACTACAGGTTAAAGCAACCTATCAAAGTAGAAGACTTAAAGCAGAAATCCTCTTTCTCAAAACAAATATGGAAAACTCAAATAAGAAGAATGAAGAACTTGAAGCAGAAATCATCTCTCTGAAAGAAGAGTTGGAAAAATCAAATAAGAAGAATGAAGATCTTCTACAAGCATTTGAAGAACAAGAAAATGGGTTGAAAGAAGAGATACTGAAATTGCATGATCAAGTAGAAGAAGGAAGAAGGGTCGAAGAAATCATGAAGAAGCAATGCCAAAAATTGGAGGTTGAGGTAAACATTTTAAAAGGTAAATTAGAAAAAAAAGATAAACTCTTGAGGTTTCAAGATAGTACTAAGATTCTGGACAATATTCTTAGTATTCAAAGGTCTCCTTCTATTAAATTTGGTCTTGGTTTTCATGAAACTGTTAAAGGAGAATCTAGTTGACAAGGAAGTACTAAAGATTCAAAGTATATCAATGCAAAACCTGAAGTGTTGAAAGAAACAAAAGGTCAATCGAAAATCATGAACTCTCAAAAGAAATCATTCCCTCCTTTGATCAATAATGTTGAATGCTTTAAATGTCATAATTATGGGCATACAGCTAATGGAGTGCAAAAGTAGATTGTTTCGCCACAAACAAACAAACATTCAATACGAAAGATACCAGTTTCTTTAAGGGATATTGTTTTTCATGCAAAAGAAGTATGGTCATAAAGCAAATGGGTCTGCAATAGAAGACAGAATAGAAAAACACATTATGATCCCTATGCTTACTTTTTTGGTCACACAAGATGTTATGCTTGTAACAAGTATGGACATGTAGAAAAAGAATGCAGGATGAATAGATCTAAGAAATTGGATAATTTCCAGCACACAATAAGAAATTTCAAGAAAAGCTGGAAAAAGAAGGAGGACCGGTCAAAAATGTAGGGGATAATAATACTACTGCAGTCTTCCGCTTCTAAAGCTTACTTCTCATAATGACTGCAGGAGTGACGTGAGATACATTATAGGAATCAGTAATGTATCATCATAAGGGGAGCAATATATGGTGATTCCAATGGCTGGTTTGGTAATTCTGGTTGTGATTATTTCTAACAGTGCATCTAATGTGACAACAGAAGACAGTTACAAAATGTATAAATCCCAGAGAAAATGGAACTATGAAATTTTTAGTATTTCACTTTTCATATGCGGGTTTCATGAACTAAAGCCGCATATACACGCGAGTTCCGTTAGAGACAGAAGCATATGTTTTTTTGATAAGAAAAACAGTGAGTCAGCTCAAGGACAGGAGCACAGTTTCAGGGGGAGCATTAGCCTTGCTGAGAGAAATGCATTGTTGGCATTATGATGGTTCTGAAATATGATCTCTTTCTTGAGGGCTTTTTGGTATTGGTTATAAAAAGTCATATTTGTAATTTGATGAAAAGGTTATGTTGAGACCTATGATGTAAATTGTTATATTCAGTCATGTAAGGACTTCTTCAAATTTGTAAACCCACTTGGGTGGGTAGTTGAGTCAAAATGTGTAAACCCACTTGGTTGGGTACTTGAGTCACATATGTAAATCCACTTGGTTGGATCATTGATGTAAGTATGAGTCCTTGGTGATAGGAAAGGTCATAGAGTCATGTACTTCATTGAACAATATATTTTAAGATTCAGCATGAACTCAGGAGGAGCATGGTAACTTCAATGCACATCAGTTCTGCAGAGCTCTTCTTTCTACATGAGAAGAAAAACCTTGTTTTGGTTTTGATCCTCCCTTTGCCCTTGATGTCAAATGGGGAGAGTAGCATGGTGTTTGAATAGGGAAAGTATCATGGTGTTTGCATAATGGTTATAATCAATGTATCTATCTGTTGTGGTGATCAAACACCATCATGGTTGCCATCAAGTCTAAAGGGGGAGATTTTTGGCAATATGATGCAAGAAGTTGTCCTTGATGGAAACCTTTTGTACTTGATGGAAACATATTTGATGAAGTTGTTCTTGATGGAAACCTACTTGATGAGTTAAGGGGGAGATTGTTGACAATGTGATACAATGTGTTGGCTTTGATGGAACCTGCTTGATGAAGTTGTCCTTGATGGAAACTGACTTGATGAGTTGTTAATGATGTAAATCTAATGTATCTACAGCGCTCGTATACGAAGAAGGGAATTCCCTCAGAAGGGCTTATAGTGATGAAAAAGGTATGTAATGAAGAAAGGAATTCCTGTAAGGGCCAGAGCAATGATGAAAAAGGTATGTCACAAAGCATACGCGGGTTTGTAAAGGGGAAGTCGTGTATGTACGCAGAAATGTACGTGCCAAGTAGCATATGCCCATTTGCGCTCTAATTTAGAAAACCTGTTAAGTCCCTATATTAATAGTGTAGTCCCTTATTATGTTAGTGCAGCCCCCCCTTATTGTTATTGTTGTACCCCTGTAACCCCCATATTGTTATTATTGTGCCCTTACATTATTATTGTTAGGTCGGCTAGGATTACATTGTGGCCCCACTAGGATTATATTGTGGCCCCGTGGACTCCTATATATAGAAGGGAGTTTTGTTCATTTGTATCATCCAAGAGTTGTTCATTTATGTAATGTATTGGAGGTTCCCCCCTCGAAGTGGCTCATTTCTAAGGCGTTGATATCTCTTTTCTTCTATTTTTGGAGCTGGTTACACAACATTTGGTATCAGAGCTTTGGATTCTAGGGTTTCGCTGCTCCAAACAGGTCATCGTGGAATTTTCGCTATAAATTTTTTTCTAGAAAGTTTAAAAAGCTGAAATTTTTAGGGTGTGAAGCCGAAATCTTGAGGAAGATTGTCTAAAAATTTCAGAGCTTGGTTCGTAATATTTTCGGAGATATCATCTGTGGAAGTTAGGTCTTTTTTCAAGCTCCTAAACAGGTCATCGTGACATTTTCTCTATAACCTTTTTTCTACGAAGGTTCAGAATAGGAAATTCATATGGTGCAAAGTTGAAATCCTGAGGAAATTCTTCAAAAAATTTCAGAGCTTGGTTCACAATATTTTTGGAGATATGATATGTGGAAGGTAGTGCTTTTTTAGGCTCCTGAATTTCATCTCAAAGAGGTGATCGTGGAAAAAGTTCAATAACTCTCTCTCTGGGCATCGGAATGGAGTGCCGTAAAAAGTGGTCACAAGTACACAGAACATAGTTTGTTGGCTATCAATTTCAGAGACAAAAGACGAAACAGTGACACGTGGCAAGTCATACAAGTTCACTCTACTGAACCAGTCCATAAGTAGGTCATTGTGGGAGATTGGACACAACTTTATCTTGGAGAATCCAAATCCTGTCAGACCTCTGGCATTCGAAAGATAATTCAGAGGGCTATATAGTTACCAAAATTTAGATATTGAAGTGCTGAAATCACAGGGATAATCCAATTTCAATATCGAGCTCCTCAAAAGCAAGTAAAAGGTGTTTATTTGTTTTTTCAAATTGCATAAATCTTGTTTGAAAAATCAGTTTGAAGTGATTCCAAGGGCCTATTGAGCATATATTTTAGTATTGGGTTCTGAGATGCCTCCTAAAAATAATTCAACACCCATTATTCCCTCAGAAATCTATACTATGACACATGAAGAGGAAGAATTGCAGTATGAGATATCAAAATTACGGTACCAAGTGCAACAAGTTTCGATCTTACGAAGAGCAATTGAAGATGAAATAGATGGTTTAAAAGTAGAAATGGAGGCTAAGTTGGATGGTTTGAAGGATCAAATAATAGCAAATATGGATGATAAAT
Source organism: Pinus albicaulis (assembly GCA_034641835.2). Lineage (NCBI taxonomy): Eukaryota > Viridiplantae > Streptophyta > Pinopsida > Pinales > Pinaceae > Pinus > Pinus albicaulis. The sequence goes on along the minus strand of CM076578.1, from coordinate 514,125,082 downwards.
TAGTGGAAGATGACATCGAGCATCAACAACAAGTTCTCCAACTCTCAAAGGATAACCTAACTTTGGTGCAGAATCTAATGAAACAACAAGAATATCAACATCACATCGAAAGAAGTTCTGAAGCAGTCACAGAAACAATAAATCGACAAGTACAATCAATTTTAGAGTATCTCAGCAAGTGGAAGAACTTTCCTGTAGAAGATTCCACATGGGAGGATGAGAATTTTATGCAGAAGCATCAAGAAATAATCAAGCGTTGAGGACAACACTTGTTTGAAGGAGAGGGGCATGTTAAGTCCCTATATTAATAGTGTAGCCCCTTATTATGTTAGTGTAGCCCCCCTTATTATTATTATTGTACCCCTGTAACCCCCATATTGTTATTATTGTGCCCTCACATTATTATTGTTAGGTCGGCTAGATTACATTATGGCCCCACTAGGATTATATTATGGCCCCATGGACTCCTATATATAGAAAGGAGGTTTTGTAAATTGTATCATCCAAGAATTGTTCATTTATGTAATGTATTGGAGGTTGCCCCCTTGAAGTGGCTCATTTCTAAGGCATTGATATCTCTTTTCTTCTATTTTTGAGCTGGTTACACAACAAAACCAGGGGACATTACCATGGTATTGGCCCAAAGCATTGAGCGCTGGATTATCTATTTGATCCCGTCCAAGAATACCATCAAAGGTTGAGTGGTTTTGACTCATGGTATTGACAAAGGTTAAATCTATATAAGGAGAAGAAGTTCATAGTGCAAGTGTGTGTATGTGTCTGGGTTTTAATGAATACTTCACTTTGAAGTATATCTAAATGGAATGGGTAACAGTTTGCTAATAGATCTGAATTCATAATGCACCTATGAAGAAAATGATGAAGAGGGATCTCTAGATCTGCAATGTCTATGTATTTTCTAGATCTGTTTATGGAATGTTTAGATCTGTGATTTGGCGAATCTTTGCTGAAGTAAAGGAAGAGATCTGAGTCGTTTACCTGATCCGAAGAGCTGCACTGCCCTAAAATGTCTGAAGATATATATGCATGTTCATGGCAGAGAAAGCGCGTATATACGCGGGTTGGCTTAAGCAAAAGCGCGTATGGAATGTGAGGTCAGTTCTGAAATATGTGCAGATGTATACGCAGGTTTGTATTTGTGAAAGGACGTATATACACTGGTTCAGTGAAGTAAAAGCGCGTATGAAATCTAGGGTTTTGCAGAAGTGTGTGGAATGAAATGTCTGATCTGTTCTGCTGTTTTACTGCTATTTGTCAATGATATGTTCATATAGATCTGGGTTGTTTGAATGTTGATTATGCTGCTGATTATGTCGATTAAAGATCAAGTTGGTTGATTGGTTGATGATTCAATGAATGAATTAATGGAGTTATAAGTTTCAGTTTATGTTGAGCTTAAATGTGTGGAGTGGATCCAGTGTGAAAATTGATGAAACGTGGTCCGCAATGGTGCTGAGGGTCAAAGCCTTCAGTGAGGGGATTGTAGCTCCCTTCCAGTGGTAGCTGGTAAACGAGAACAGGGGGTAGTAGCTCCCTTCCATGAGAGGCTGGTAAACGAGAGCAGGGGGTAGTAGCTCCCTTCCAGGAGAGTTGGTAAACGAGAGCAGGGGGTTGTAGCTCCCTTCCAGGAGAGGCTGGTAAACGAGAGCAGGGGGTTGTAGCTCCCTTCCAGGAGAGGCTGGTAAATGAGAGAAGGTTGTAGCCTTCTGTAGGTGGGTGCCTGCGTGCTGGTATGAGTTTGCACTAGTACATGGTTGTAAGATGTTTTCTTCATAATAAATATTGAAGACTGAGACGAAGACAGCGGTGGTTTTTTCCCGAATTGGGTTTCCACCTTAAATCCTGGTGTTCATGTGTGTTGCTTATGTGTGATGGTTTATTCTGTTATTACTGCACATGTTTATTGCTAACTAAACATCTAATGAATGAATGATGCAAAGATCTAAGTAAATAATTAAGTGCATATTAAGATCTCTGGTCATACACATGTTTTATTAAGGATATCCGCGTGTATACGCGAGTTGGGTTCAGTAAAGTAGCGTATGGGTTTTAAAGAAAGAAAAAGTAAAAATTTTTCAGTCAGCACTAAATACTGATTCACCCCCCCCTCTCAGTATTTTTCCCAACACTTGTTACCACTCAAACTAGTAGTGGATCTAAAAGGGGTTCCTAAGAGGGCAACTAGTGCTAGGACAAGGGAAACGATGGAGGCTTAGCCCATTGTCACCACAACTAAGCTCCTTGCTCTTCATGGACTTTCACTGATGGGTAGAGTCCCGGTAGTTTAGGAAGTCACTTGTAGAGTATAGGTCAATGAATAGGTGGGAAGTGACCCTCGAAACCCTTTCCCTAAGATAAAATAAAGAGTGGGACTTACTTTCCTTTTAAGCAAGGGAATTATCTTCTAGGGAGAGAGGAGGGGGATTGAAGGGTTGAGGGAGAAGAATAAGACTTATGAAGGAAGTTCTCAATCCCTAAAATCCTTTGGGAAATTGGATTCCCAAATGGTCCTTGATGAAAGGCCTTTGACACCAAATGGGACCACACAGGGCCAAGTGGACCCAGCTCAGGTTCGGGGATGGAATTTAACAACCAATGATGTTCCTATCCTGTACAAGGTGATGGGAAAGGATCAGACAAGTGTTTTTACTTCGATAGGTCAAATTGATCCTACTAGGTTCTATCCTTGGGAACACCTGGGCAAAACTTGATCCTAGAGATACGGCTTGAGGTATATGGAGATTCCATCGTCAGAATTGGCCCAAGTTCTGAGGAGAGTGAGGGCACCCAACAACGCAGCTGCCTCTAGGAGATAAAAGTTTTCCTCTCGCTAGATTCCTGGGAAATGGTTGCCCTAGGTGACCTAATGGGGCTAGACATAGGGAATGTGAAAATTTCTTAATCTAAGAAACCCTATTGCAGTATCTTGATTTACTTCTCCTACTTGAATTAAGTTACAAGTTAATTTCTGAAATATTCAATAACTTAGCGAAGTAAATAGTAAATACAACTAGCAACCTACACATATAGATCAAATATTGAATAACATGCTCATAGACAAAGTGACACACGGATTTTCTGCACAACTATCCTCGGAAAAAACCCAATGTGGGAAAACCGGTGTAGCTAGCTCTGGATGGTTTTCATTATTATGTAAAATCCAAGTACAACAATCCTGGGCACAAAAATTGGTTCACCCAACAGAGAAATAAAAATGACAGTAATACGCTACTCTAAATCCCTTTACATCAGCCTAACTGGCCCGCGTCGGCCTCTGCGTTGCTCAGTAAGGGCCTGCATCACACCTGAAGGGATTACACTGGGCCTGCATCAGCGTTGTGTGGCTCCTGTTGCCCCTGCTGGGCTCTGGTTGGACTGCGTGGCTCCTGCTGCCCCTGTTGCTCTAGCCGGCTGGAATGCTTAAGCAGTAAAAACATATGTAAGAAAGAAGGTACTGGCTAAAGGAAACACATAACAGTCAGAAAAAATTGAAGAGATGAAATGAAAATAGATCAATGTCCACAAATAACTGAAATAGCTCAATGGGACTAGAGAGTAAAAGATTTGACAACAACAATAAGTGCTTATAGAATTAGCTAAGAGAACACATGAGACTAATTCATGAGGTTAAAATGTTGTATAATTGTTGGCACAAGAAAACTGTAGAATTGTTAGAGTAAATCTCCGCAGGTACCATTAGTTGGTGATCATCGATAATCATTTCATTTCATCAAATACCCTGATGAATGGGCCTTACAAGCTATTTGCGTAGACCATCACAGTAAAAATCCAGTGCCTCCTCATAAAATCCTCTCCTCGTATAATCGACCACTATTACAAATGTTTACACCACATTTGGTTTAGACATTTAGTAGGTAGGTAGGGTGCCCCTATCTCCCATCTCCATATAGGGTAATTTGGTCACATATTCTTTCTTCTATGATACTGGTTCCTCTCTCTTAAGTCCTATCTCTTGTCCTTCTTCTCTCTCCCTTTCTCTCCTACCTCGCTCTCTCTCTCTCTCTCTCTCTACCCTCCAATCCTCTCACTATATCCCTCCCTCTATCCTTCTTTCTGCCCCCCTTCCATCTAATTTGTGTCACTATCTCCCTCTCTTACCCTTCTCTACCTCTCTCACTCCTCTCCCTCTCTCTCTATCTCTCCATTCCTTCTCTCCCCTCTCCTTCAGTTTATCTCCATCTCTCCCTTGTGACTCCCCTTGTCTTGCCACCTCTATCAATCTATGTCTTTATTATTCCTTCTCATATATATCTAGAATTAATATATATCATGACATATTTGGACCTACAATTGGGTTAATTCCGCGTTAAAATGGTTAATCTTCAATAGAGAAAATTGTAGATCAAATATTTCATCAAAAAGGGGGAACCATACCCTATCTTCCAGGCTATGACTATCAGTCGCTTGGCCTCTTCTTGCTCTCACATGAATGTAGTCTTGCTTGACTGGTACAGAAGAAGGTTTCGCATTATCAACTATTTGTTTGGGACAACTTTTAGTTGTTTCAACACTGTTACATTCTTCAAGCTTATCCTTTAAACCATATTAGTATTTAATTTTCTCAACCCTTGTGCTTCATCACCATATGTTTCTGTCCATATGGACAAGGTCACAACATTAGGATGTTTTAAACAATATGTATTTAGACATACCCTCATTGCATTAAGATACATTAAATTTCTATGAATGGGATAATTCTAACCTAAGAGCTGATAGTTTGAGGCAGATAAGTATACACTTCGAACACAATATTCTCTCAACTTAAATTGTGGACAACACCTGTGGGTAAATAGTTTGAATCTGAGATTAATATACTTATTTGATTACAATAGATAATTTCATCAATAAATGTAAAGCAATGGCTAACAAATACTATAAATTAATAAATAAAGAAGACATGGCAACAAGCAACAATACTTACAAAATTGTTACATTGAGATGCAAAGAATAAGAAACTATTGTGCACAAACAGAGACCAATTAAACTATCATCTTAACCCATAACCCCTTAAACAGTAATTCCCAACCCCTAACCCATTTAACCCCCTAAACCTCTAAACTCCTAACCCATTTAACCCCTAAACCATAAACCTCTAAACCCTTAACCCCTAATCCCTAAACCCTTAACCGCTAACCCATTTAACCCCCTAAACCCTAAACCTATAACCCCTTAACCCCTAACCCATTAAACCCTAATTCCCAACCCATAACCCATTTAACCCCCTAAACCATAAACCTATAAATGCATAATATTAACCCCTTAACCTCTAAATGCATAATATTCCCTTAACCCCTAACCCATTTAACAACTAACTCATTATCCCCCTAACCCATAAATGCTCCTAAATCCCCTAACCCCTAAGCCCTCAATCCCTAACCCCTTAACCCCTAAGCCCCCAATCCCTAACCCCTTAACCACTATCTCATTATTCCCCTAACCTCTAAACCCTAAACCTCTAACCCCTAAGCCCCTATTCCCCTAAGCCCTAAGCCCTAAGCCCCTAATCCTTAATCCCTTAACCACTAACTAATTATTCCCCTAACCCTTATAATAATTCTTAAAACCCTTTAGGATTAGCCATTCCAAATGAGAGAAATAGGTCTAGTTGGGACCTACGATTGGGTTAATTCCCCCTTGTTGGCAAGGTGGAATACCATGAGGAAAACCATGGGTTGCAAAAAACTCTCCTAAATTTACTATTTTATCTCAATTTTATTTTAATAATTAATTAATTAATTTCTTTAAAAACTCTTCTGCATAAATCACATAAATTTTTTAAGGTACACACCTTTCGAACCACTCATTGTGTGGTTTGCCATCAATGTTTTTAAAATAGATTTATTAGAATGAAATTGAATTGATTTTTGAAGCTTCCCTTTAAATCAATTGTTGACATTACAAAGAATCACATAGTGCGCTCAACATCCACAAGAAAAAAAATGGGTATGATATTAAAATGATATTTGAAGGCATAATATTAAAAATGATGTTTGGAAAAATGGAGGGTGATAGTATTCATTTTTCTTTTAAATTTTAGACCTCCAGTTAAAATAACATTTCTCCCGCCCAAAACATGTGTTTTTGTTATCTCCTGCTGGCTTAGTAAAAAATTCCCTTTTCTTTGGATTTAACCTTATACTTAATGTGGAGCTACTTCAACCATATTTTCCACCTCTCATAGGCACCTCATGTTCCTACTTTGGCGCATATGTCTCACTAGGATCCATATTCAACAAAACTTTCCCCACTTGGCAAAGGAACTTAACACAAAATGGACCACTTATTCATAAGGGTGGACAATTGATTCAATAGAATTCTAGTGACCACCCACTTGTTACATTGATTCAACATTATTCCACGTCTTGGTAGTTATATTATAATGTTTTAGGTCTCAAACTTCTGGTGCCTTTTTTGGGCATTTCCCTTGCATTTTTGGCATTTATCATAGGCTAAAGACACATAATATGGATTGTATTGGTCCAAAATTTTTCCTAAATGGAGTTTGCATGCAAACGTTGTAGCCCCATGAAGTTGATATATCAATTAGCCTCTTTGGGCCCACGTTATTTTTGGCATGCCATTTCCTAGGGCTAGGGTTTTGGATTTTAGAGTTTTTGGATCTTAGGACATCATACTTTATGTTCAAAGGTAGTTTTGACATCTTGTAATGTTTTCTTTTGATTAAGAGTAGTTGACACATCTCTCTTCATAAAGAAGCTACCTCCATTCCGCTTAGTGTGTATCACTTTGCAATTTATAGTTATTTTCTATTTCATCCATTAATAGAATTTGGGTTTTGTTCTACTACTCTACTCTTTGCAATATCTTTTCTATGTTTCCATTTATGTTTTTTCATAATAAAATCCCCTTCAAACCTCAGGTCTATCTATGGATTTTTTTTTTAGTAGAAGCTTCTACCTTTGGATGACCATGGGTCCTAATATTTGAATATTGGAGCAAATTGTCAACTTTTTTATGGTTAAGAACATGTGATTCCTCATAAGATGTCATAGGTTCAAATTTAAAGAGGTAGATTATGTACACCTTTGTAGAGTTTAGCGGACTCAAGTCCTTTGTCCTACAAACAATAAGATCACAATAAAAGTTCTACAAACAATGAGATCACAATAAGGTAAGATCACAATAAGAGTCCTACAAATAATTAAGGTCTCACCAATGTCTCAAAAATATATTATTACTACATATTACAAATATTAGCTCTATTTACCCTAGATTAATCTCAATAGCTATTTTTTAAGTGAGAAAAAAAATATGCTTAAAAAATATAGAGTAATGCTCTAACATTTTTAAGTAATAAAATTTTACGATTGTATTTATTTTTAATACGACAAAACATATGTCAAAAAATTATAAAATTTGAACTTTGGTGGGTGTGTGAAACATTTGAGCTTTGGTGGCTTATCAATTGGAGGGAAAGATAAGGCACGAGCACAGGGTTCCTGGAGATTTGAGGGTTCAGCAGTTTTGGCCATTAAACATTTTTGCGAAAACAAAGCTTTCAGAGATTCTGTGCAGTGATGGTTTCCGGAGACCTTTAAACAGGAAAAAAGGAGGGATTTAGGCTGCCATAAGTGTGAATTTAGGCATTCTGCTGCGCTTCATCGTGTTCTCAACTATCTCCATTTACTGAAAGGCAGACTCGTTCATCATTTTGGGGATAGTGATTGTAATAATTTTGACTGGTGTTTTGTTTTGATCTTCTATTATTTTTTGGAACTTAGATTGCCATGTTAGATGTTGGAAGGTCCTTCAAACTGGGGCTGGCATGCCAAAAGCAGCAATGTCACATGACCAACCGGTGAGGTGCTTCAGATTGTGGTTGGAATTCTAGTACCTGTTATTTTTTCTTCTGAATTTTATCCAGAAGTTGTAATATGCTTGCAGGAACCAGGGCTGTATTACATATGGCAAGAACCATTACTGAAGTTTCAGAGTGTGCTTCTAAGTTTTTTTATTATGTAATGCTTCGTATGCAGGTTCTCTGCTCGACATGGAAGGACGATGGCACTGCCATTTTCTCTGCTGGATGTTATAAACAAGCTAAAATGTGGCCATTGCTGACTAGGGGCCAGCCAGTGACTGTGGCTATGCATGATGCACCTATTAAGGAAATTGCATGGATTCCAGCAATGAACTTGCTTGCAACTGGAAGCTGCGACAAGACACTTAAGTATGTATATGATGGTTTTTTTTGATTCCGTCTCTCTTTGCTTATTTATGTTATGAGGTTGCTTGTAAATGTTAGTGAAGTTGTGACCTTCTGAATTTTAAACCCATTTGAGCACAGTGCCAAAAATTTAATATCTTTTAGGCTTTGAGAGAAATAGAAACTTCTCATCTGGCCAATTTTTTTATAAAATTATATGAAATTATTTTTATAAAATTATATGAGATAAAGGGAAAAATAAATTGTTAGATTAACCCAGGTCCTAGATTAACTACTCAACATTCTTCGCTTACTGCCATAGCCTCGTACCTATGCAAACCTTGTTAGAAACAGAGACACCTTCCTTTTAATTTGGATCAACATTGTATTCTAAAAAGCTTCATATAAATTGTGTTGTCCCTGGTGATAAATTTTAATGCCTGGATCTCCTGCTTGCAACTGTCTATCACTCTCTCCTTTTATTCTATGCACTGCTCCACAGGTACAGGACCAAAGGTTGATTGGAACATCGGCAACTTGAAGTTATTTAAGACTGCATCAACCTCTCCTCCAAACTTGAAGAAAATTTTGAAAGCTTCCTCAGCCTTTTCCTCTAAGGCTCTAGCCCTGTCGAGACATTTACAAGCTTCAGAAAAACAGATTATTTTCTCCAAGTCACGTAGCTGAGGAATGTCTACCCCCTCATCAGGATACTGTATTTGCCATTGAATGATGTCATCTAGCATATTTATAATATTCTCCAATTCTTCCTTGACAGGCACCATCCTCTTTATATAATCATCAAACTTAGGAGTTTTATCTTTGATGCCCTGAATGCTCCTGTAGAATTATTTTTTAAGCGTACTCAGTTCCTCTTGGATCTCAAGTGATTTCCCTTTGAACTCTTTAACTGAGTCTAGTTCACCTTGCTGCTGGAATTCTAGCTCTGTAATTCTTTGCTTAGCAGCACTGAGTTCCAACTGAGCAACATAGACCTTTCTCTTCAGCATGGCAACATTATTACCTGTTGCTTGGGCCATGGTAATACTGGCACCTACAGTCATCTCTAGATCAGCTGTTGTTTCATGAATGAGAACCTCCTCAGTGACAATTTCTCTCCCAACCTTATCATTTTGGAAACTCTCCTGCTGACTTTGTTCTTCTTGTATTCATAATTGAATGTTTTCAATACTACTACTGGGTCAGCCATGGTCATGGGGAAAAAATTCTCCTTCTCCATTTCTTCAATCTTACATGGTTCAACTGGAGACTGAGGAGTGGGGTTTATCTTCGGAGATGATGGAATGCCAAGGTGTTCAATCCTTTAATCTTTCCACATAGGTTATTCCTTCTTCTTTTGGAGTTCCTCATCTATTTTCCTCTGAAGCTCTTCATCTCTTTTCCTTTGTTTTTCCTGCTGCTTGATTCTTTGTCCATTTTCCAAAGCCAATTGTTTCACCAGGTCATCTTGTTTTGATTTCTTTCTTGGTTCTTCTGCCTCCTTTGCTGCTTGCTCTTCTTCAATCCTCCTCTTGAGTCTGTCTGCTTCTTTCTACAATGCTTCCTTCATCTCCTTCACCTGTTCTAACACCCTCTAGAGCTTTTCAACTTCTTCCTGGAGGTTGACAATAGGTGAAGCATGGGTCTGTTCGACCTTCTTCTGAGGTCCTTGATTTAGCTTTTCTTTAACCTCAATGGATAAATAAGTCTCTTGAATATTTCCTCATTAGTATCCCTCTCATGAGTATAAGACCACATCTGGTTGACAGCAAGACAGTGACTAATAACCAAATCTTCAGGATCATGTTTCCTGAATCTTATCTCTCCAAAATGATATGATTCAATTTCACTGGCCTCTTTCATGGCTTGGTTGGTGCGATCAAATACATAGTATCTGATCCTGATAGGAAACTTAGGCCATATTGACCACTTTTCCCTCTTAAGAGTACTTGTCACTTGATGAGCAAATGTCTGATATAATATTTCCAACAGAACCACTATGTCTGGAGCATATAACGGTAGTAGATGAGGAACTCTTGATGCACCATCTCCATTACACCATTACACCATACACCATGGGGCTCATAAGAGGAGAGATGAAAAAAAAACAATACACCATCAATCTACTCTCAGAAGAGATGAAAATAATGCACCGTCAATCTCCTCTTAGGAGAGATTAACATAGTACACCATCAATATCCTCTAAAGAGATATGAAAATAATACACCATCAATCTCCTCTTAGGGAGAGATGAAATTTGTACACAATTAATCTCTTCTTAGGGAGAGATGAAATTTGTACACCGTCAATATCCTCTCAAGGAGAGATGAAATTTGTACCTCATGATTGCAAGCCTCAGAACCAAATTCCCTGACCACATAGGTCTTACGGTAACCCGATGATGCTATCAAACCAATGCTCCCTCTCAAAGGGATCCTTATCCATTCTAGGCTTCTTACATAATCTTCAACCTACTCAAAAGAAGAAAGGTAGCCATGGTGGATTTCACTACTTCTTTTATTAGTAACATCTAACTATTCGTCCAGCTTTAGCCAAAGCTTTGAACAAAAGCAAACACCAACAACCTATCAATGCTATTTCTTTGCTCAACGACATATTCTTGCAACTTTTTCTTCATCAAGGAAGTAGCCATGGACTCACAATCCATCATGCCACATTCTCAACAAGTATTTTATCAAGCTCATGTAACACTTTCAATCAACTCCCTCTTACACTAAAGAGGTTCTCATCCTTTGTGAGAAATATATCATCAACACAGAGAGAATTTCACAAATTCGTCTTCAGTAAATCAACTTCCTTTAGGACTTCACCCTCATCAAAACGAAAAGTAGTACGTGGTGAGCCCTTGGGGGGAGGTGGGGTGAGAATGGGGGGGTTGTTAGCACGACGAGAGAAAGAAAGAAGAGCATGGTTAGCTAAGGGGATGGGGGAAACAAAAAAGTGATGAATGAAGGGGAGGAGGTTCTGGCTAGAGAGGACATAATCAACAACGTTTTCTCCTCTATCATGAGGCCTACATGTGAAAAAGTGGGAGTTTGGAAAACGCGGGAGGCCATTAAGAATCCACAGCTCCTAAAATTCGTCCAAGTATAAAAGATGTCAACCATAGGCGGTAAGGGACCCCAACGCATCAGCAGACATCTTGTGAAATCCCACTGACTCTTGATCGATCTCTTGGATGCAGTACACGTCCTCAAACTGATTGTGAAGAGGGATCTGGAGGGCTCTAGTGTGGGAGTTGAAGTCACCTAGAAGAATAACCTCCCCAACTGCTGAATACTGGGCTATGTCGACATACAAATCGACAAAGGGGTCCCTGTTAGGTCCATTATGAATGGCATATGATGAAGAAGCAGGAGGGAAGTAACAAACAACAATGTAAATGTCCCTGGGAAGAGGAGAGACCCCTCGAACCCATAGTATTAAAAACAGGAACCGATGACTGGATTGGTGGACCTAATGAACCAGTAATCGGACCAGAACCAATCTAACTGGTACTGGTCAGGTCTAAACGAACTAGTTTTAAAAAAAAATACATTAAATAATTATTTTTTAATAAAAAAAACTATTTTTAAGATTTGCAACCATGATTCCAATCCAATAGAGAAAAAATATGCAAAGTTTTCTCATTTATATACCATGTAAAGGTCAATATATCAAAATGGCATTATGGCACCGAGTGAAATACATATCATCGAAAAAATACATAAGCAATGAGGCTCCAAATGACCCATAAAGTCCAAAAACAATGCTACAAGCTATGAGCATTGAGGTCATTGGCCTACATAGTACAGTGACAATCTACTACAAATCTACATATATGATATTACTAAATTCTAATTAATGATCAACATTATCACTTGAAGGTTGAAACTTCTAATCATGATCAAAGTTCAAACTCAGTTGGTTGAGACCTCCCGACTCTCGATTGCCAAACTTTGAAATTGCTCTAGTCACAAACTTCTCTATTGGTTCAGTGACTTAAGTCTCAAACTTTTGAAGGTATTCTACCCTAATATTCCCTATTACTTCATTTTGTGCTCCACATGGCTTTACATGGCCTCCTATCCCAGCCAAGTGTTGCTTGAACCTGTAAATACCCCCTCCTGCAATAGATTTTTAGCAATATTTGCAAATCATTTTGCTATCAATCATATCACAATGAGCCCATGCAGTATCCTTGCCTTTTGGAGGCATGATGGCTACTACTTAGCTCAAGTAGCAGGCTTCAAACTCTATGCTGTTCCACTACTCCATAAAAAACTCAACACTCTCCAAGCTCTCAATCAAACACACAAAATCTCCAAATGAGATGGTATGAGACAAATGAGAGGCTGCCCCTGCTTATAAAGGATTGGAGAGGGTCTCCAAGATAGCTCCAACTCCAACTCCAAGCCTCCAAGATCACTGCTCCAACAAACACTCAACACTCTCCAAGCTCTCAATCAAACTCACAAACTGCAAATGAGATGGTGTGAGACAAAGGAGAGGCTGCCCCTGCCTATAAAGGATTGGGGAGAGTGTTTTTGGAGGGAAAAAACCCTCCCCTTCCCTCAAAATCAGCCCTAAACATCCTAGTTGGATGTCTGTGGGTCCCTATAGCAACTTAGGTGCTGACCGATCGGTTAAGGATGGAACTGGCCGGTCAGCACCGGTTAACCGGATTTTCAGGCTATATGCAGTTGCTGACCGGGTTTTTCAACCAGTTTGGACTGGCCAATGGTTTGACCGGTTTCCGGTTTGAACCGACCGGTTTTTAACACTATGCTCGAACCTGAACCCACATTAACCTTGTAAACTCATCCGCAACCACCAAAGAAATCCTTCTCTGAAAGGAATCTCTAATGAAGCAATCAACTCCCCCAGAACCTTTGATGCCACCAGAACCCCTCGTCTCCTGCCCACAAGTTGAGAACTTATGGTAACCTGTAATGTCTGGGAGAGGTCGAACATGGCTCTCATGCGTCTCGGTGATGAATAAGATATTCGACAGTCGAAGAGAATCATATAATAGACCTGGTGATGCCCAAAATGACCCATTCCCGTTCCAACAATTGAAGGAAATGGATGCCCCTTGTTGCCTCCCCTAATGAGCCAGTCATTTGGAGGACCCAGAACGGGGCTTCCATCCAGGTGGAAAAGTGTCCCGAATCACTGCTTTGAGATTCCTGATAACTGCCCATTTCCCTGCCTGACGTGCTACTGTAACCAACTCCCTAGAGTGTTTGAGCTCAGAAACCTGTGTTTTAGTGAGATCTTCATCAAGGAAGATCTTACTAGGAAGTGAGAATAGCTTTCTCTTAGCTCTAAGAGCCCGAAGGTGATCAACCACCGACCTGAATCGGAGAAAGAGAGTGGAATCGTACCCAAGCCAAGCTCTATCAAGGGTCACGTCTTGAAGATCTAGTTTTTCATCGAGGAACAGGGTCCCAACCACCATGGGGTCTGAGTATGTGAGAGGCAAAGGAAGCCCTCTCACTTTGAGGTTCAATTCTCGCGCTTGTCTAGTGCATTCTTCCATGAGTTTAGATTGTACCACCTCCTCAACTGTGGCTAGAGGGGGAGTGAGGGGGGTATCCCTCCCTCTAGCAACCTGTGCCCATGAGCTGATGTGTGTTTCTGTTTCTTATTTAAAGGCCTCTCGCTGAGCTTTGATATCCTCCTGTTTTTTTTTTTTTTTCAGATCGAGAAGTTTAGCATGTAGATTGTCATTAGAGGGGTGGTGGTGAACTGCTTGCTCCTTGTTGTCCCTCAACAACTGCTTCAGTGAACCATTCTCGCCTTCCATTAGAACTACTCTGTTCCTGAGTTCATCGACCTCTCTTATTAGTGCATGGTTAGAGGATTCAAGGGTTTCCAATCTCCTAAATAGTTCCTGAAAATCTCTGTTGTCACGTCTAAATCCATAATCGGGAAAGGGTGATGGTTCCGACAAGCTTTGAAAGAAGTATTCGACACCTATGTCTATGTCGGTAGGAGGTCTTGACGGCGTCGTCACCTGCGGTTGATCCTGAGAAAGAAGCATGGAATCTTCTGAGAGCCGCTATTGTGAATTATTGTGGAAGCCCAATTGCAAGCACCCCAAAATTTTTCAACTTCTCTGTGCTAAAATTGGCCACGAGTGGATCAAGATGTGGCTCGCACGAGAAATCACTGAATAGGAAGGAAGGCCAAATCTGATATCCAGTACTACTTTTGTAGAGCAGAGAATGCAGCAAATAATATGATCTTATTGGGAGCTATAAGCATCCATATTCGTCGCAGTGCAGATATCAAAGTGACGTCCCGACTTTCATCTTCAACAACGTCTCCTGCTTTCCACTAGCTTCCACCTGGTAAAAATGGGCATCAATTCACCTTTCAAAATATCTACTTTAATGGCTTGTTCTTGCCATAATGTTGTGTGCAATGGGGCCTCAAACAAACAAAGGAACACTCAAACAACTTCAAGATTTGGGTTGATTTCTGAAATTACTGATTTTTTCCACATGTTTATACAACAGGGAGAGTTGACAACACACCATGTTGTACAAGTTTAGAAATCATGAACAAATCCAAAACAAGCACTGCCTTTCTTCACATAGGCAAATCATAAACCAAAATTCCTGCACCACACAAAGGCGTACAATTCTATGCTAGAAATCCTCATCCTGCTCATATGCCATAGGAGAAAGTGAACCACTCATCTTATGCATATCTCATCACTCGTAGGGGAAGGTGAACCACTCACCCTACACACATGTGTTCGCAATCGTAGGGGAAGGTGAACCCCTCACCCTACACACATGTCAACCACCATGGGGTATCACAGGGGAAGGTGAATCAGTCACCCTATGGTCGCTCATGGCTCAATACGTACCCCAATCCCCCAGGAGCTCCTAGAGCTCAATCTTCAATCAAGGATCACTTCATGTAGGGAATAGTGCTAGACTGCTTTCTGAAAACCAAGACTAGTTCTTGATGATTGCATTGATGACTGGTACATCAATAGGAGCCTCATTTCTCCACCCAGCAGCATATAGATGTATATATGAAGGCACACAACTTACTAACAAGCTTCAACAGACATACTGACTTACAACTCGACATTCGAGCAGCAGATATCTTAGTAGCACTAAGCAATCCTTGGACTTATGCATTTTAGGATTCCAAATCTTGGTAAAGAAAATACTTAACTGCTCTTAATCCCTCATACTCAGGGAGACCATAATCTTAAGCTTGTCTTCCCATAGATGATTCTACAATATTTCATATGATTAGACTTTCCCCCAAAGTATCCATCTGGCAATTTGCTCAGCATGAGATCCATTTAAATTTGAAGATGATTTATTAATGCAATCAAGCATGGTATGATTCTGGAAGTGCACTTCGAAAAACAGAAATGTCTTTAGCTATACTTGCGAGGAGGGATAAGACATACCTTTACTCAAAATGTAATCATTAGTATCTTATTTATTTTCTTTAAATCCTGAAGGTAGCTTTAAAAGAGCTTCATCATCAGTAACCAACAATTCATGAGAGGATCATATCATGGACCTATCCTTGTAGTAAATCAAGGAATCTTCCAATCTTACTCCAAATTCTGGGCTTTTGCTTTTATTCCAATCTGGCTGATCTGTATTCTTTATGTTGTTTTTAACACAATGATTCAATTAATTATCTGGGCTATACTATAGCTGTACCAAGATCTGAGTACTGTATTGAATATAAGGATTCAGTATAAGATCTGCATCTTGTTAATCTTATATGGTAAAACATCCTTGGACTTGTCATTGTCAGACAAGTTTTAGTATGAAGATTCTCAACAAGACATATTTTCAATGAGGCATGCTATGCTGATTACAACTATAGTATATACCTCATCTAGTGAAGGGTCTCGGTGAGATGATTCATACATACCCTTATTTTAGTTATCATTCTGGGTATGTTTAACCTTGTTAAAGTTTGTATTTAGATCTTCGTTAAGCATATGGTTAGGGCTTGTCTTTAGTAAAGGAGTTAGGGTATGCAAACTCCTTAACAAAGGCTTCGTATTGTGTCTTTTACCATGGTTGAGTAGCAAGGCTGTGCATCACTACAATATTGGATTGCAGATCAAAGTGTCATCAAAATTTAAAGAAAGCAACCTACAATAATGTAATACATTTCATCTTGGAACAAGTAGTTTTTCTAGCAAAGGTATTCATCATTAGTCCAATACTAGAGGTGACGTTGTGATTTGTGTGATGTGATAGTGGTGTAACTTGAAGATATGGTTTTTTCATACAATCTGGCTGATATGTATTATTTATGTTGTCTTTAATACAATGATTCAATTAATTATTCGGGCTATACTATAGCTGTACCAACATCTGAGTACTGTATTGAATATAAGGATTCAGTATAATATTTTCATCCTGTTAATCTTATATAGTAAAACATCCTTGGACTTGTCACTGTCAGACAAGTTTTACTATGAAGATTCTCAGCAAGACATATTTTAAATGAGGCATAGTATGCTGATTTCAACTATAGTATATACCTCATCTCGTGAAGGGTCTCGATGAGCTGAATCATACATACCCTTATTTTAGTTATCATACCTTAACCTATAATCATAACTTCAGCATATTGTATTTCTTTCGATTCAGTCAAACTATGAACAATATCAGCAGAATAGATTCCGATCTCCTGTAGCATTTCGATAAAATATCCTTAATACATCTCAAAATATCCTCAGATGTCATATTGTAACTTAGGATGGCACATATTACGATAATTAAATCACCTATAAATTTAGTAATATGTAGAGCAGCTCTTGGACTACTTAGATCAAGATCATCAACCAGTTGATGTAGTCCTTTTAAATCTCATCATCTGACAACCTACCTTAGCCAAGAATAGTATAAGTTACCTATTTATTGCAATCCTGGTTAGAAAGCCTTAGAACGGTGCCATAACATGTTTTCTTAGGTTCGTCAGAGATATTATTTGGATAAGAGTCTCAGCTCAACTTGGATAGATGACACAACACTCATTAACAGAGATCTTAACAAAGAATTGTACCTGATAATAGAGGAGGGTCTGGAAAATTTCTAATACCCTCTTGAAGGACATCTTCACTGAGACACATAAATCCTTTCTTTGCTGAGGCTTGATAAAACCAAGGCACCTGCTCCCTCTTGGTCAGATGATCCTTCTCACTGCATAAGATATGGAATTGTACAGAGGATCTTGGTCTCTATATCTCAGGTTTGCACTGTATAAAAATTATAGGTTTATACCAACTCAGCTCCATGTGCAATATGTTGTAATAGGATTGTTCTCATTGTATGATTTTACACAGGAATGAATCCTCTGAGAATATTTCAATGCATGCTCTCGGCCTTATTACCAATCAACACATTCAGGACATTTTCTTCAAGGAGCAGCAATAAGATCGGCCTATACAACCATCCTTGATAGGTTGGTTTCTTTAGAAGATAGGGATAGGATATATATATGAGACCAGGTCGTAGCTGCTCAAATTTTCTACCACATAAATGTATTAGCAGTGGCTTCTTCTTCTAACGGTTCTTCATGAATGAGCACTTCAAGAGTGCTATAGCCCTTGTCCAAGACACCAAATTCAAAAGGAGCTACATTTTCTTTGACTGATAGATCAAAAAATTTCAAAAGGTTACAATTCTTCTATTCCTGTTATGTCCTTCTTGCTTTAGAATCTTTCTCGAGATAGGACTTTGATTTGCTCAAAAAAAGACTCACTGATCAGGGCCTTCAGTTATTCCGGAAGTAGCTTTGTATAGTCTCAGGAAATCACCCTCGTTAAACACTTCAGAGAGGCTGATCTGTGGTCCTTGGTAGCTTCATCACTTTCTGTTTTCGAGGATTTTCATTTCTATTATTGCAATTACCTTAGAGAATTGTCATAGGACCCCACAATATAGGGCACAATTCTTCAACAGATAGGGACAACATACATATCAATATCTTCATAGGATCAGCATCACTCTGTTTCTAAAATGATATCTCAACCAAACCTTAAATGTAAGAGATAAAACTTTGAAATGAAGGGTCGAAAAAGTAATCAAACCTTTGTTCTAAGGAAGATCGAGTGATGTTTAAATCATCATCAGCAGATCCATTTCAAGAGTACAGAACACTAGTTGAAATGGTGCTTCAACTACAACTGGTTGGAGAGGACTTGTTGCTAACTTATATTGTCCTATGAAAAAATGGCATGGCTAGCATTCTATGACAAATCTGCGCACATTTTTCAATATAGTTGGCCAATCGTAGCCACCCCTAAGGATCTTATGTACAATTTTATTTGCTATGTGATGTTCTCTTTCAAAACTAGATGGATCTCATTGGTCAAGCTTGTTTCTTCATTCAGGCTAACAGATCCAAAACAAAACCATTGTGATTTATCCATCCCAAAACTTGCTCTATGAAGTAGTATCTTGAATCTTTTAACCTCAAGGACCTTTTCTTGTGCTCGAAAATGTGTCTGGGTCTAGTTACATTCTTAAGGTAGTAGATAATCTCTTTATGCCAGTTGATGTAACTGCATTAACCAAGTTGATTCCAAGAGTTTCTTCATTGCCCTTGGTCAAAAACTTTGTTAATCTCTAACCCTTACTGTTTTTTGTGGGTCTTATCTCTAAATCATATTCTCGAATCTTAGCAACCCACTTACCCCTTGATCCCAAGGAAAAATGTTGTGACAAGATATCCTTCACTGTTGGATGAGGAACAAATGCTATAATCTTTGAAAACCCAATGTAGGTTCTAAAATGCTTTAGTGATTTTACCAAAGCATAAGCCTGCTTCTCCATGATGGCATAGTTCAATTTTGCATCCCCTAGCATTTTACTCACAAACGCAATTGGCAGTTCATTTCCCTGTTCATTATTTTGAAGCAAAACTCCTGCAATAGTATAATTAGAAGCAAAAGAAAAAACAAGAAAATCTTTTTCAAAGTTAGGGCTCACCAAAACTGGAGAATTGACTATAACATTTTTGACATTATGGAATGTTGTATGGCTTGCATCATCCCATATAACAAATGCATCTTTCTTTATCAACTTTTTAAGGGGTTTTGAGATCTTTGCTACATTCGGAATGAATCTTCAGATGAAGTTTACTTTGCCAAAGAAAAACTGCAACTCTTTCTAATTTCTTGTCATGTCTTTTAACGTCCTTGTATATTTTGATCAAAGACCCAATCTTCTCATTCTCTTTCGAAGTGATTACTTTTCCAGTCTTGATCAAGATTGGATTTGTCTCTATCCCTACATTGGTATCTTCATACTCATTTGTTTGTATTGTCTCAATTCTACCTGTAAACGCATTGTCTCTGTTGAAGCTTGCTCAAGATTGGATTTGTCTCTATCCCTACATTGGTATCTTCATACTCATTTGGTTTTATTTTCTCAATTCTACCTGTAAACATGTTGTCTCTGTTGAAGCTTGCATCCGAAGGAACCATACCTGAAGGGATTTTGTTAGTTGGTCATTGTTCTATTGAATCATCTTCCCTCATGTCAATCTCATACATTTCAAATTCTTTTGTGTTGTCGAGGAACCCAACTATTTCTGCATCACCTTCAAAAACTTACCAATGCTTGATGTTGTCTGGAATTGAAGGTGTGTAAATCGTCTCAATTCGGCCACCTTGGTCTAGCTTTGGACAAGGTTGAATAAGGTGGTTGAAACTACTAAAGCATCGGCTTTTTCAGTCATGGCCTTGGGCACCACTTCTAATCCCAAGATATCAAATTTCTCTATGGCAATTGGTACTGCTTGTCCATATCTTTTCAGCCTTTCATTTTTCCAAGCATGCAACCCTTTCACTTGGCATACAATGAGGTCAAAACCACCTATTAATTCTAAAATTTTATTTCCTAGATCTCTAGATGTAGTTATACCAAGAAAAAGTGCCTCATACTTGGCAATGTTGTTAGTAGCTTCGAATTCCAATCTATAGCTAAATAAATAAATACCTTATCAAGAGAGGTTAGGATTATACTTGCCCCATTACCTTGTTTTGAACTTTCAAAATCAAAGTTCATCTTCCACATTCTTCCCGCATTTGTCCTTGGTGCTAGCTCTGCTGCAAGTACAGTGTATGATCCCATGCTTTCCTCCAAACAAGTGAAATAGTTCTCAAGTTTCCTTAGGCTTCAACATGGTTTTCACTGAAAGGTTCTTTGTACAATATAATTGTCTCAACAAAAGGAGTTAGGATGGTAGTATATGATAAATTCATTTGTATGTGTCCATATTTGATGCCCATTTGTGTGACAACAACATTCCCTTGTTGCACGAATGTCCAACACTACTATGTCTATAATGATTAAGACATTAGGGTGAGTTGTTGGATGGACTTGGAGGTTCTTGATCAAACCCACTGAAGGAATCTCTCGGGAATCAAATTCACATACATTTCGATAGGTTCTTCAAGACTTCAAATCCATTTTCTTTGGAACTTCAAGTGCCATTACATTCATGGCGTCTTCAGAGTCTAGCTTACAGTTGTGCAAAATCCAAACTCTTACCACCAATGAAATGAAGAAGGGCTCATGCAAAGGGTTCATATTTGATCTTCAATAGGTTGACGCGAGGATAATATGAGGATCCTCTTTCCCATATAATTTCGATCTTTGAGATTTTGTAACTTCAAATCATAATGTCTATCCAATTTGTTTCTTGCATGTTGGAAACTTCACAAGTTCAACCAAAGGCATTGGAACATTCACAATTGTTGTCTAGCATGAAATACCATAATCTGAACTTTTCAAAGTTGATGTTTCTGTAGTACTCTGAATTCTCTTAGGAACTTCACTTTGACTTTTCTCAGGAGGAGGAGATGGTTCTTCTTGACCTTAATTGGATATGCCCTTTTTCATCCTGCTATAAAATTATAAATCATGGATTCCCTATACCCTCACAGTCCTTATGAAGAGATATAATGCTGCTACATATTCTAGTGTCACAGAGATGGGCCTTATATCATCATAATAAATTTTGTCACGAAGTAGCATCCCTCAGGTTTTCGCACAGGATGCCACTAAACTCTGATTCTTGATGATTCAAAAATTTTTGTATGTCTTTGTATAGTTCAGATCACAAATATACATGTTCTACTTGTCATAGAGATGCTCAAAATTTTCACAAATGTAAATTCTGTAAATTTTGTCCTTGGTGCTAGCTCTGCTGCAAGTACATTGTATGATCCCATGCTTTCCTCCAAACAAGTGAAATAGTTCTCAAGTTTCCTTGGGCTTCAACATGGTTTTCACTGAAAGGTTCTTTGTACAATATAATTGTCTCAACAAAAGGAGTTAGGATGGTAGTATATGAGAAATTCATTTGTATGTGTCCATATTTGATGTCCATTTGCGTGACAACAACATTCCCTTGTTGCACGAATGTCCAACACTACTATGTCTATAATGATGAAGACATTAGGGTAAGCTGTTGGATGGACTTGGAGGTTCTTGATCAAACCCACTGAAGGAATCTCTCGGGAATCAAATTCACATACATTTCGATAGGGTCTTGAAGTCTTCAAATCCATTTTCTTTGGAACTTCAAGTGCCATTACATTCATGGCATATTCCGAGTCTAGCTTACAATTGTGCAAAATCCAAACTGTTACCACCAATGAAATGAAGAAGGGCTCATGCAAAGGGTTCATATTTGATCTTCAATAGGTTGAGGCGAGGATAATATGAGGATCCTATTTCCCATATAATTTCTATCTTTGAGATTTTGTAACTTCAAATCATATGTCTATCCAATTTGTTTCTTGCATGTTGGAAACTTCACAAGTTCAACCAAAGGCATTGGAACGTTCACAATTGATGTCTAGCATGAAATACCATAATCTGAACTTTTCAAAGTTGATGTTTTTGTAGTACTCTGAATTCTCTTAGGAACTTCACTTTGAATTTTCTCAGGAGGAGGAGATGGTTCTTCTTGACCTTAATTGGATGTGCCCTTTTTCCTCTTGCTATAAAATTATAAATCACGGATTTCCTATACCCTTACAGTCCTTATGAAGAGATATAATGCTGCTACTGGCTACATATTCTAGTGTCATAGAGATGGGCTTTATATCATCATAATAAATTCTGTCACGAAGTAGCATCCCTCAGGTTTTCGCACAGGATGCCACTAAACTCTGATTCTTGATGATTCAAAAAGTTTTGTATGTCTTTGTATAGTTCATATCACAAATATTCATGTTCTACTTGTCATAGAGATGCTCAAAATTTTCACAAATGTAAATTCTGTCATCAAATTTTGTAAATTTAATGAAAATTTTTTGTAAATTCTGTAAATTTTCCTTGGTGCTAGCTCTGCTGCAAGTACAGTGTATGATCCCATGCTTTCCTCCAAACAAGTGAAATAGTTCTCAAGTTTCCTTGGGCTTCAACATGGTTTTCATTGAAAGGTTCTTTGTACAATATAATTGTCTCAACAAAAGGAGTTAGGATGGTAGTATATGAGAAATTCATTCGTATGTGTCCTATTTGATGTCCATTTGCGTGACAACAACATTCCCTTGTTGCACGAATGTCAAACACTACTATGTCTATAATGATGAAGACATTAGGGTAAGCTGTTGGATGGACTTGGAGGTTCTTGATCAAACCCATTGAAGGAATCTCTTGGGAATCAAATTCACATACATTTCAATAGGGTCTTGAAGTCTTCAAATCCATTTTCTTTGGAACTTCAAGTGCCATTACATTCATGGCATCTTCAGAGTCTAGCTTACAGCTGTGCAAAATCCAAACTGTTACCACCAATGAAATGAAGAAGGGCTCATGCAAAGGGTTTATATTTGATCTTCAATAGGTTGACGCGAGGATAATATGAGGATCCTCTTTCCCATATAATTTCGATCTTTGAGATTTTGTAACTTCAAATCATAATGTCTATCCAATTTGTTTCTTGCATGTTGGAAACTTCACATGTTCAACCAAAGGCATTGGAACGTTCACAATTGATGTCTAGCATGAAATACCATAATTTGAACTTTTCAAAGTTGATGTTTCTGTAGTACTCTGAATTCTCTTAGGAACTTCACTTTGACTTTTCTCAGGAGGAGGAGATGATTATTCTTGAACTTAATTGGATGTGCCCTTTTTCCTCCTGCTATAAAATTATAAATCACATATTCCCTATACCCTCACAGTCCTTATGAAGAGATATAATGCGGCTACTAGCTACATATTCTAGTGTCATAGAGATGGGCCTTATATCATCATAATAAATTCTGTCACGAAGTAGCATCCCTAAGGTTTTTGCACAGGATGCCACTAAACTCTGATTCTTGATGATTCAAAAAGTTTTGTATGTCTTTGTATAGTTCAGATCACAAATATACATGTTCTACTTGTCATAGAGATGCTCAGAATTTTCACAAATGTAAATTCTGTCATTAAGTGTAGCTTCAGACTTGGAATTGATTAGAATCTTGGCTTTTATTCACAGTGATTATTTTGGTCCCTTCTATAGACTATGTACCTTAGTATTTTGGTCCTGTAGCATAGAGCAAATCGCAGAATTTTGATTCGGTTTGCATAAGGGTATAGAGATGCTCAGTCATTTATGTCACAGATAAGACTTGTTTTGCATGTCTTTAAGTTCATCATTTGTACATTTAAATGCCTCAGAGACGATCCACATGGTTTTGGTTTCTTTTAACTTCAAATCAAAATAAACTTCTATCCTTCATCTTACAGTGCCACAGATTTGCATTGATTACGAAGATGATGGTCTTTTTAGATGTCAAAGATGGATAGTCTCCCAAATGAGTTGAGCTGCCTTATATAGTGTTAGATAGACCTTGTATCGTTTCATGTTGGTGTCATCATTGATGCCTTGAATCTTCAAATATTTGTTGCTATAGTAAGCTTCAGATACCTCATAGAAGTGTCACAAAACCTTTTTGTATTGATCTAAGAACAGTACCTCAGATATTCGTTTTTTCCCAAACAAACTTGCTTCAATCATTATGGCAATTTTGGACTTGTTCATACTCTCAGACTAGCCTTTGAACTCAGCAGTAATAGATGTCAGCTACAGTATTTTGGTTACTCAAACTATACAAATATCATGAATACACTTGGTCTTTTTGATTCAGAAAGGAGCGCACAGTCATGCTTAGATTGCCACTGAAAGTATTGTCACAATAGGTTGTCTTATTTTAACTGATTTCATATAAGCCATTTGCTTTTTCTTTGAGTACTTTGTAGATTATAAAGATAATGAATTGTATGCTTATCATAGGAGAAGGTGCCTCTGAAATTCACATTAGTACAGGAAACTTACTTCATAAATCAACATAGAGACTCAAATATGTGTACCTATGCCAAATATTTTGTCGATAACAGAGATATGAATTTCATCCTTGATTTACAGAGATAATGCCATAGAGTCTTTGCATGTATTATAGGTCTCTTTTTCTAGCCCTTAAGTATTTCGGTCCTTCCTTTATTGATGAGCTCGGTTCACAGGAATATTGATGTCTTTCTTCAACTTGAATCACAGAGCTACTGTGCCTCTTTCAATTCGTATTTTAAGGAAAGGATGTCACAGAATTTGTATGATACTTTGCTTAAGGTGCCACAGGGATAAGCAAATAAGCCAACAAACTGTTATCTTCAATCTTCCTTTCCTTCAACCTAGCTCCGATACCATGTTGAGAAATCAAGATGCTTGTAGATTAGGGTAGATTTCTCTTAACTTGATAATTAATTGTGAATGTTTGTTGGCTTCTTGTTACTTATGTTATCTTAGCTAGCTCATGAAAATGTTTGAAGGAATGCCTAAATCAGCTTATGAATTGTTCCTGAGTGATCTGGTGGAGCAGAAGGCTGCTATGCAGAAGAGATCAAATGAGGAAGTGAAAACAGAAAAACATAAAGCAGAGGAGAGGAGTTCAGGAAAGCGGGACAAGAGGAAGACAAGTGGAAGCTATATAAATGGGTCAAGTAAGAGTAAGGGAGAAAATACTAAGCCGTTTCTTCTCAATATATTTATTCCCAGAAGCTTGACACACCGATTGCATTCTACCTCTAGGTCAATACCCACAAGTTGTTCTCAGGTGAAGAGCCATGATTCAAAGAAAGGATCAGGGAATACATATCCTGTTGCAAACCTGTATAAGATAAAGATGTCCTATTCTCCTACTGGTTCTTCAATTGGCTTCTCCAAGGTGTCTCCTAAACCATTTTCTGCCCAGGATGGTCAGTCTTATCAGGTTCTCCTAGCTTCTACCATACATATTGGTTATAATTTTGGCCTTTGGAAATTGAGCATGAGTCGATGCTCATTCTGTTGTGGGTACACTTTCTTCTCCAAGACTATTTTCCAGGTGCTTCTTCTGTGTTTCTCTTCACGCAACTTCTGAATTTTCAATTTCTGACCATTGAATAGATTTTATCTTAATTATGAACTGGAAAACCCCAGGGTTCAAGCTTAACTCCATGCTTAATAACCACCCATGGCTTAAGAGGTCCACACCAGTCACTTAGAAATTCCGAACATCACAATCTATCTACTTACAATTTCACTTATAACAGCCCCAGTGCCTTGAGATGCTATCTTTTACTCTTAAAATGTGGGAACAAAAGATTATAACTTAACGGGGAGGTAGCACCTTCATTAAGAACTGATTATTTTATTAAACCTATCATTAAGGAGTGGAAAGATGGAACCTTAAAAAGTTTTCTTTAGATGTTTCTTCCCACGTCATTCTTGTTGTCGAGTGTGAACTTCATCCATGCTTTTTGTTGAAGTTTTATCAGATTTTATCTCTTTATGATCATGTTTTATCCATGTCAGTTGACATCAGAACAATTTTTGGCACGCAAGTAAACTTTGACAAAGCAACCCCTGAGTCATCCTGAAGTCAAAGTCTTTCTGCATATACATCAAAAAATGTCAGGACATGCTAGTGGAAAGTTGGAAACTACTAATTAACTATTGTCTGTTTTCTTTTCATTTTTTATTATTATTTATTTTATCACGAGAATTAGTAATTAACTACTGTCATTTTTCTTTCTATTTCTTTCTTTTTCCTTTTTTTTTTCAGTATTAGGAGAATTTCTTTCTTTTTCCTTTATTTTTTATTTTTTGGGTATTAGTAGAATTCCTAAACTTACTGCTTGTCTCTGAGGAGGCCCAGGGTCATGTCCGAGGGACTGAACCTATACTCCTAAACCTAATGCATTATGCAACTGCCCATAGACACGATAGGTGTGTTAACTGAGTTTCAAACCTGGGTGGGGCCTCAATATTGCTCATCAAAAACTTTCTTCCTTGGACTAATCCGGGGGAGGTCCAAGATCAACCTTTGTGGTTACCTTATCACACCAAGAGTATATCCAGTAACTTGTAAGCTAGATATAAGCCAGATATACTAGATCTTATGATTTAGCAAGAGCAAAGACTCTAGGAAATGGGGAGTCTACTCCTTGAGGCGAGATCATAGCAGGCCATATACTCAATGGGATTTGAACCGCGGTCTCGTTAGTTTCACCCAGTGAGGCCATATACTCAATGGGATTTGAACCACGGTCTTGTTAGTTTCACCCAGTGAGGCCATATACTCAATGGGATTTGAACCGCGGTCTCGTTAGTTTCACCCAGTGAAACTTACTGTTAAACCACATATCACTGTATAATTAACTATTCTCTATTACTTGAAACATTTCTAAAACTTTAAAGTCCCTGGCTGATTGGATTGCTCCAACACTGAGCCGCTTGCCCTTTCATGAGGTGGGTTAACTGAGTTTCAAACCTGGGTGGGGCTTCAATATTGGTCAGCAAACACTTTCCAATGCAAGTCGTCCACCGTTTGGCCTAGCACAATAGGCTAATTAACAATTTTCTGTTACTTGAAACATTTCTGAAAATTTTAAGTCCTTGGTTGGTTGGATTACTCAAACACTGAGCCACTTGGCCCATGCAAACACTTTCTAATGCAGGTCGTCCACCGTTTGGTCTAGCACAATAGGCTAATTAACAATGTCTGTTACTTGAAACATTTCCGAAACTTTTAAGTCCTTGGCTAGTGGGATTGCTCTAACACTGAGCCACTTGCCCCTTCATGAGGGATGCCCTTAAGGGTTCAACATAGATGTGTGTATTCCTATTTCCAACACCCTCGTCAGGCCACACTTTGGCTAAGGTCCCCTGGCTAACCTCAAGCAAAACTAGCTCTATCCCTGTTTTGAAAATTATACATACTAAGATTTACCCCAGATTTTCCCTTGGCCAGTGTGCTGCTTTACCATTGAGCTACATGCCCCTTCATTGTGGGCATCATTAATGCTTCAACCTAGATGTACGGATTGCTATCTCCAACAAAGAAAACACCTAATTTGGAAGTAAAGCATCAAAAATGAACGAAAGAGAATGTATAATGAACAAAGTTTTTATGCCAACATTCTACCATATTCCAAAGTTGTCATGTTTGACTTCTAAGTAATTTATATAAATTTTAATCATTTATTTATGTTTAATTGAGTATAAGTGCAACCCAATTCATTTCATATTTAATCATCCCTGAATTAGGTGTGCTCATGCTCCTCAATCATGACTTTTGGACCTGTGTGTGGAAGTGTTCATTGCTCTGTTTCCAAAGGTTTTGAAAGTGGATTTTTCAAAAGTCATGCCTGTTTCCAAATGTTGTCCTTACCCTGTTTCAGGCAACTAAGACTTCAAAATATTGTGCTATTTGGTTGAATCGAAAATTTTGTTTGCATATGAAAGACTGGGAATCCAAAAGGAAAAAGTCGTTCCATTTAAAGATATGGCAACCTAAATTATCCAAATTCTTTTTATTACACTCCATCCATCTATTTCGTTGCAACATTCCTAGTCCTTTAGTATTCAATTATAACTCTATAAAATCAAGATGGCCATCCATATTCAAAGGCTTCTGCTTTTCTTTGCATTATCTTCTAATAAGGATTTTTATTTCCAAGTAATTCAACTACCAAAGGTAGTACATGTGAGTAGAGAAGTAATTCAACTACCAGCTATTCTCCTACATAGTACATGCTTTGATAGATTATAACAAAAGTCTTACCAATACAATAACATTGATTGTTGTATGTGGACATTTTTGTTCAGGATGGTCCATTACATAATCAAGATGAGGAGCTGGATCATGCAATTGCACTTTCTCTTTCTGAAGAACTAACCAAACCAGATGGTATATGATAGCAATTTCATTTTTTTACAGTTACTTTTAGTTTAATTATATCATTTAGCTCGATGCTTTTCATATATTCAACTAAACTTTTTTTTCTTAACAAGACTTTGTCATTTCCATGTTTTAGTGAAACTGTTTATGGTTTGGTACTCTCATACAACCTTTATCAAGTTACATGCACCCTCATTAGAAAAAACAAGAGAATTTTGCTTGCCATGACTATCTTTCTTTGTCATTGTTGACTTAAGAAATTCTTTTAGCTAAAAAACTAGTTTCAAGGTTATGGCATAACTTGTCATATAAATTGAACAGAAGTTATATCCAAAATGTTAACTATTAAACTACTTAGCTGGTTTTAGGCTTTCCATTTAAAATCTACTTCAGTTTGAACTTTGAACGAGTTGTTCCATAGACTTGAATATTAAGAGATTTTGGTGTAAGGAATAAAAACTATCTCGTAAGGCCTCTCAGTTATTCATTTATTTTATATGAATATAACATTTACTATTAAATTAGAACCACTCGGCACAAATACGTCATAGATCAAGATCATACTTTGTAGAGTGTCGTAGAGTAAAAATAGGAGCAAGGACACTGAATTCTTTCAGTTTTCCTGGTTCTTATTCCTTTGGTGTATCTTTGCATCTTTAGGGGCAATTGCTAGTTTAAAGTCTAATTCTTTAAAGGGTGCTAGCTCAATGGAAGAGCACCTGCTTTACAAGCAGGAGGTTGGTGGTTCGATTCCATCGTGCCCTGATATTCATATATAGGGAATGACGAAGATCAATTTTTGGTGACGGATGCTCTTTTGACCATCACCAATGAGCTTATGGTGACATTTTTCGACCTTCACCAAAATATGAAATGGTGACGGTCAACGAATGCCACCATATATACGCATCAATAGTGACGACCATTAAAGGTCTGTCACCATAAATCATTGTTGTTGATGAAATGGTGAGGGTCAATGTTTGTCATTATAATCATTATTCGTGACGGACCTTGATGTCACCAATGCGTTTATGGTGACGGTCAATGAACGTCACCATATATATGCACCAATAGTGACGGCCATGAAAGGTCCATCACAAAAATTCGTTGCTATTCATATGAAATGGTGACGATCACTATCCGTCATTATAATCAATATTCGTGACAGACCTTGAATGTCACCACAACACATACTTTCGGCAACACCACCTATGGTGACGTTCAGTTTTTTGGTAACGGAGACTATTGTCCGTCACCATTGCTCATATGAAATGGTGACGGTCACTATCCGTTACTATAAATCATTATTGGTGACGGACCTTGAATGTCACCACAACACCTATACTTTCAGCGATGCCACCTTTGGTGATGTTCAGTTTTTTGGTGACGGAAGCTATTGTCTGTCACCATTGCTCATATGAAATGGTGACGGTCATTATTCGTCACTATAAATCATTATTGGTGACGGACCTTGAATGTCACCACAACACCTATACTTTCGGCGACGCCACCTTTGGTGAAGTTTAGTTTTTGGTGACGAAGACTCTTTTGACCCTCACCAATGAGCTTATGGTGACCATTTTCGCCCCTCACCAATGTGATTTTTTCTTGTAGTGTCGATCTAATAGAATTTATTATGTGATTTTACATGCATGAGGAGTTTGAGTCACGCAAAATATATAAATCACTTTTGTGAGAAGTAGTTCACATAAAACCTTTGTGTAAAAGGCAATTGGTTGTGTTATTTGAGAATGATTTGTTATTCATGTTATTTCTTGAGGAAATATTACAAATCTCTCTCATGTATGAAATGATAAAAAATATATTTTGTATTGCATGCATAATAGCTAGTGAGTTAACTATCTTTTGGAAAAAGAATAATTAGTGTGTTGAATTCCTTGTAAAATAAATATATATATTTGTATGCCAGGAAGAATTTATTGTGTTAGAACTCTTCAAAAAGAATAGAAGAGAAAAATATATCCTTGTATGCATTATTGTATTAGATTCTTGGAGAGGAAAAATAGTAATCACATGCTTAATTATATAAGCATTTTTAGAGAAACGTATACACTTGCATGCATGGAAAAATTATAGTTTTGGTATTAGATTTCTAGAGAAAAAGAAGATGTAATCACATAATATTGAGTGTGTTAGCCTTGTTCTGGGAAAAATAATATGTATTTGCACATCTAAAGGTATTAGCTATGTTATTATCTTTCTTTTGGGAGAATATTATGCACAGTTAGGGGAAATATCTTTTGGATAAGAGGGAAATATCCCTTTGCATGCATTAAAGAATAAATGGTATGCGTTTGATCCCTTGGAAAAGAAATGTGTTTATTTTTCCATGCAATATTTATTTAGTTTCCTTTCAAAAGAAATATATGTTTTACATGCAAGAAGAACAAACTATGTTATTTTCTGTTGGATAGGACAAGTAGTTGCATGCACAAAATTATAACTAGTATGTTAACTTTGTTTGAATTATAGTTGGCATTTTTATAGATAATAGCCATTGTGAATAGCTCTTGTGTGGAAAAGAACATGCATTCACATGCATAAGTATAAAATATATTGCGTTAATCCCTTCGGAAAAGAAAACATAAGAGTAGACACAAAATAAATTGCTTGTTGGGATAGTTATCTTGAAATTTTGTTATGCATTTGCATGCCAAATAATATTATCTAGTATGTTAGCTTTCCTTTGGAAAGAATATGAAAGTGCATGCAAGATTTCGTTAGTGTTTGTTAGAAATATGACACTTGATAGTGATTTATTTGTTACTAATGCATGTGAAAGGATTTCATGACATTCCTTTTATGTCTTATACATGCATACAAATAGTTGTTGAAGTGTCACAAATAAAGATTGATTATTGGTTTATTAATATTTTATCTAATCATGATATCAAGTGTGATGACGACAACAATGGAAGGAAATGATAGTGACTTGAGCAAATAATTTTTCATGTTGAACATTGTGGCAGATAAATATTTGTTATTCCATGCAAGTTTAGGAGTTTGAACTGTAGGATGACCCACTGATGGAAACAATTCGATCAAAAAGACAAATATTGAGGATTTGTGGGTAAATGGTATCATGATGATTGTAATATCTTATAGCTAGTTATGTTGTATTTAAGATTATTTCTCTATGTAATTTTTATTATGTTCAAGGGATGTACTCCCTTATAACCATTGAGTGAGAGGTGAAAACCCTCACGAGATTTTAATAATAAAATTAAACGTTTGCTGGTTTTCACCCTAAAGGGTTTCCAAGGTATATCAATGTCTAATGATGTTATTGTTCATTGTGTCATTTTCATGATGTTAATTTCTTTCACGATGTGATGTTTATATTATCAATTATGTGATTTACTAATTGAGTTAAATGATCATGTAATCGATGCATAGTTATAGCAAGAAATTTAAGTTAATATGCTATAACAAGGATAGTTAATGGTTGTTTAACTCACTATGCTTTTTACTAAATATTTCTCTAGGTGATGATGATGGTTATTCTAATAGATAATGAGTGAATATAGAAAGTAATTTAGAAAGTTACACATTGGTAAATGTTGAAATTTTTTCCTAACTCGATGCATTTTCCTGCGAGGTTACCGGGTTATGTTACAAATGGTATCAGAGCAAAAGGTTGCAACACTGACACCTTTTGGGAATAGTTAATTAAAAAATAAGTAAAGGTATGATGCTAGTGGGTATAATCTCAGGTGTGACTCTAACTGAACTTGTAGAAGAATACAATTTACATGAGATGCATGATGCATGATTAATGACCACATTAAAGAGTAAAAAGTGATAATGTTGCTTTAAATGTTATGTTCATGAAATTTGAATATGGATGCGGATAAAAGACAACCTCACTGTATCAGGCAATCCCGTGAAACTCATATTCTAATTATGAATTAATTAACTTTACCTTTTATTTATTAATGCTGCAATTTTTTTAAGGAAAAAGGAAAAACATAGCAAAAATCATAATGCACTAAATACATAAAAGATGATTATGTAATTTTTATAATCATTATTCATTGATTGTAGTTAATAGAAAGACAAATAGATATTATTAATATATATATATATATATATATATATATATATATATATATATATATATATATAAAGGCCTATATAGTTATTAAAAACAGAATAGATCCCAAGTGGAACTCATATAGTGAACTCAAAGTCAATGAAAAACTCATAGTAGCATAATTGTGGGTTGTATTTCTTCATGTAGAGTTGTAGATGAAAGTTTGCATTCCATGTGTTTGACAAAAGTGGTAAATGAGATCCAAAGTTTTGTTGTTTTAAAAAATTGCATGCGTGGGAGTTTTGGATGTGATTCATCATAACATCAAGGGGTATTAATACCTTAAGGTCATGTAATCCTCATGTTGATTCCAAGAAAAAATTCTATTCAGACTTGGATCCATAGTCTAGTCGACTTTTTCGACTAGACGCTTTTGTAGGGATGTTGGTTGTGTTGTTTTGCATAAATTTAACCATTGATGATATTAATATGATTCATGCTATTTTTTAAATTTTAGTTTTACTATCTCTATGATAGTTTAAACAATTTTATTGAAATTTATTTCATGTCCGCTAACTAGTTGTTAAAATTTCTCAATGGCGGTAGATTGCATGCTTGAAAAATATTTGATAAAAAAGCTATAGTGGTTGTATATTGCATGATTGAAAATTATTTTCCCAAAATTCCCCAATGGTTGTTGCTTACATGGTTGCAAGCTAATGGTAAAGAAAAAAAAATCGCATTGTGTGTCCTAGTGTTCAATGGGACTTCTATTTCTCTATAAAATTGATGGCTGGTAAGGCGATACATTATAGTAAGTATAATGATATAGTATGCAATATATATATATATATATATATATATATATATATATATATATATTTATAAGTTGCATTATTATTGTTATGTGGAAATTTGGAATGTATACCACCTATATTACATATGAATTGTTGTCAATGTATTTTGACAAATTGTGGGACCCATGTTAAGGGTCAAGTATAGATGCCTGCTGTACATAAATGTTCCTTTGCTTTAATGATAATATGAAAATGGACAATTATGTAAATTAAAATGGATTTTTAGGCATTGAATTATTATTGCATTCAATGGATATGGAAGCCATGATAGGGTTTTTATGATGATGTAATATTTTATTTTATTATTGAGTTAATAGATACATTGGTTGGGGTATTCAAGAAATAAATCTATAGTTTTAGAAGACTTCTTGCTAGCTTATGAAAAGCTATTGGTGGTTAACTCCAAAGATGGACCTTCCCTAAAATTCTCCTAAAAATCCCTAGGAGAAAATAATAAAGAGGAAATTTTATTTTATCTAATTAATTAATTTATTATTTATTTATTATTATTATTTTTTTCTAAGTAAAAGTAAGTCTATTAGTGAAACATATATTACAGCTAGGCCATGGCCTCAATAGTGCAGGCCATCAGTGGTGGTATAAGTCCAGCAAAATAACAAAAATCGAGCTGCCCGCATGGGGAAACCAGCCCATGAAAGGTTTGTAATGCTGCCTCTATGGAGGAAACTAGCTACATCGTGACATAGACTAATACATCCCAAAACAACAAAAATAACAAGAGATCTGGAAAAAAATACTTGGTCAAGGCTAGTGGAACTAAAGACCATAGTCATCCGAGGGAGGCACTTCTTCAATCCGGCACCAATATCCATCATCAACGTCCTGTAAGGGGCCACATTGAGCTGCTGCCGTGCCTGCACCACAACCGCCTTCCTGTTTGCCTTTGTCTTGAAGATGGCTCGAGCTGCAATCGCCCATCTTGTGAGAAGTACTCCTATCCGAAGCTTGAGGAGGTTGCGCGATGTTAGAGGGACTAGTCATATTACTTGGGCTTTCGGGCGAGGAGGGGCCAGGGATTACCTCAGGAATTTCTCGAAAGGAAACCGTGACTGTTGCCACAACCAGAGGGCGGTTGGTGCTACACTAGAAGTGAAAATGAGCAGTAGTCGGGCTGTACAGGGGGGCAGAGGCAGTGGGACGAGAGAGAGGAGGTGCCATATAATCAGAGGCAGCGCGCCTGGGGGAGCAGGTGGCCAGACGACCACGCCCACTGCGTGTGTCGAGGTAGCGACCTTGAAGACGCTCATGAGAAGACGACGAGGAGCTGGAAGTGGAAGAGCGATGCCGACTAGAAGAGCATGCCCTGGAACTGCCTCTTCAACATCTCAAGTGATGCCTGAGCTGAGGCATGTCTACACACAGTGAGAGGGAGTTGACAGAGATGGCAGTGGAGGGCAAGGAGGTAGAGGGCGAATTGAGCTCGAGCGGGGGGGAGGATTGCAGAAGACAAAAGGGGCTCTGAGAATAATGAAAGACGGGGAGGAATTCAACACAACAGCTTAGGTTGCAGCGCCTGCCGAGGGAGGTGTGAGAGCTGGGTGCCTCAGCCTCCAAGGAGCAACCAAATCGGACAGGCGGAAATAGAGACGACATGGAAACCACTAGACGGAGCTGAGGCAAGAACTGAAACCCAAGCACAGAGGCGAGGAGTTGAGAAAAAGAACCAGAGGGTGGCATTTTGAAATGTTGGTGGCCTCGACCCACACAATGACATAAATGCCACACAGGGTGACGACCTTGAGTATTAAAGGCATGGAGGCGCCATAAGTGAGGCCTGCAGGTGGCCATGTGGCCTTACCACGTGCCGTCCCGCAGGCCCATCTCCGTAACCTTACGCCTTGACACCCGCATCCGGGGAATAAAGAGGAAAATATTAACATAATGGGAGAGAAAGATTATGTTCACCACTCAGTTGGAGATAAATATGAAGTGGGGTGAAATAAATCACAACAGGAGAGAAAGACGTGCTTTAAAGAAAAAGAAAAATATCTTTTTTGAAAAATCTAAAACAAAAAGGCCTAAGCAAAAAGGTTGGCAAACCTTAAAGCAGGACGATGCTAAAAACATGCTGGGAAGAAAGCACCAAGGAATCAATGGGGTTGTTGATTCCGATGGCAAGTAGATCTTAGCTCGGTGGGGAAATATTGCAGATAGTTCACGGTGGGTGGAATATGCTCGGTTATTGAATAGATCCCATAAATTAACTACGGTTAGATGAAATTATGTCTATGTTCGAGTATTGATTTCAAAATTATCTAAATATGTTGGATGTTACAATAGACTGTAAATTACATGTCTCAGAGTTGTTGCATGTGTTATAGTTTTGCATGAATGATATATTAATTTATTTAAGCTGAAATTTCGATGAAATAGGTTGCGTTGGTAGGTTTTTATGAGCAAATGAACATGTCATAAATGAATTATTTATATGCATGCATAGGCGAAATAAATTAAAATATATATGCGACTGAAATAATTCATGTTAGATAAAATAATGAGTTATTGAACTCTAATTCCCTGACAGACTAGAGGAAAATGATTGGAGATAAATGACATGCGTTTGAATTTTATTGAAATTACTGTGGGAGAGAAAGACAGTAATTTGAAAATAGCACTAGTGGGAAATAAAGACTAGTGTAACTCTGAAATAAAATACAACGTGCACTTGATAGAGTTTTTCTTATCATTTTGATGATTAAAGGGCTAGTGCTCCTTGAGTTTTTGTGAAAGTATTATGATTAAAGTATTATTTGACATTACCTATATAATTGGTAATGAAAAGTAAAGGTTAATGTTCCAACAAGAGAAGAACATCAAGGACGATGTTCTCTTTAAGGGGGGAGTATGTAATATCCCTAGCATAAGCTACAAAAAAACACTCTCGTAAAATGAGGGCTGTTGAATAATTAAATATTATTAATTAGTGTATTGAAATTACACAAAGAATATTCTTGTAATTCTTATAAATAAGAAAATTACAAAAATTAATTCTTAATTCTTTTATTTATAAGAATTTATATTCTTCTATATAAATAAATTATATTTCTAAGTTGGTATATTTTATGAGTTTTAGAAATAATGAGTAATATTTTTAGAAACACTATGAATAAGAGATATTTTGTTCATAAGGCAAACACAAATTTACCTTGAAAAGAAAAACGTGAGAGATTTATGGAGTGCTTTTGTGATTTAGGAAAAATTAGATTTATGGAGTAATTTATGGGTGATTTATGGAATGCTTTTAAGATTTAGAAAAGCTTTACCATTTTCTTAATTCTATTTATTGTAAGCCTATGGGAAAAATAGGGGAAGGAATGCCAAAATGCATGGAGAATGGAGCCAAGAGAGATGAAGACGATATTCCAAGCATGCATCAAAATATAAGTAACTATGTTCTTTGAAAATTATTGTGTTTGCATATGGTACATAATGAAATAAGAATTGAATTTATTTTCTTGGAAAAACTCATATGATAAAGAATCAAAATTATTTCATGAAAAAACCTCTATGGAATTTAGTGCATAGAGGACTAAGTGTTTTGTTCATTGAATTCTTAGAATATTTCATGTGCTTTGAATTCTTAAATTTTTTTCATGGCTAAATATTTATGTGAATTGTAGGAGCTATTGGAAAATATGGTTCAGATATGCCTTCGTATCTCCCAAAACCATGATAGATGTGTTACAAAATGAAAGAAGTTCTTAGACAAGTCCAATCTAGCAAAAAACCTCTTTCAGATTTTAAAAATTCATTTTCCATGTCTCGAAACTGTTTCCAAAATTGATGACAAAAACAAGAAATTATTTCATATTTAATTCTGGAAAAATGGGCTGAAAAGATTCATTCGAACCTTCCAAACCGTGATACCTGTGTAAAAATTGAGAGAGATTTTTTTTAATGAAGACATTACCAACAAAAACTTCTTTTGGTTTTCAAAAATTCATTTCCATATGTTTGGAAACTGTGTCCAAAGTTAATGACCAAAACATGAAATTATTTAATATTTAAATCTAGAATAATGGGTTGGAAAGATTCATTCGAATCTACCAAACCGTGAAACCTGTGAAAAAAATGAGAGAGTTTTTTTTAATAAGTTTGTTCCAAACAAAAACCTCTTTTGGTTTTTAAAAATTGGTTTCCATATGGTCGGAAGTCGCATCCAAATTTGATGACTAAAACGAGAAAAATAGAGTAAAACATAGTGCTTCCATTTGATTTTTCAACTGGATAAGAATAATTGTTTATGTACATATAGACATAATAATTATGTTGATAATTCTTGAAAATGAATTAAGTTATTTAATTTAAGAGATTACCAAGGATGTTCTCATCATACATATGCATTAAAAGTTTTAAAGAGAAATATTGGACTATTAAAGAGAGTATGTGCTTAGGTGCACATGAATAATATCTAGTATATTTGATCTACTTGAATTTATTATGTGATTTTACATGCATGAGGAGTTTGTGTCATGCAAAAAGATATAAATAAATTTTGTGAGAAGTAGTTCACATAAAACCTTTGCGTAAAAGACAATTGGTTGTGTTATTTGAGAAATATTTGTTATTCATGTTATTTATTGAGGAAATATTACAAATATCTCTGATGTATGAAATGATAAAAAAAATATTTTGTATTGCATGCATAATAACTAGTGAGTTAGCTATCTTTTGGAAAAAGAATAATTAAAGTGTTAAATTCATTGGAAAATAAATACATATATTTATATGTCAGGAAGCATTTATTGTGTTATAACTCTTCAAAAAGAATAGAAGAGAAAAATATATTCTTGTATGCATTATTGGATTAGATTCTTAGAGAGGAAAACTAGTAATCACATGCTTTGTTATGTAATATTATTTAGAGAAGCATATACACTTGCATGCATGGAAAACATATAGTTTTGGTATTAGATTTTTGGAGAAAAAGAATATGAAATCACATGATATTAATTGTGTTAGCCTTATTTTAGGAAAAATAATATGTATTTGCACACCTAAAGGGATTAACTATGGTATTAGATTTATTTTGAGAGAATATTATTAATAGTTATTGGGCTAGATATTTTGGATAAGAGGGAAATATGCCTTTGCATGCACGAAAGAATAAAAGGTATGCATTTGATCCCTTGGAAAAGAAATGCATTTATTTTTGCATGCAATATTTATCTAGTTTCCCTTGAAAAGAAATATATGCTTCACATGAAAGAAGAACAAGTTATGTTATTTTCTATTGGAGAGGACAAGTAGTTGCATGCACAAAATTATAACTAGTAAGTTAACTTTTTTTGAAGTAGAGTTGGCATTTTTATACATAATAGACATTGTGAATAGATCTTGTGTGGAAAATATATTTTTGGAAAAGAACATGCATTCACACGCATAAGTATAGAACATATTGCGTCAATCCATTTGGAAAAGTAAACATAAGAGTAGGCACAAAAGAAATGGCTTGTTGGGATAGTTATCTTTAAATTTTGTTATGCATTTGCATTCCCAATAATATTATCTAGTATGTTAGCTTTACTCTGGAAAGAATATGAAAGTGCATGCAATATTTTGTTAGCGTTTGTTAGAAATATGATGCTTGATAGTGATTTATTTGTTACAAATGCATGTGAAAGGATTTCATGACATTCCGTTTATGTCTTATACATGCATACAAATAGTTGTTGAAGTGTCACAAATAAAGATTGATTATTGGTTTATTAATAATTTATCTAATCATGATATCAAGTGTGCTTACAACATCAATGGAAGGAAAGGATAGTGACTTGAGCAAAGAATTTTTCATGTTGAATATTGTGGCAGATAAATATTTGTTAGTCCATGCATGTTTAGGAGTTCGAACTGCAGGATGACACACAGATGGAAACAATTCAACCACAAAGACAGATTGAATATTCGTGGGTAAATGATATCATGATGATTATAATAGATTATAGCTAGTTAAGTTGCATTTAAGATTATTTTTCTATGTAATTTTTATGACAATGGTCAAGGGATGGACTCCCTTATAACCATTGAGTGAGGGGTGAAAACCCTCACGAGCGTTTAATATTAAAATTCAAATTTTGCTAGTTTTCACCCTACGGGGTTTCCAGGGTATATCGGTGTCTAATGATGTGATTGTTCATTGTGTCATTTTCATGGTGTTAATTTCTTTCTTGATAGTAATGTTTATATTATCAATTATGTGATTTACTAATTGAGTTAAAATGATCATGGAATCGATGCATAGTTATGGCTAGAAATTTAAGCTAATATGCTACAACAAGGACAATTAATGGTTGTGTAACTCACTATACTTTTTACTAAATATTTCTCTAGGCGATGATGATGATTATTCTAATGGATAATGAGGGAATATAGAAAGTAATTTAGAAAGTTGCACATTGGTAAATGTTGAAAAAATTTCTTAACTCCATGCATTTTCCTACGAGGTTATCAGGGTATGTTACAGGTAGAACAACAAAAAGGCCATGAAAAGGATTAAAATTATGTAAATGAATATTTATTAATAAAGAAATTAAATGAGATGCAGATGCCTGGGAATGAGACACCTAGAAATGAGACTTTTGCCAAACAAAACCTCATTGGTGAATGAGATTGGATAGTTCCTTCATGATAAGAATTCTAGATAAAATTCTAGATAAGCTTAATGGATAGGAGAGAAAGATCCATTAAGTTTCTTAGCCGGGGAAAGATGTTAAGCTTAAAAAATCCTGAAAGCACCGCAAGAGAGAAAGGCGAGCTTTTATGGAAAAATCCTAGGCAAGTGGATAAAAATTTCCACAAAAGAGGGACGCCGCTAATGGAAAATTTATCAAGAAGGTAGGGTAATAAATACCCATTGAAGGAACAACTGGGGGGCAGTTGATTTCGGAGGCAAGTATTCTTAGCTTGCGGGTGAACTGGAGGAGATCAATTCTAAGGTTGGGTGCTAAGTGGTTTCTGATCAACAATTCAGGTTTGAATTCATTATGAAATTCTAGTTTAAATGCATTTTGCAATTCTTGTCTGAACTAATTATGTAATTATGGTTTGCATAAATTGTTTTATGTGTTGTGATTTTCTTGTGTTCACTTACTGTCATGTTATATGTTGTTTATTATACGTTATTCGTTATAATCACACGCATAGATCTAAACGTCATCTCCTTAGAGATAAATTAAAAGGATAGAAGAAAGCGTGGTAACCCTGAATGGATATTTAAATGAAGGCATTAATTCATTTTTAGTAACTTCTTCTTTGTGCTAGTATGATTCTGTATTTATGATTTATTTCATATATAATTAGATTATAATTTTTAAGATGCTGGAGTATCAAACCTATGTAGAGATATAATATCAATGGGTTATGAAGATAATGATGTCTCTCTTATATGGAATACATACGCAGTGTGAGCCAACCTAATTCAACAACATTCATACTAGTATATGGGTAACTGTCATTCAAAGAAATGTTTATAATTTCTTTGAAGAGGTAAAATTTATATTGATCAATCATATACCTTGGGCTAAAATAGGAGAAATATATAACACGATCTAAGTAATATCTGGATTTGGTTGTGTGCGGCGGAGTAAAAATCCTGACATAAAGGAATCTCTGGAGAATTTGAGCAGAAAAGGTAAGAAAATCCAATAGCCGACTTGCAATGAAATAGGGATGAGGGTAATGGAACATAAATGCTGCGATAATAAAGAAGGGGGGTTTATGACTACTAACAACATATATAGTTGTATAAGGAAATCCATCCATGATGAGGATCTTCCAAAAAGAAACAATGTTGGCCTAGGGATTAACATTGAAACACAACTCATAACATCTAAAAATTATGAAGCTAAATCAGATAAATGTAAAAAGAGAACAAATATGAACAAGTAAAAGAACCCATCCTATAATGGGTGTTGATTTTGGGTAGCATAGTATGTGATCTAAGTATCAAACTTTGTGGAGAGGCTTAGATACATGCATTACAGATAAGCTAGAAATTGCTTTGGGAAATTCCACCCAGGAATAGTTTTATTTGATAAATTAATTATTTTTAATGAGGAACCTAAGTCTAACTTAGGAAATTAAAATAATTAATGGGTATAAATTTAAACTGTGGGTGAAACTTCTAGAAAAATAAGATCAAGTTTAAATGTAATATTAGCTGTTGATTAGAGATAAAATCTCGCTCATTGAAGTCTCAACGTGAAGAATATAAAGGAAGGATTGAGGGTCATTTGTAAAATACACCGAGAGGATCAAGTGATCGAATTATTTAGTGAGAAGTGCTTAGGAAGAAATTTCGATCTAAATGATTCTTTAGCGCAGTTGAGGGGCAGAGACAGTTTTGGCAGGAGGACCCTCTCTGGGGCCAAGGATCATCAATAGAGAGGAAAAGAAAGATGAAGAGGAAGAAACACAGAGCCCAAAGAGGTTGATGTATCACCCAGAAGGGGTGACACAGGGCCACACAGGCCACATGTAGAGGCAGCGTAGTTTCTCAGTAGAATTTTGAGTTTCAGGTGGGAAATCGTTATTCTGAGCCAGGAGGGGTGGAATCGAGTTTCCCGAGGGCTTAAAGTTCACACATGGGAGGTGATGCAGTTCTAGAGTTGTCCCCATGTAGGCCTACACAACTATAATGTAGAGGCAACACAAAGGGTGCTGGGGTTTCGTTAGTTAGGTACCGGATCAACCGAGACTTACAGATTGAGGTAAACTCACTATTTTTTCTCTATCAGTATTCTCTGTAACTGATTTATCCGATGAGACAATCAAATATGAATCCAAATAATCTGAATGGAAAATGACATCCACCCATGTTATCCATCCACCCATGGAATTGACCCATGGTATTGAAATCGACCCATGGTATTTATCCACCCATAGAATTTTCCCATGGTATTGTAAATGGCATCCAACCATGGTATTTACCCATGGTATTGTAAGTGAGATCCACCCATGGTATTTACCCACCCATGGAATTTACTTGTGGTATTGTAACAAAAAAAGGCTATAAGTAACAAGTTGAATTTTGTAAAAGGACGGATTTTCCACCACAATGTAGCTTCTACAATTATTCTCTGTTTTAATAAAACAAGTTTCTTTGTGGTTTTATTTGTTGTGTGTGTGTGTGTTTTTTTTGGCATTCTAATTTGCAGATCTTGTCAGGTCCATTTCTATTTTTTAGATCTTGGGGGCCTCCCCCAAGATCTGGATCAGTGGTACCAGATTCAAGTTACGTCTCCATGGGAATGAAGGTTTGAACCATATTTCAGTTTCAATGTTTTGCAACAATCTTCAGCAAACTCCATGATTTTTTTTGGGCAGAGAGTTTGAAGATCAGAAAGGAAAGTTTTGGTGAAATGTTTACAAAAAAAGAGACCAGATTTGGATTCCTTGTGCAAAAATACCCAAATTCAAAAAAAAAATCGGCCGAATTGGAGTTTAGATGTGGGAGGTATTGTCGATTCAAAATCAGGAATGTTGCATAATTATTTCTGACGACAATTCGTGGATGGTGGCTCTCCTGTCATAGTTTGTAGTTTTTAGTGAGAAATTTTAGAGAAAATGTGATATATCTGAGCTCCCCTTGAAAAATCACCTAATTTCAAAAAACAAATTGGTCGAATCGGAGTTCGGACGAGGTAGTTATCGCTGATTTAAAATCAATTATGTTTTTTTTTTCAGAAATTTTGTGACGGCGGGACAATTCCAGCGCGAATCTAAGAGTCTAGATTCTCCAAATAATGATTTAAAATACATGAGAAGATGCATAATGATCATTCAATTTCTAAAACCTGGTGATAATAAATATTTTGAGTTATATTGACCTAGTTATGCTCATTTTAAATATGGAGCAACATTTAGAGCGGGTTACATTTGGAGATGTGCCCTCCCACCCCACTTTAGTAGACACCTACTTCACATTCATCAGTTTCAGCATAGTGGCGTTTGACTTGGGTTATTTGGATACGTGCCCTCCCACCCCAAGCTATGTAGGCACCTGCTACTTCATCAACAATAAACATCACGGTTATGGGTCAACCGCACAAAATCCTTCTCATCGAAGTCCATTTGCTAGGTCGCACAATGTTAGTATCACAGTTGGTCACAAGAATTACATGGTATCTCTATCCTCAGATCTTCGTTTTTGATGGTTCTGGGTCAATTTGCTAGGCCACACACTGTCAGTATCACAATTGGTCACAAGCATTACAGGGCATCTCCATCCTCGGATCTTCGTTCATCACGGTTATGGGTTAACCACACAAAAACCTTCTCTTCAAGGCTCTTCATATTCAAAAAAGGCTTCTCAGGAGGGATCTTCACACAATGGGGACCATTGCTTCTTAAGGAGGGAGGAATGATTCGAATGGAAAATGGAATCCACCCATGGTATTCATCCACCCATGTTATCCATCCACCCATGGAATTTATCCATGGTATTGAAATTGACCCATGGTATTTATCCACCCATGGAATTTACCCATGGTATTGTAAATGGCATACACACATGGTATTTACCCATGATATTATAAGTGAGATCCACCCATGGTATTTACCCACCCATGGAATTTACTTGCGGTATTGTAACAAAAAAAGTCTATAAGTAACAAGTCACATTTTGTAAAAGGACAAATTGTCCACCACAATGTAGCTTCTATAGTTATTCTCTATTTTAATAAAACAAGTTTCTTTGTGGTTTTATTTATTGTGTGTGATGTCCTTTTTTTTCTTCTTCTTGGAATTCTAATTTTTCAGATCTTGTCAGATCCATTTCAATTTTGTAGACCATGGGGGCCTCCCCGCAAGATCCGGATCACCAGATTAACTGCTACTTAATAAAGAAACCCTCATATATGTTGCACCAATTTTCCCGCATTGGGTTTTTTCAGGGACATTTGTCCAAAAATAACGGTGCCCTGTGTGTGTTATCTCTCTTTCTCAGTTTACTATTTTCAAATATAATTTAAGTAAGTGAAGGATTCTTCAGTTACTGCTTCAAAGTTTTCAGAAATAATATGCAAAATAAATTTTTAAATATAGTTTACTAGTAGGAGAAGTAATTTAGTTTGTTGCAGTAGGATTCCAGATCTAGGACTTGGAATTTCACATGGTATCAAATTGTTGATTCTGAAACATGATAAGCATATCCAACATTGAGATGGAGGTTGAAGAGAAGAAAAAAGCAGAAATTCGAATCCCTATAGGGATTGCGGAGTCCAGGCCA
This sequence comes from Pinus albicaulis, assembly GCA_034641835.2. Taxonomy (NCBI): domain Eukaryota; kingdom Viridiplantae; phylum Streptophyta; class Pinopsida; order Pinales; family Pinaceae; genus Pinus; species Pinus albicaulis. The sequence goes on along the minus strand of CM076578.1, from coordinate 514,080,484 downwards.
TAAGGGTTGAATTTTCTGGGAAAGTCTCTCTCTGAGTGAGTCAACAAAGAGGTAAGACTTCCAGATTAGAATTTTTCCAAGCGAGAGGGAGAAGTGCAGAGCCTTAGTGCAAATATGGTGGGACACAGTTTCTGTAGGCATATTTTTTTTTTGCTGGGTGGAAAGTCATCAGAAGAGGAAGAATGAGCACAAAGAGGGAATTTTCTTCCCTAAGAGGTTCCTAGCCAAGGAATTTCATTTTTCGAAGATTTGAGCAGCAGATCTGGGTAGCAGATCTACAAAATTGACAAGAAGTGTGTAATCTTGTCCAATTCTATGTAGAGGGGGAAGAAGAGGAGTAGATTAGAAATTATTGACGACCATGGAAGCTCACGGGGTTAGAGATCAGGGTCGGTTGGAGGGATCCTCGTACTACATGACCTAGAAGGAAATAATATCTTGTCTTCTAGATGAGTATGATCTCAAGCTCTTCATGGATAACGCAGCAACTATCCCTATAGATCTAGATCCGTTGAAGAAGTACAAGGCTGATATGGCAAAGGAAAAAAGGTTTCTCCTAGATGGAGTCAAATATCACATAGTGTCCCATATAGCCAAAAAATATATTGTTAGGATGATGTGGGAAGCCTTGGCCACACTATATGAAGGATCTTACGAGAAAAAAAATATGTACTTAGATCAGCAACTGAGGATGGCGTAGATGTGGAAAGAGGAGCCCATTATTCCATTCCTAACTAGACTTTAGGAGATTCATGATCAACTAGTAGTCGTGGGGTCTAAACCCCTTCTCTTACACCGATGGTGATACTGGCTCTTAACGTAGTCATTGAAGATTGGCAGGTGTTCGTCCAGAGTATCCTAGGTAGAGAAACCTTGACAGGCTAGGAAGAGATGTGGGCTGCTCTTCAACAAGAAGAGATAAGGAGAGACTTGGTCAATTGAAAAATTTATGGCGGCAGTGGTAGTGGATAGAAAGTGAAGCAGGAGGAGGAATAAAATACAACCCTTGCATCCAAAGGGTATAAGGAGAAATGAAGACATAAGAAAGACATCTCGAAGATCAATTTCTCCAAGTGTGGTGAACTTCGTCACTACACTACCTAGTTTCCTTTGAGGAAAAAGTATAAGGATGAGAAGCACGATATAAAGTTTGCGACCACAAATATCGATGAGTATGAGTACACCATGAGTGCCCACACATCTCCAGGAGGGATATTGGGCGACATTGAATTGTAAGTTCGCAAGAAATTCAGTTGGGCAAGATCCTTGAGGAGTCCACCTCTTAGATGATGACCTTGCTACAGGTGCCCATGGTCAGCAGTTGTAGGCTCGAGGAGTTTTTAGTCAGTGCAAAGGAGTGCAGAAACGACAGATGCAATGGTTAACAATGTTAAACATCTGAGAAGCACAGAGCAGAGTTGCAACAACATAGAGGGACGCAGTGCAGATCAGTGCTTCAGAGGGACAGTGTGGGACTAGAAACAGTTAGTGTTTCAACATCGAGATGCATCCTGAACACGTTCAAAATTTTGGATGTTTTTCAGTTGCTTCTCTTAGCAGCTAAGTTGCAGTGCAAAGTTAGTAGTGGCAGTGCTAGCAATAGACGCAACATTTGAGAGGGAATTGTAGTACAGATGAAGTGTTGATCATCGATGGGTCAGCACCAATACAGTTGCAGTATCAGAGCAGTGGTTGGTGGATGAAATGTTAGACATTATTAGCGCAGAAGGAGATTCTTAAGAGTCAGGGCAGTGTGCAGCAAGGCATATCTATTAGAGCACATTCCTTGCGAAGATGGAGAGTTGATTTTGGGTAGCATCAGAGGTGCTCTAAGTCTCAAACTTTTTGGAGAGGCTTAGATACATGCATTATAGATAACCCAGAAATTATTTTCAGAAATTCCACCCAGAAACAATTTTATTTGAAAAATTAATTATTTTTAATGAGGACCGTAAGTCTAACTTAGCAAATTAAAATAATTAATGGGTATTAATTTAAACTATGGGTGAAACTTCTAGAAAAAGCATATTAAGTATAAATGTAAGCTTAGCTGTTTATTGGAGTTCTAAGATTGGCCGTTGAAGTCTGAACGAGAAGTATATTAAGGAAGGCTTGAGTTTCGTTTGTAAAATACACTGAGAGGATCAATTGATTGAATTCTTTAGTGAGTAGTGATCATGAAGAAATTTTGATCTAAGTGATTCTTGAGCACAGTTGAGGGGTAGAGACAATTTTGGCTGGAGGATCTTCTTCGGGGCCAAGTATCATTAGCAGAGAGACAGAGAAAGATGAAGAGGAGGTAACACAGAGCCCAGAGAGGGTGACACAACACCCAGAAGGGGTGACACATGGCCACGCAGACCACACATAGAGGCATCACAATTTCTCAACAGAAGTCTTAGTTTCAACTAGGAAATCAAGATTATGAGCCGGGAGGTTTAGGATTGAGTTTCTCGAGAGATTAAAGATCATGCAGAGGAGGTGACGCAGTTCCATAGTTGTCCCCATGCAGGCCTGCACAGATACTGCGTAGAGGTAGTGTAGAGGCTGTTGGGGTTTCGTTAGTTTAGCTACCAGATCAATCGAGACTTGTAGAGTGAGGTAAAATCAATATTTTTTCTTTGTCAGTATTCTATGTAACTGATTTTTCCGGTGAGACAATTAGAGAGGTATCCAAATTAACTGCTGCTTAATATTAAAACCCTCAGAGCTACTGCACTGATATTATCGCATTGGGTTTTTCCGGGGACATTTGTCAACAAATAACAGTGTTTTTTGTGTGTTATTTCTCTTTCTTAGTTTACTTTTTTCACATATAATTTAATTAAGTGAAGGCTGCTTCTGTAATTGCTTCAATGTTTTCAAAATTAATGTGCAAAATAACTTGTTAAATGTAATTTATAAGTAGGTGACGTAGTTCAGTTTGTTGCAGTAGGATTCTAGATCTAAGACTTGGAATTTTCACAATGGGCACACTTTAATAACATACATGGCAAGAAAACACGAAATGGGCATGATAATTTTCTCAAAATTTGTAATAGGTAACAAGGCTTTGTAAAGTGAAATCTCACACACAACGAAGTAGTCACACTTGACCCTAGTGAATTAATTGAAACAATTAAATTGAGGAGTTTACAAGTTAAAATTCCTAATAGCTAATAAATTTTGTGTTACAATATTGCATTAGAGGGCATGAAAAATCTAGTAATCTATTTACCTATACTCTACGAATGGTGGTTGTTCCAGGTCTGTAGCACGTTCACAGAGCCAATGTCTTATGGCTAGAGAGAAAACCCACACTAGTGTGGAGCTGCCCAAAACTAATTCAACCAGAAACCTTGAATAAGAGATGACAGGAAGGTAGAAACCCCACCATCGTGACAACATTCCAGAAGCACTGGAAAAAAACCTCACCTGCGTAAGGGAGTTCTAGAGTAAACGAAGCCAAATGATGAATATCCTCAGAGTATACGCTATAGTCTGTTAGGGTTTAGGAGGATGTCAATCTGCACAGTTGATTAGAATGAATATATCTCCATCATTCATTTGGACAATACTTCGCCTATGTGCTGTCATGTGAACCCAAAGAGGTGTCAACCAGGTATTTGACACATGTACGGTGCCCTCATGGGCGCACAAGGGACCGTATACTAAGTAAAAGGTGGGTGACATTTAAACAATTAATGTATAGTTATGATATCATAAGTTGAATTGAGACGTTAATACAACCTTGGACAAAAGGGGTTATCATATGCGCCAGATTGTGATGCGCCCAAATGATATGGAAGAACAATATGTTAATAAATTTAATAAATTCAAGAACGATCCGAGTGTACATATAAATTAAGATCAACCTTTTATGACCATGGTGAATCAATGAAGAACATCATAACATTCGATTATGATGCTGAATTCACCTTGAAAGGTTGATTAATATAGACAGTGAAATCTTGTCAAATATACAAGGAGACTTTAGTGAGGGGCACAACCTTTATAGTATTATGTACCTTCTCTCATGCACATTTGAACCTTATAATAAACCAACATTGAGATCTCCCATAAATATAAGCCTAATAGTTGATCTGTTGACCAATGTATGGGAGATGACATGGTATAATAACCAAAGTGTGTGACCATTGTAAGAGTGGTGATATAACGATCAGAAGGTGGAAATTATCATAATGGAGATCATATTATCACTTAGAGCTATATAACCAAGGGTAGTCCATATACCAGTATATTGAAAGTTAGTTCTTGATCCTTTTGGGTGGTGTACCTTTGCATTGTAAGTACAAAGAAAATCAAAGCAAAGAGTATTGTTTATTCAACCCTCATCAGTAAATCTGTAGGGTCAAGTAAATATGTAGCATAACTCCAGGAGATCACATTTTATGAGAAATGTTGTACATGGAATGTAATTATAGAAAAATTATCTATATAAAAAAAAATAGTGCTAACAAACGACGCACGTGACAAAAGTGTAGTGGAAGCACTTTACACCTGAGGAGGCTACTTGGGAGCGGGAAGATAAAATGAAAGAAGCCTACCCAACATTGTTTCAGTAGGAGGCAATGAAATAATAAACATGGAGGAAAGTGTTATTTTCGAGAGGGGGAAGATGTAATACCCCTTTGTTGTTAGGGAAATATTTTATTTTGCATTTGGTTATTTTTATTATGTTGGCTACTGAGTGAGGATGAACTAGATTTGAGGAAAATTGATGTAATTAAATAAATAAATTTGATGAATAAAGATGGAATTTTTTGGGAAAATAAACGCTTGAGTAAAATATGATTTCCAAATATGAAAAATCAATAGGGTGGATCAGATTATGATAAAGTTCCTTAAAATACTCAGTCGAAGAGAATACAGAGGAAACGACTGCGAGAGAGAAAATCAAGCTTTAAATGAAAAAAAAAGCCTAGGCTAAAGAGTGAGCAGATCCCTAAAAGGTGGGACACCGTGAAGGAAAAAATATGTTGGGAAACGATGTTAAAAATAAATTATGTGGAATTAGAGGGGGTTGCGAATTCCATGCAAGAGCATCTTGGCTCCGGGGGAACTAGAGGTTGGTTCAAGGTTGGGTGGATACATGTTTTTCTAGATGTATTTTTCCAACTAAATGTGTCGGTAAGAATTTTTATTACTGTTATTCCAAAGTTGCTTACAATTATTTCAGAAGTTTTCTCACTATTATTCCAAAGCTTCTTACTATTATTTCAAAAGTTTGCTTATTGTTATCTCAAAAGTTCTTGATTACTGTTATATCATAATATTTTATTAATACCTCTGAAATTTCAAATTACTATTGCAATTATTTATTGTTAATTCTTGTGGTTTGGGATTCTATTCACATGTAACATAATATAGCAGCAAACTATGTAACAATAATTTGTTAGATGTACGGTGGAGATTTTATTAGTATATATATACTATGGATAGTAGATATTTGTTCTTTAATTGTTAAAAATAACGAAGAGTATTGTGGTTTTGTTATTCTCGATGCATGCAATATTTTGATAAGAAGATTTATCTTTGAGAGTTTTATGTTTCCTTATTTTTTTTTTTAGATTTTCCTAGATGCACAGATATATTGTTTCTACAATACAGAATTGTAAGAGGGACATTGGATTGAACAATGGGAATTGGAAAGAGTGGTAACCTGTTCGGATGAATGTATTCTACAGAAGGCATCAATGGATAGAAGGATGGAGAAAAGGAATATAAAATATTGATTAGAAAAATAAAGTTTAAATCTTAACTGTGATGATTATGGATGACTATGAATTGATTACGATTCTCTTCTAATATCAAATATAAATATTATGCCCAAGTGAGTTGTGTATAGCTAATATTTAGAAAATGGAGAGGGTAGTTAAAGGGATATCCCGATGATGCTACATGTAGGTCGCATTGAATGTATGTAGTGAGATATATCAATACCCATTGTGATGTAGCAGGCGAGTAAAATCTTTCGCTGTTAGGATCATAGAAAGTGTGGTGAACTTGGTCACTACACTACCCAATTTCCTTTGAGTAAAAAGGATAAGGAAAAGAAGCACGATCTAAAGGTTGCGACTGCAAAGATTGATAAGGATGAGTATGCCATGAGTGCCCACACATCTCGAGGAGGGATATGGGGTGAAATTGAATTGTAAGTTCACAAGAAATTCAATTGGGAAGGATCCTTGAGGAGTCCACCTCTTGGATCATGACCTTGCTATGGGTGCCCATGGTTAGCAGTAGTAGGCTTGAGGAGTTTTCAGTTGGTGCAAAGGATTGCAGCAAGGACAAATGCAGTGTTTAACAACGTTAAAAATTTGAGCAACATAGAGCAGAGTTGTAGCAGCGCAAAGGGGCGCAGTCGAGAGCAGTGCTTCAGAGGGATAACATGGGACTAGCAGCAATTATTGTTTCAACATAAAAATGCGTCCTGAACACTTGTTCAGAATTTTGGATGTTTTTCAGTTGCTTCTCTTAGTATCTAAGTTGTAGTGCAGAGTTAATAGTGGCAATGCTAGAAACAGATGCAACATTTGAGAGGGATTTGTAGTACAGATGAAGTGTTGATCATGGATGGGTCAACAATAGTACAGTTGCAACAATAGATCAGTGGTTGGTGGACGACATGTTAGACATTAGCAGCATAGAGGGAGGTGCTTAAGAGTCAGAGCAGTGTGTAGCAGGGCATATCTCTTAGAGCACATTCCTTGCTAAGAGGGAGTGCTGATTTTGGGTAGCATCAGATGTGCTCTAAGTCTCAAACTTTGTGGAGAGGATTAAACACATTCATTATAGATAACCCAAAAATTGTTTTGCGAAATTCCACCCAGGAACAATTTTACTTGAAAAATTAATTATTTTTAATGAGGACCCTAAGTCTAACTTAGGAAATTAAAATGATTAATGGGTATTAATTTAAAATGTGGGTGAAAATTCTAGAAAAAGAAGATCAAGTCTAAATGTAATCTTAGCCTTTGATTGGAGATCTAAGCTTGGCCATTGAATTCTCAATGATAAGTCTATTATGGAAGGCTTGAGGGTCGTTTGTGAAATAAACTGAGAGGATCAAGTGTTCGAATTCTTTAGTGAGCAGTGCTCATTAAGAAATTTTGATCTAAGTGATTCTTGAGCGCAGTTGAGGGGTAGATGAAATTTTTGTAGGAGGACATTTTTTGGGTCCAAGGATCATCAACAGAGAAGAAGAGAAAGATGAAGAGGAATCAACGCAGAGCCTAGAGAGGGCGACACAACACCAAGAAGGGGTGACACAGGGCCACGCCGGACACACATAGAGGCATCGCAGTTTCTCAGTAGAAGTTTGAGTTTCTGCTGGGAAATCAAGATTCCGAGTCGGGAGGGCTGGGATTGAGTTTCCTAAGGGATAAAAGATCATGTAGAGGAGGTGATGCAATTTCACAGCTGTCCCCATGAAGGCATACGTAGCTACTACGTAGAGGCAGTGCATAGGGTGCCGGGGTTTCGTTATTTTAGCTACCGAATCAGTCAAGACTTGCAGAGTGAGGTAAACTCAATATTTTTTCTTTGTTAGTATTCTATGTAACTGATTTTTCCAGAGAGACAATCATAGAGGTATCCAAATTAACTGCTGCTTAATATTAAAACCCTCAGAGCTGTTGCATCGGTTTTCCCGCATTAGATTTTTCCGGGGACATTTGTCCAAAAATAATAGTGCCCTCTATGTGTTATTTCTCTTACTGAGTTTAATATTTTCACATATAATTTAATTAAGTGAACGCTGCTTCAATAATTGCTTCAATATTTTCAAAAGTAATATGCAAAATAACTTGTTAAATGTAATTTACAAGTAGGTGAAGTAGTTCAGTTTGTTGCAGTAGGATTCCCGATTTAAGGCTTGGAATTTTCACAATGGGCACACAATAATAGCGTGCCTGGTGAGACAACATGAAATGGGCATGATAATTTGCTCAAAATTTGTAACAAGTAACGAGGCTTTGTAAAGTGAAATCTCAGGCACAACGAAGTAGTCACCCTTGACCCTAGTGAATTAATTGAAACAATTAAATTCAGGAGTTTACAAGTTAAAATTCCTAATAGATAATAAATTCTGGGTCACAAGGGTGCATTAGAGAGTATGAAGAATCTAGTAATCCATTTACATATACTATACAGAAGGTGGTTGTTCTAGAGCTATAACGCATTCACAAAACCAATGTCTTATGGCTAGAGAGAAAATCCACACCAGTGTGAAGGTGACCAAAACTAATCCCACCAGAAATCTTGAATAAGAGACGACGGGAAGGTAGAAACACCACCAGTGCTACTGTGCGACAACATTCCAGAATCACTAGAAGAAACCTCACCTGTGCAGTGGAGCTTTAGAGAAAACAAAGCCAAATGCTGAAGATCCACAAAGTATGCGTTATACCCTGTTAGCATTTAGGAGGTTGTCAATTTGCATAGTTAATTAGAATGAATAGATCTCCATAATTAGTTTGGACAATACTTCACCCATGTGCTGTCATGTGAAACCAAAGAGGTGTCAACCAGGTATTTGGCACAGGTACTGTGCCCACATGGTCAAACAAGGGACCATATTCTAAGTAAAAGGTGGGTGACGTTTAAATAATTAATGTATAGTTATGATATCATAAAGTTGAATTGAGATGTGAATATAACCTTGGACAAAAGGGGTTATCATATGCGCTAGATTGTGATGCGCCCAAACAATGTGGAAGAACAATATCTAATAAATTTAATAAATTCAAGAACGATCCGAGTCTACATATAAATTAAGATCAACCTTTTATGACCGTGGTGAAGCAATGAAGAACATCATAACATTCGATTATGATGCTGAGTACACCTTGAAAGTTTGATTAATATAGACAGTAAAATCTTATGAAATATACAAGGATACTTTTTGAGGGGCGCAACCTTTATAGTATTATGTACCTTCTCTCATGCACATTTTAACCTTATAATAAACCAACATTAAGATCTCCCATAAATATAAGCCTAATAGTCGAACAATTGACCAATGTATGGGAGATGACATGGTATAATAACCAAAGTGTGTGACCATTGTAAGAGTGGTGATATAACGATCAGAAGGTGGGAATTATCATAATGGAGATCATATGAACATATAAAACTATATAACAAAGGGTAGTCTATATACCAGTATATTGAAAGTTAGTTCTTGATCCTTTTGGGTGGTGTACCTTTGTATTGCAAGTACAAAGAAAATCAAAGAAAATATTATTGTTTATTCAACACTCATTAGTAAATTTGTAGGGTCAAGTAAATATGTAGCAAACTTATATATATAAAAAAATAGTGCTAACAAACGAGGCACGTGACAAAAGTGTAGTGGAAGCACTTTACAACTAAGGAGGCTACTTGGGAGTGGGAAGATACAATGAAAGAAGCCCACCCAACATTGTTTCAGTATGAGGCAATGAAATAATAAACACTGAGGACAACATTATTTTTGAGAGGGGGAAGATGTAATACCCCTTTGTTGTTAGGGAAATATTTTATTTTGCATTGGGTTATTTTAGTATGATGGCTATTAAGCGAGGATGAACTTGATTTGAGGAAAATTGATGTAAATAAATAAATAAATTTGATGAATAGAGATGGAAATTTTTGGGAAAAGAAACACTTGAGTAAAATATGATTTCCAAATATGAAAACCAATAGGGTGGATGAGATTATGATAAAGTTCCTTAAAATACTCAGTTGGAGAGAAATACTGAGGAAAGCACTGCGGGAGAGAAAATCAGGCTTTAAAGGAAAAAAAAAGGCTTAGGCTAAAGAGTGAGCAGATACCTAAAAGGCAGGATGCCACAAAGGAAAAAAATATGCTGGGAAACAATGTTAAAAATAAATTATGTGGAATCACAGAGGGATGTGAATTCCATGCAAGAGAATCTTGGCTCGGGGGGAAACATATGTTGGTTCAAGGTTGGGTGGATAAGTGTTTTCCCAGACGTATTTTTCCAGCTAAAGGTGTCGGTCAGAATTATTCTTACTATTATTCCAAAGTTTCTTACAATTATTTCAAAATTTTTCTCATTGTTATTGCAAAGTTGCTTACTGTTATTTCAAAATTTTTCTTACTGTTATCTCAAAAGTTCTTGATTACAATTATATCATAATATTTTATTAGTATATCTGAAATTTCAAATTACTATTGTAATTATTTATTTTTAATTCTTGTGGTTTGGGATTCTATTCACACGTAACATAATATAGCAACAAACTATGTAACAATCATTTGTCAGATGTACGGTGGAGATTATATATATATATATATATATATATATATATATACTCTGGATAATAGATATTTGTTCTTTAATTGTAAAAAATAAGGAAGAGTATTGTGGTTTCATTATTATGGATGCATGGAGTATTTTGATAAGTAGATTTATGTTTGAGAGTTTTATATTTCCTTTATTTTTTTTATATTTTCCTAGATGCCCAGATATACCGTTTGTACAATCCAAAATTTTAAGAGGGACGTTGGAACGAACAATGGGAATTGGAAAGAGTGGTAATCTATTCGGATGAATGTAATCTATAGAAGGCATGAATGGATAGAAGGATGGAGAAAAGGAAGATAAAAGATTGATTAGGAAAATAAAGTTTAAATCTTAAATGCTATGACTATGGCTGATTGTGAATTGATTACAATTGTCTTCTAATATCAAATAGAAATATTATGCCCAAGCAAGTTGTGTATAGCCAAGATTTGGAAAATGGAGAGGGGTGTTAAAGGGATATCTCGATGATGCTACATGTAGGTCACTTTGAATGTACGAAGTGATATATATCAATACCCACTGTGATGTAGAAGATGAGTAAAATCTATTGGTGTTAGGATCATAGAAATTCTGGATTTAATGTTGAAATATATAATGTCTCATCCTTAGGCCTATAGTCAATTCCATTACAGATACACATGTAATCCCATAAACGACTAAGGCGAGAAAAGAGAAAAAAATTAATTACTTAGAAGTGGCATCGGTTTTTGAATCTTGACATAAGTAATAATTGAATTTAGCATGATTTGGGAAATACAAGCCGAAATGTGCATGCGACAACGACTTAAACTATGCATGCAACAACAAAAGAGACTTTAAGTGAGGAAATCCTGACCAAAATAAAAATATATGAAACTATACTCTACAAATAAAAATCCATGAATGTAAATTCCACACATTAAGAGAAGAGGAAGCAGTATAATAATTAATGAAGGGGCATATCATCTACCATTCGAAGTTGTAACCATTATAATTCAGTATTGCTATGTTTATTAGCAACTTGTAAATTAAAGAGCATAATATGAGCCAATTACAGTAGAGACTATTTCCTCATTGTGTTTACATTAAAAATATGTATTGAATATGATAAATATGGAAAGAGCGCATTCAAACATTTCATTTGAATTTGAGTGTAAGATTCCAGAACATTGAGTTAAGCCACCATTGGAACGAAAAATTCAAATTACTAATAATCTAAGAGAATGAATACATGTATCAGAACCAATGTAAATAATTATTAAAGAGAGGAACCGAGCAACAGGTTAAATCATGAATTTCAACTCACAAAAAAAACAACATCTTCATGAGAAGAAAAAACATAGTTCTTTTATCACAACGAAATTCAATATAAACTTATAATTATGAAAAGGGAGGAGGAACCCTTGTCCATCTAGTATTGATAAAACGATTAAACCTCGCACAGTGTCGTTGGCACTGTATGTATGACAACCTTAAATTGAATAAAACAAACATGAAACATCATTATTTTGTCCCTAACATTCCAACACCTGATATAATTATACAAAACCAAGAACTGGTGGAAAATTTGAAGTGGAACCCCACACTCTAACGATTTTCTATAGGAAATTAAACCCTAGAATAACACTATGACCGAGAAAGTGAAAGACAATCTTTGTTAGAGGAGGCACTGGAGTTACCCAACTGGAGAAAAGGACGCTATAAGGGTATCAAATAAATTAGCGAGAAGGGAGTGCTGACAAAACCCAAGTGAGCGCCGCGAGCATACCTGTGTGGGGAAAATTTAGAGACAAGTGAGAATAATTGTTCAGAATCAAGAAGTTTGGAGTTGGAAAATTGAGTCTTGAGCTTAATTAATAAAAATATAATTGCATTGATACTGGATTAGTGTTTTACTTGAAATTTTCACGAACCGTGTCTCCATTTCTTGTACCCAAGGGATGATAGTCAAAATCCAACCAAAAGGAAAATATGGGATTGTTTTTTATAAGGGAATTTCAATGAAAAGATAAAATAGCTTGATGAATAAGTAGTAAAACGAAATAATTAATCACCTCGATTGCACTGTATTACTGAAAGCGCCAAACTCAGAATCCCGGGTACAATCACCAAACATAATGGTTCCCAGCCTTGATACACTTCATCGGTCAAATTATGGAGGCCATTACCACAAGCAAGGGGACAAACAAACTCCTGTTTCTTTGGAATATTTTTACCCGGAGCTAATGTGGCCATAAACCCTAAAGCGTCCATTATTTCCCATGAATCCTCCCCCTGCTAGTACACAAAAAAAAATAATCATACGTCTCAGTTAATAACGCTCTCAATTAAGGAAAAACATTACCTATGAAGAACCTGTGAAATACATTGCTTGAGGTGTGAGTTGATCTGTCGAGGTAGGTGAGAAAGAATAGAAGGAATTACGTTGTGGTGGCCTCCAAGGAAGCCACCTCTCACCAGGGCAGAGACGGTGTCACATACGACAGTATAGATGATCGATTGAGGAAAGGAAAAGTCAGTGGATTAGACTATGTTAAAGTTCCTTAAAATATGCAGTTGGAGAGAAATACTTAGGAAAGCATTGTGGGAGAAAAAAATAGGCTTTAAAGGAAAAAAAATCCTAGGCTAAAGAGTGAGCAAATCCTTGAAAGATGGGACGACGTGAAGGAAAAAATATGCCAGGAAACAATGTTAAAAACTAATTATGTGGAATCAGAGGGGGTTGAGAATTCCATGCAAGAGCATCTTGGCTCGTGGGGAACTAGAGGTTGTTTCAAGGTTGGGTGGATAAGTGTTTTCCCAGACACATTTTTCCATCTAAAGGTGCCAGTCATAATTTTTCTTACTGTTATTTCAAAGTTGCTTACAGTTATTTCAAAAGTTTTCTCACTGTTATTCCAACGTTGCTTACTTTTATTTCAAAATTTTGCTTACTGTTATCTCAAAAGTTCTTGATTACTGTTATATCATAATATTTTATTAATAACTCTGAAATTTTAAATTACTATTGTAATTATTTATTTTTAATTTCTATGGTTTGGGATTCTATTCACATGTAACATAATATAGCAACAAACTATGTAACAATCATTTTTAAAATGTATGGTGGAGATTTTATTAGTATACATATATTATGGATAGTAGAGATTGTTATTTATTATAGAGATTAAAAATACGGAATATTATTGTGGTTTTGTTATTCTGGCTGCATGTAGTATTTTGATAAGAAGATCTATCTTTGAGAGTTTTTTATTTCCTTATTTTTTATATCTTCCTAGATGCACAAATATACCATTTCTACAATCCAAAATTGTAAGAGGGACGTTGGACTGAACAATGGTCACTAGAAAGAGTGGTAATATGTTTGGATGAATGTAATCTACAAAAGGCATGAATGGATAAAAGGATGGAGAAAAGGAAGATAAAATATTGATTAGGAAAATAAAGTTTAAATCTTAACTTCTATGACTATGGCTGATTGTGAATTGATTATGATTCTCTTCTAATATCAAATAAAAATATTATGCCCATGCAAGTTGTGTATAAACAAGATTTGGAAAATGGAGAGGGGAGTTAAAGGGATATCTTGATGATGCTACTTGTAGGTCGCATTGAATGTACACAGTGAGAAATATCAAAACCCACTATGATCTAGCAGGCGAGTAAAATCTATAGGTGCTAGGATCATATAAATTTTGGATTTAATGTTGAAATATACGATGTATCATCCTTAGGCCTAGAGTCAATTCCATTACGGATAAACATGTAATCCCATAAACAATTAAGGCAAGTAAAGAGAAAAAAAATTAATACTTAGTAGTGGCATCGGTTCCTGAATCTTGACAGAAGCAATAATTGAATTTAGCACGATTTGGGAAATACAAGCTGAAATGTGCATGCAACAACGACATAGACTGTGTATGCAACAAGAAAAGAGAATTTAAGTGAGTAAATCTTGACCAAAACAAAAATACATGGAAATATACTCTACAAATATGAGATCCATGAATGTAAATTCCACACATTAGGGGAAGAGGAAGAAGTATAATAATTAACGAAGGGGCATACCAATCTACCACTCGAAGTTGTAACCATTATAATTCAGTATTTCTATGTGTATAAGAAACTTGTAATTTAAAGAGCAGAATACGAGCCAATTATAGTAGAGGCTATTTCCTCATTGTGTTTAGATTAAAACTATGGAAAGAACACATTCAAACATTTCATTTGAATTTGAATCGGAGTGTAAGATTCCATAACATTGATTTACGTGCATTGCAATGAAAAATTGGAATTAATAACAATCTAACAGAATGAATACATGTACCAGAACCAATGTAAATAATTATTAAAGAGAGGAACTGAGCAATGCGTTAAATCAAGAATTGCAACTCACAAGAAAAAACATATTCATGAGAAGAAAAAACATAGTTCTGTTATCACAACGAAATTCAATACAAACCTATAATTATGAAGAGGGAGGAGGACTCCTTGTCCATATAGCATTGATTAAACGATTAAACCCTACACAGTGCCGCTGGCACTAGTCTGTATGAAAACCTTAAATTGAATAAAAAAAACATGAAACACCAGTATTTTGTCCATAACATTCAAGCACACGATATAATTATACAAAGCAAAGAACTGGTGGAACATTTGAAGTGGAACCCCACACTCTAATGATTTTATATAGGAAATTAAACCTCAGTATGGCACTATAACCGTGCAAGTGCAAGACAATATTTGTTAGAGGAGGCATTGGAGTTACCCACCTAGAGAAAAGGACGCTATTAGAGTATGAAAATAAATTTGTGAGAAGGGAGTGTTGATAGAAGCCATGTGAGCACTGCGAGCATACCTGTGTGGGAAAAACTTAGAGACAAGTGAGAAGAATGGTTCAAAATCAGGAAGTTTGGAGTTGGAAAGTTGAGTCTTGAGCTTAATTAACAAAAATATAATCGCATTGACACCAGATTAGAGGTTTACCTGAAATTTTCACGAATTGTGTGTCCATTTCTTGTACCCAAGGGATGACGGTCAAAATCCAACCAAAAGGAAAAGATGGGATTGTTAGTTTATAAGGGAATTTCAAAGAAAAGGTAAAATAGTTTGATGAATAAGTAGTAAACCGAAATAATTACTCACCTCAGATGCACTGTATTACTGAAAGCACCAAACTTAGAATCCTGGATATAGTCACCGAAATATTTTATTTTGCATTTGGTTATTTTTAGTATGTTGGCTATTGAGTGAGGATGAAATGGATTTGAGGAAAAGTGATGTAAATAAATAAATAAATTTGATGAATAGAGATGGAAATTTTTGGGAAAAGAAACACTTGAGTAAAAGATGATTTCCAAATATGAAAAACCAATAGGGTGGATGAGATTATGATAAAGTTCCTTAAAATACTTAGTTGGAGAGAAATACTGAGGAAAGCACCGCGGGAGAGAAAATCAGGCTTTAAGGAAAAAAAAAGCTTAGGCTAAAGAGTGAGTAGATACCTAAAAGGCGGGACACTGTGAAGGAAAAAATATGTTGGGAAACAATGTTAAAAATTCATTATGTGGAATCAGAGGGGGATGTGAATTCCATGCAAGAGAATATTGGCTCGGGGGGAACCAGATGTCGGTTCAAGGTTGGGTGGATAAGTGTTTTTCCAGACACATTTTTATAGCTAAAGGCGTTAGTCAAAATTTTTCTTATTGTTATTCCAAAGTTTCTTACAATTATTTCAGAAGTTTTCTCATTGTTATTGTAAAGTTTCTTACTATTATTTCAAAAGTTTCTTACTGTTATTTCAAAAGTTTGCTTGCTTAATAGTTTGGTTAAATACAAAATATAACTAAGGTAACCCTTTCCATGCCAAGGAGTATGCAATTACAATGTTCATCAATGAACCCTCCCAATTATAATTAAGGGTAGAATGAGAGGGGTAAGATAAACGAGATTAGGATAAGTTTAATATTACCAAGTGTGATGTGTAGTGATGTTAGTATATTTTATGTAAATGAATATATATATATATATATATATATATATATATATATATATATATATATATATATATATATATATATATATATATATATATATATATATATATATATATATATCCCTGCATCTAGAAGTAACTTGAAATCAAAGGTTAGGAAAAAACGAGAGTCCAAGTCCATGACAAAAGTAATAAATTATCTAAAACCAAATTTGAGAGTAAATATTTAATTAATAACCACTTGAACACAATACTTAATTGTAACCATTTCAACAATAAAATATTTATATACAAATCTTTCGGTGATAATCACATCTAATAAAATTTTTTCGAAGTGTTTTGAACCAGCTAGTGTGGTTCATTATTAGGACAAGATGATAAATCTGCTCTAGGAACCAATTTAAATAGATAAAGGGAGGCTCCAACTAGTCGTTGTGAATAATGACTAATTTGACTGTAATAAGGAAAATAAGAAATTTAATAATATAAAAAATTAATATTTGTATATTAAATAAATAAATACAAATAAAAATTAAAATAATAATATTAATAATAGTAATAATAATTAAAATTATATATAATATACAACTATTAATTTTTTTATATTATTAAATTTCTTATCTTCCTTATTCGAGTCAACTAGCCATTATTCACAATGGCTAGTTGGAGCATCCCTTTATCTATTTAAATTAGTTCCTAAATCAGATTTCTCATCTTGTCTCGATGATGAATTACACTGGCTGGTTCGAAACGCGTCGACAAAATTTGATTAGATGTGATTATCACCAAAATATTTTTATATAAATTCTATGGATCACATAAGCTAAATTCCTAATAAAATATTTAGTTATAACCACTTCAACATAATATTTCATTAATAACCCAAAACAAGAAATTTCCATAAGAATAAACGAGTAATAATTACGTTGTAAAGCATCCCTCTATGAGAACAACTTCCATGGTGTTACTTTGGCAATGTGATGGCCGTGTGATATTTGTGTTAGACGATTAAATTATTTTTGGTCGTTGGTTGCCCTGCTACACCATTCTGCATACAGATGTCTACAAACACTTGTCTACCACCAACATGTGTCATGCTTGGCCCTGTCCACTATCAAATCCAAAATTTATGCTATCTTGAAAAGGATTGAATAGTCGACTGAATACCGAAATAACATAAATTCTGTTGCCATTCTTCTGTTTCTTGGGTTCACATGAGGTGAGTTTTTTAATTTCATTTTTCACATTTTCTTATGGGTTTTGAAAAAAAAATTTCCTCTTGGATTCACAAACATGAGGTGTGTGTTTCAAGTACTTTTTCACCTTTTCTTCTGAATTTTGCAGAAATTTGGCCCTTTATGATTTTAGAGAGGGTTTGCTTTTAGTTTTTTAATTAGAGATGGATCAGGGCCTAAGGGATAGCTCAAATTTAAAAGTGTTCAAAAGTGTTCTGAACCTGAGCAACTGGATAAATCTGGTCTTCCTGATTCCAGTGCCATGAACAGTTCGAAAAACCGACACCTTATGAAGAAGTTATCGCATTTTGAAAGGCCCAATAAACTGCAAATTTCGATAGTTGAACAGGGTTGACTGAGCATTGGTACAGTCAACAAAAAGGAATATTATAGGGAATATTCCTTAGAATATTCCCCAAAATATTCCTTCCGGGCCAGTCGTGGTTTGACAAGTGTCGATTTTCTACTTGGGTACGGTTTGGAGGAGAAAATTATAGGGCGCCACGTGGCCCTGCAACTGCATAATAAATTTTTTTGAGGGTCCACAGAAATCAAACCCCAAACCTCCCGCTAGGAATTCATACACTCTATTGTCCGCGCTACGCATTTGTTTCTTAACCACTAAGGGCGCGGGTTTGTATTAATGTGTGTTGAAATGGTATATGGGGGTTGGGAATTGTTGGAGGTGCCAACCCGCTAGCAGTTCTATTGTGCATGTCACATGGCAAGTAAATGATAACTCTAATAGCACAGATAATCACTAACCTGACAACTCAACCACGATTCAAACAGTTTAACTGCAGTATCCTATCATGAGTTCTGCTGACGGTTATGTAACCCGCGGTTTGGGGGTGCACATGTGGCCACCACCCAACCAATAACACTTTATGCATAGTCATTTTCGGCGGTAGGTTAGAGGGCGTGCCATTTTTGGCGGTTATGCCATTTTTAACTCCATTGAAGTGGAGTTCTCCACTTTTAGTGGATATTTCCTAGGTGAAACTGGGCAAAAGTGTAGGAGGCCCAATTTTTGACCATTTTGAGTGAATGAAGAGTCATTCTTGACTAATTGGAGCATTCTGGAGCCATTGGTGAGGTTTTTAGAGCCAAATTAGTACTTTTGAGCATAATTTTGCTTCAAAGAAGTTCCAAGGGCCACTAGGGCCGCCAGGAGCCAACAAGAGAATGAGGCCTAACCAAGGCAACTAGGGGCCATTATAAGCAAATGAACAGTCATTTCTGACTATTTAGCATGAATAGTCATGCCCAAGAGGCCTTAACTAATCACATGCTTGAATCAGAGGTAAATCATTCAAATTTATCTTCAAATTCCTCTTCATATAGATGTGTAGGTTCATTGGAAAAACACACTAGAGGTATAGGGTCCAAGTTGATGTTAAAAATGGGCTATGAAGGCAAGGGTCTAGGAAAACATGCACAAGGCATGGTTGAGCCTATTATGGTTGAGGAAAGGCCTAAGAAGTTTGGTCTAGGCTATGTTCAACCTTATGGCGAAAACTCTACAACCATGAAGGCGCTTGAGACAGTTCCAAGAAGAAATTTTGTTGCAGGTTAAAATCCTCAAACATGCAAAGTTTGCAACCAATATTAGTGCAATTGTTTGAAACCCATGTTGCAGCAAGATGATTTTAGACATGTAGCTTATGGCGAACAAGAGAGTTGTGACAGATCTAAGGACATGAAAATTTTTTTTGGTCTTCAAAAGAGAGCTGGAACCTCTTCAATTTCATCTCCTCAAGTAGGTGTAAAAGATGGACATGCAAAGCAACACTCAAGGAAACATTCAAAGAAAAGGTGAATTGAATAGAAGGTGCAAAATATTTGCACTCATTGTTAGAAGAAGGGACATCTCATTGACCAATTGTGGACACTGCATCCAACCAATCATCCCAAGAATTTGAAGCAAGAGGATAAAAAGACTGGCGAGAATGGAACCAAAGATTCCATCATCGATGTGAGTCCAAATGATTCATAAGAAGAAGATATTCAGTAGGAAAAATCACCATGGAAGTGGCTTAGTAAGAAGTGGTTTGGTTTCTTGACCTAGTAAGACATGCATTCCTTTATACATAAATACAAATTTCAGCCTTATGTATGCATGAATTTCTATTGAAAGTATGACAAGTTGCAGTAGATTATCACAAATTGTATGATGCAAGATTGCATGTGAATGCTGTTTAGTTGAAGGCATTTCTTTTTGTTGCACAATTTTTCCGTGGAGGTGTAAAAGATGGTTATGTTACTCTTATGTTGCAGCAATTCATCACTCAATTCAGCTCTTATAGTCACCCACATGTTTTGGGATTATGTACTTGTTTGTACTTGAAAGTCTATATGTGCATGAGAGTTTGTATGTGTAAATAGAGAACTTGTAAATAGGTTCATTGTACATTGATACATGCATGAGTGTTGTCAATATGTATCATGTTGTTTATCAACTTGTGTCGATTGTGTCGCACACATGTTTGTCGACTTGTGTCGATTGTGTTGCAGATTTTTCATATCGTCTTGTGTCGATTGTATCACACATTTCATGTCGACTTGTAATGGTCGCATCTTGCATGACTTATGTTGGAGTTAAAGGTGTTTGTCGATTGTGAGTCAATAGATGGATACGCCAATGTGCAAGAGGATCACCATGTATGTGACGTTACAGGAAGGTGACAATCAATGCAAAAAGAGGTGGTATTCATTTCAATTCTTGCATAAGATTTTATTTTCAAGATTGATCTTGTGTTCTTGTAACAAGATGTTGCAGGAATTTTTGGTCCATTCAGTGAAGAAGTGAACAAGATGAAAAATGTTTTGCAGTCATTGCAGAAAAATTTGATGTTTTTGTTGACGACAATAGTTCACTCATCTTGTGAGCTTAATTTTGAATGTGGATTTCCAAGACAGATCTTGTATGCCATAGTTGCAAGAGGGACTTAATTATCAGTGGGAATGCTAACAATTTTCCAAACACTTAGAGAGATCAGTGGTAGAACAAGGTGTGTATCAGATTACAACAGTCAAAAATGCTGAAGTGGGTTAGCAACAACCAGAGAGCAGTGGTCAAGAGACATAGTTAGTTGCGGTGCAAGGCATTTCAAGGTGATTGTCAAAGAGACTTTTCAAGTAAAATAATTTACTTGAAAGCAGCAGAGTGTTGAAGCTCAAGGCAGATAATCATCAACTTTTGTGGGTCCAAAAGCCCGTCAGTGGGAAGGAGTGATTAGAATTGGATCAGGGCCTAAGGGATAGCTCAAATTTCAATTGTTCAAAATTGTACCAAACTTGACAGACCGAATAGATCTCGTCTTCCTGACTCCGGCGTCGCGACCGGTTCGAAAAAATGACACCGTATGAAGAAGTTATCGCGTTTTGAAAGGCCCATTAAACTGAAAATTTCGACAGTTGACCGAGGTTGATTGGGCATTGGTACAATCAACAAAAAGGAATATTCTAGGGAATATTCCTAGAATATTTTAGGGAATATTCCCCAAAATATTCCCCAGAATATTCCTTCCAGGCCAATCATGGTTTGACAAGTGTCGATTTTCTACTGGGTATGGTTTGGAGGGGCCAATTATAGGGTGCCATGTGGCCAACCCTGAAGCCGCCACATGGCCCTGCAACTACATAATGAAATTTTGTGAGGGTCCATAGGAATTGACCCCTAGACTTCCCACTGGGCACGCACACACTTTACCGTCCACGCTACGCATTTGTTTCTTAACCACTAAGGGTGCGTGTTTGTATTAACGTGTGTTGGAATGGTGTATGGGGGCTGGGAACCGCCGAAGGTCCCAAACCGCTAGTGGTTCCATCATGTATGTCACATGTAAAGTAAACAATAACTCCGACCACGCGGATAAGTGCTAACCTGACAGCTTACCCATGATTCAAACAGTTTAAATGCAGTCTCCTACCGTGAGTTCTACTGATGGTTATGTAACCTGCAGTTTGGGGGTGCGCATATGACCGCCACCCAACCATTAACACTTTATGCGCAATTAGTTTTTGCGGTAAGTTAGAGGGCACGCCATTTTTGGCAGGTATGCCATTTTTAACTCCAGTTAAGTGGAGTTCTTCACTTTTAGTGGAGTTTTCCTAGGTGAAACTGGGCAAAAGCGTAGGAGGCCCAATTTTCGACCATTATGAGTTAATGAATAGTTATTCTTGACTAATTGAATAATTTTGGAGCCATTGGTGAGGTTTGAAGATCTAGCAAAGGACTTCTAAGTGTGATTTTGCTTCAGAGAAGTTCCAAGGGCCACTAGGGCCACCAGGAGCCAGCAGGAGAATGAGGCCTAGCCAGGGTAGCCAGAGGCCATTATGAGGAAATGAATAGTAATTTATGACTATTTTGGACATTATGAATCCAATGAAGGGATTTTCGGAGCCATTTGGATAATTCTAGAGCCAAATAATCCACAGGGAAGTTTCAGGGAGCCTACTTCCACTAGGTGTTGGTGGCATAAAAAGAGGAGCCAATGGTCAGTCTGAGTGAATGAACATACTATTTTGGATGATTGATATGTGCTGGAGATAGTAGAACGTTTTTATGGACCGGAAGAGGACTTCTATGATATTTTTTTCCACAGAGAAGATCAGGGAAGCTCAAGGACACCGACAGAAGAGGTCAAGCCCAAGGGAGCCTAGGTCCATTTCCAGATATTGAGAAATCAATCCAGGGGTATTTTGGTATTATAAACCCATTTATACAGTCCAAACAACCATTGGAGTTGAGCATCATCTTGCAAAATAAATTTACCATCTTAATCCCAAAGAGCCAAGTCCATTGATGAAGACTCAAGTAGATGTAGCCCAAGTGTTGAGGGTGAACTCCTTTATTATGTTTGTTGTTATGTGTTGTTGGTTAATTTGCTGCAATTTATGGTTGTTGTACATGCTTTAAATCATCTTAAACAAATGTTTAATTGCTCACACATAAAGCGTTAAACCAGTTAAAACACATACACCTGAATCAAGAATTCAATTCTGCACATGCATGTATAAGCAAGATCCTTAATTTTTTTTAATTGAGTGGGAGGTGCTTGCAAAGAAAAACAAGCTAGCCACCCATTTCAGATCATTTTCCACGAGCTAAAAAAAAATTATTTTATTTGCAGGTGTGTTCCAACCCTACTACGATCTTATTGGTCAACGATTTCTTTTCTCTAAGGTCTCGCGATCTTACATGAATAGTGGAATCGAGTCTTCTATGCTTTCTAGAGGATGGGTTCTTGTTTTCTATTTCATGTGGTTGAAATGGTGTACCTGATTCTACTCTACCCAATGCATTCACTGTGTGGAGACATTGTTCAAGATGACGATAGTGTGGCTAAGCATCTTGACTGCTATAGAAAATTTGTATTGGTGAGTCTGTATCTTGATTTTTATTGGAGATACTTAGGGTTTTATGGCTGGGATCCTGAGCTTTCTAAAGAAAAGTCAAGGTTTAAGATTTGATATGTTTTTACCCTTGAGATATTGACATGAGCTCAGGTTTTGTTTTCGATTCATAAATATATGGCAGTTAACCCAAATGAAATTTAAATGCATTTAATTTGGTATTGACCTTGCTGGAGTTTGTATGCATTCAATTTGATATTGATTTGCTGGAGATTGCAGAGAACCTTGTAACCTGCTGGTGTCTTTTTGGCATTTTATTTGTTTACAATTTTCCCAGACATCATTTATTTTTTAAGTTTACTAGAGTTCCTAAAGAAGTTAAAAGGTCATAATTATCTTTAAAAATGCCGGAAGACCAATTATCCATGTGGCATTCAGTGGATTCTCCTCTTATTTGAAATTCAAGGTTTCATATGTATTTTGATGGCCTTTTATTGAATTTTTCAATGAATTACTCAAAAACAAATGCATGGTTTAAGATTTGATATCATTTTACCCTTGAGGTATTGACATGAGTTCAATTTTGTTTTCGATTCATAAATATATGAAAGACAACCCAAATGAAATTTGAATGCATTTAATTTGATATTGACTTGTATTTTGAATTCATTCAATTTGAGATTGACCTGTTGGATATTGTATAGGAACTTTGTAACCAACTGGTGTCTTTTTGGCATTTTATTTGTTTACTCTTATTTTGTGATCCAATGTGTAATTATCTTGGAAGCAAATTAGATAATTATCTTGAGGATAAATCTAAGCAATTCTAACCAGTTAATTTCCTTTGTAATCTGTGGAGACATAATGTGTTTAATATCATTGAATAATGCATTTCCTATCAACCGTTCTCACACAATGTAATAAACTGATTTCATGATATTTAAATTGCCTGCCAAACTCCTTGTTTTGGGCACTTCCGTTTCCTGCCAAGATCCCTGAAGATTCCAAAAAATTTAGAGGCACCATATGTAAAATAATTTGTGCCTATGGAGTAAGTAGTTTGTATTCAACTGTTGGCTGTTTCCAGGGAATGTCGTATTTATCAATTTCCCTTATGCACTATTTCAGCATTAACTTTCTGTAAATTTGCATGTTTTCTTATTTCGAAAATTATTTTGGTAAATAAATAAAGTTGATTACATGACCTTGCACCATGGCTTAATTGCTCTAAGCCTTCATCACTTCAAATTGTTGTGCCATGGCTTCATTACTCTATGCCTTCATCACTTAAAATTATTGCGCCATGGCTTCATTGCTCTAAGCCTTCATCACTTCTTTTGCACTGTTTCAACATTAACATCACTTCAAATTGTTGTGCCATGGCTTCATTGCTCTAGAAGCCTTCATCACTTCAAATTGTCTTTAGCTTCAATTTGCAAGTTTTATTTTCATAAATATATCAAGAGGTATTTAGATGATGAATTCAAAAATGTGATTGAAATCCGGCTGGTAAAGATCTGCCATGTGGTTAGCTTGTTTTTTTCTCTTGAAACTCTCAGAGCTTTTCTTTAGACCCCCTTGGCTTTTGTTGTGGCCTTTTCACTTATCAAAATGTATAGTAAGTCTTCATCGTGCTATCTCTACCTCCTAAGTTTCTCCATTCCTGTAGTCATCAGGCCAACTTATGTTTTATCATGGAATGTATTTATCTGTGAGCATGGTGGACCAAATCATTTTGGGTATCCTTTTTACTCGTAATTGTAAAATTGTAAGTGCTTAAAAATTTAGTAAAATTGACGTCTCCTTATCAAATTGTGCTTGTAATTGAACCAAGGTTTGTGTCTTGAAATTCAAAATTGAACGTGCCTTGATCATAAGATTTCAGGTGCATTTTTTCAAACTATTAAAGCACATTGAAATTCTTAATGGTTGGTATTGGGAGATTTTAACACACTGAAAGATGTATTTGGTATTGGGAGATTTTATTTTCCATTTTTTTAATTCAAGTTTGTAATTTTTTGATTGAATTTTTTACTAACCTTTTCCAAACATCAGATTGGAACAAATAGCTAAAATTTCAAATGATAACTAAAATTCTATTTCATTTAAATAATAGAATTTTATTATTTGATAAAAATGTATTATCCAATTTTGATGGGAAAACACTTAAAAAAAGCACAGGTTACATTGTCTTAAAAGTTGAAGGTTGTTAATTAAGAAATGATCTCTCTGACATAAAAAAATAATAATAATCTACATCAAATATGGCCCATCCAAGAAGTCTCTTACGACCCCAAGCAAACGTTTTAATAGTCCATTGAAAGAATGTGATAACTAAAATTTTATTCCATTTAAATTATATAATTTTATTATTTGAAAAAAAGTATCATCTTAATTAAGAAATTATCTTTCTCACATAAAAATAATAATAATAGTTTGCATCAAATATGGCCCATCCAAGAAGTCTCTTACGACCCTTGCCAATGTTTTAATAGTCCATTGAAAGAATGTGATAACGAAAATTGTATTCCATTTAAATGATAGAATTTTATTATTTGAAAAAAAGTATCATCCAATTTTGATGGAAAAACACTTAAAAAAACCAAAGGTTACATTGTCTTAAAAGTTAAAAAACGTTAATCAAAACACTTAAAAAAACCACATGTTACATTGTCTCAAAAGTTAAAGGACTTTAATTAAGAAATGATATCTATGAGATAAAAAAAATTAATAATCTGCATCAAATATGGCCTATGCAAGAAGTCTCTTATGACCCAGTCTTTTCTAAGAAATTATATCTATGAGATAAAAGAAACTAATAATCTACATCAAATATGGCCCATGCAAGAAGTATCTTATGACCCATGTAGTTGAATGGCCTTATGGTCAGTATTTTTTAAGAAATGATATCTATGAGATAAAAAAAACTAATAATCTGCATCAAATATGGCCCATGCAAGAAGGAGTTTCAAATATGGCCCATGAAAGAAGGAGTTTCAATGGTATAGTGTGTCTAGAAGTTTCAACGATATAGTTTCTTACATCTTCAAAGAAATCTTAAACATTTACTATTTCTGATTTTGGTAGGTTGTAGTTTAGAGCAATTCATCCGATTCAGCCTTATGGTCCTATTCTCAGATAGGGAGTTTCAATGGTATAGTGTCTCTTGAAGTTGGTTGTAGTTTAGAGCAATCCCTTCGAGTGTTTATTCACCTTGTTCAATCCATGTTCTCTTTAACATTTTTCATTTCTTACATAGTATGCTAGTGTCCAAGTCACAATCCATGTTCTCTTAAACATTTCATCTTAGTGAGTATGCTCTTGTTCAAGTCATTTTTTTAAATGTTTACTATCTTTAGTTTTAAATTTGATGATATTCAAATTATATAGATTTAATAATTTATAATTACAATATTTTCCATTTGAATAAATTTGATTGGTTTTTTTATTTATTGTCTATTTAGTATCTTAATTTTTTATATTAATGTATTTGAAAGTTTATAGTTAGGATATAATATAGTTTTGGTAGATAACAAATGAATATCATTATAATACACCATGATATACTCTGAACATGATGATTACACTGTTGTTGAATTCTGATTATGCACTTTTTTTTTTAATGGAAATAAAGTGTTTTTTTTCTTTCAGAAAAATTCTATGACTAGAGATTTACTTCCTAAGAAAACAAATTATTCCTGTGTGAAAGAAAAAGTTTAACTTTAAAAGTTGGACAATGTAAGTGAAAAAATATTTTGTAATACATCACATATATCTTCATCTATTTTTTTGTTCTATATAATTTTAATTTCCACGGGGAATCATATTTTTTATATTGAAATCTAATCTTGAAATTGCAACATACTTTTTCATAGTATATTATCTAAATTTTGCATAGTATATTATCTATGTCTGATACTTTTTGTTTCTATCATTTTGAGGATATAGATAATGATTATCTTTGTTTGCATCCTTCTTGAGATATAAATCAAGATCATTGTCCTCTGAATGATTTATCAAGGTACTAGTGTTTGCTGTGTTCATGCATAGTTGTACAAACATCAATTGAAGAATGGTTGCATTGATACAAATGAATTGAATCTTTGAATGGAATTTCTTAACAATTGTTTTTTAGCGAACTTAAATTCCACAAAATTAAATTTGGCTTAATGTACAATTAGGACCATTTTTCCCACTTTTACGGATGCAAATAACAATAAGGACATGAGAATGAAAGGATCATGTAATGTTGAGACTTCATTGTATTTGTGCTTATTGGGAAAAAATGCAAGCAAAATTATTAGTTATTTCACTCTTTCCCTCAATCCACTCACTTATAGGGTGTGAAATTTGTATATTTTGTTTAGAAATTCCTTTTCTTAAAGAAGGAAATATCGAGCCATGGCTTTGTGATGCAGGGGCATTAGGCTAAAACAAATACCATGAATTTTTATTAGATTTAGGGGTTTCTGAGTTTTCAAGAGAGTTAGACTTTATGTAATAAATTGAGTGAATTTTAATTATTTCTAATTAAATATAGTGAGGAATTGTAAATGTTCTCGAACCATTAAATAACATAAGAGGAAGATGATTAGCTGGGCATATGAAGAGATGAGAGATTCGAAAAGACTACAGAGTAGGAATGAGTTGGAATCAGTTTCCAAAAATCTAGGGATTTAGTCTAGAGTTAGGAATTTGGGAATTTTAAGAGTTTTGTTGAGCTATTAGGGAACCTGAATTGATTCCTTAGTATTTCACATAAATGTAAGCCTACGGGAAGATAGGGATAGAGCTGTTCAGAGGCAGAGTAGTGAGAGTAGAAGGCCATCGAATTGAAAACCAGGCCGAGAAGGAAGATCTCCATGTAAGGTTTGCATGATTAATAGAAGAACTTGATTTCTGAGTTAATTTCCATTTCTGAGCTATATGGTTATGGGATTGTTGTGTTATGAAATTATATGTAATTGAATGAATCGAACTTTGTGTAAGGGACTGGTGGATTCGATTTTCATAATCGATGTTGATCTTGTTAAAACCATAATACATAAATCGTTGAATATAGAAGGCGTTGAATCTCTGTGTGAATGGTTATTTTTCGAATGCATTTGAGTCCACGGCTTTTGTGTATAGAGTTAACCCCTGTGTATAAGGTTATGATCTTTTGGGAATCCGGTTGTGGCAAGAATTGCTGAGTGAATCAGGAAGGGATTCGATTGTATAAATCGATACCGACCCTGGTGTTAAAGCCACGATACATAGAAATCGATGGAACAACATTGTGCGTTGAGAGGTTACGTTGTATTGTGAATTAAATCTCATGCAAATTGGGTTTATGAAATGGAAATTGTGAGAAACAAACAACGTAAGCAATGGCGTTGTTAAAAGGGATCAATGGATCGACTGAAATCGTAGAGAAACCACTGGGATAGCAAAGGTGAAGCGCAGTGTTGAAGGATAATTTAAGTGCAGAATTGTAGTTGATGGAACCGTAGAAGTGAAGGGTAGAAGCTCTTGAAATCCATTCGAAAAATCAAAATCGAAGACAGAGTGCAAGATTTTTTCGTGATTACATAGACTATAGTCTGTGTAAGAACAAAGCATTGAAGGCGCGATTGGACGGAGTTGGAGTCAACGGTGACCAAACAGTGAAAGCGGTTTTGAAGAAACCAAGAGTGGTCTCGCGCAACCTCTTAAATGGTAAGCAGATTTTACTTTTGGAACGCGATATCACCCATCGATGGACACATGGGAAAAGTGGTAAGGCTAATACCACTTTTATCGCGTAAATTCTGAGAATTAAGTTTCTTGCATTTTCATAACGCGATATTCACTGGATCACTAAAGTTCGAGTGCAATGAATTTCCATCGTTAGATGGAAAGGTACGTTAGTTGTGTGGGCCCAAATGTTGTTTATTATTGGCGTTTGATTTTTAATCAAAGTCAGAATTATATATGAGCGAATATTCATATGTGGTGGCAACTAATTAAGGCATGAAGGTTCCATATGATATTTGTTGATTAATATGCATTGGTACGCTAAATCAACCAATTCGAACTTTTGAGTTGAGATGTTCGCATAGTTCAAACACTACGATAAGCCTTGGGGCTTAATTATAAAGTTGAGTTTTAGAAATAAAACCAATGGGTGTTTAACCAAAGTCTTTTTCTAAGACTTTTGAAAAAGGTTTTCTTTTGAGAAACAAACCTTGGGTATGAAGATTGTTTGGGTTTTAATCATATTCTGAAGCTTCCGCATGAGAGATTAGAAATCTGGTTTGTATTGAAGTATGGTTTTCATAAACCATAAGAAATTTTATTCTAATATCTCAAATCTGAGATTTGAGATATAGAATTTTAAGTATATGGTATTTGAGATTGCCAGATTTTGAAATTGAGGACCACTTTGGAATTGCAAAAGAGAAATTGAATTTTAGAGTGAAGGTTGTGGATATATAGCAGGGCAGCCTGCCATCAAGTGGTGTCAGAGCTGGAATAACTCTTTTTGAAAGTTCAAGTTTTTGTTGAATGCATGTGTAATGAAATAAGGTCAGATTTTTGAAACTGATAAAGATTGCAGCATACCGAGATGCAGTGTAGGTGAGAGGAACAAAAAGATCAATCAGGGATCTTCGAAGGTGAGTTGATGAGCATTATTTAAGTTTGGTTTGAAGAATTGTTTGCAGAATTCAGATTGCAGGCAATTGAAGGAATCTCAGCAAAAGCATATCACAACTTTGAGAGAAGTGATAAAGGAGTCCAGCAAGGGTTTCTGAGTGGAAGAAGAATGTGGCAAGACCTGAAGAGATTCAACAGAGGTTGAATGAGTTCTAAAAGTTGTAGAGTGAAGCCTAGAGAGAGCAGAAGAGAGTGCTCAGAAGGTTCCAGCAGATAGGGGACCAGTACTTACCAAAAGACCAGATCCAAAGGAAAGGATTGGTGAGGTAAGTGGCAGAAGGAGAGCTTGCTGTTGCAGAGGCTTAGTGCAACTTATGGGTGAGGTACTCATGGAGAAGAGGATGACTACTGATAGTCATAGAAGAGAGAGTAGAGGTTCAGAGAGAGGCCACAACAGAAAAGAGGAAAAAGATGCCAGGACAAATGGCATGAGGAAGAAATTGACTGATGCAGAATATTGGAAAGAGGTAGCTGAGATCAGAGAACAGTTTAATAAATTGAAGATGATGATAGAGGAAAGCAAGAGAGTTGGTTGGCTCATAAAGAAGAAAGTAAAGTGGCCAAGGCTACAACAGAGAAGATAACAACAAAAGAACATGCAGTTTGCAGAAAATATGAGAAATCTTGAACAGAGGGTGGATGTATAGTTGAGATGTGCAGAACTCAGAGCAACTGAGTTGAGAAGAGAAGTTTTTGTTTGCGAAGCAAAACATAGTACAGATGAAGAATGGGGATCTGTAAAAGATCTTTTGAATCATGGTGAAGGTTTAAGACATCAAGAAGTTTGTCTTTCTGAAGAGGAAATTATTGATGATTTCCTGAACTATTGGGAAAATCCAGATTAGCTAGATGATGTAGAACCTTGTATTTTTGAATCTGACAATTGTGATGTGATTAGAGGTTTTGCAGAGGAGGATGAGCAATCTTGTGAAGCTGTCACAAGTATGAAGAAGTATCTCTCAGAAGATGAATACTCTGAAGTAAAATGTAATGTTGGAGAATGTCTCTTGACTGAAGGAAGCAGTGATGCATTTATGATGGAAACTGTTACAACACAGGAAGAAATTCTTGTGAATGAAGAAGGAAAGGATCAGTTTGAAGAATTGATATGTGAAACACCAGTTGAGGCTGTTGAAGCTTGTGGTTTACAAACTAAAATTTTGTGTATGAATGCAGGGATAGTAAATGATGATGAAATAATTCAGCAATGCCACAAAGAAATTGCATTGCTGGAATATTTTCTGGAGAATTTAGAGTATGAAAAGGAGATTGAAAAAGGCAGAGTTCACTACAGTAAACAGGAAAACATCATGGAGACAGATGGTGTGAATGAAAGACTTGTTGATAGTCTTGGGAATTCTTCAGAGAATTCTTTGGGAAAAGTGAATCAGCATAATGATGTGCTAATAAAGAAGGAAGGAATTTCAGGACAACATACTGAAATGTTGGCAGAGGAAAGAAAGGCATTGAGGCCTTGTGATTTTTGTTTTAACAATTGTTTTGTGAATGCAGATTCTGTTGATGCTGAAGAAAAATTGACACCATTGGACAGTCAGATAAAAGAGGAGGAAAATTTTGTGCAAGACTTTAATCCATGGAATGAAGAAATTGGATTGTTGGAGATTATGCTGAATAAACCAGGTTCAATGTAGGAGGGAGAACCTCAATTTCAAAATTGGGGATTGAAGAATGTGAAGATGCAAAGGAATGAAGACAGTGAAGACTTTCTGAGTCTTGCAAGAGACTTAGGATTGCTAAGGAAAGAATTGGTGACTGAATCATCAAGTGAGACCATTGGGTCTTATGATTCTGAAACTGACAATTTGGCTGTGTTGACAGGTATTGCAGAAGACAATCCATCTTTTGGAGTTGTCCTGGATACAGATGAACTATTGCAGAAGAAGGAAGGTGAGGAAATCATGTCTCATGTGAAGGAATTTGTTACTGTTAATGACAAGAAGGAGTTGATTTGTCTGAATAGCAAAGGGAATACTGGAAGACAGACTTTTGGGACTGCTACAGTGGTGGAGAATCAGAATTTTATTGTGATAGAAGGTGAGGACATAGTACTTGAAGAACTTGATTTGATTGCCAAAATCAATCAAGAAGGTGGAAGACAATTACTGAAGATTGTCAAGGAAGAAGAAGAAGATGCTGAATTTAAATGGCAGCATATTGATGATGTGAAACAAGTTCAAGGGAATTGGCTGAAATGTTTGCTGAGAACATTTGAACAAGAGGAAGGAATTGCAGACACTAGAGTAAATTCGCCTGAAGTTGTGAGAGGAGCAGATACTGGTGATGCACAAAAGAATGTTGTAGAGGGAGATATCTTAAGAGATATCCAAGAATTTTGGGAGGTAGCAACATGTGGGGTAACATATGTAGGAGTAAAAACAATGTTAGCAACAACCGGGATAACAACATTGACAGCAATGTTCAAGACAACATTTGCAGCAACATCTATGAGGGAAACAATTACAACAATAATTGAGGAGATAGCCACAAGGGCAGCAGCAAAATTCTTGGAGACAGTAACAACAACAGTATTGGCAGCAACAGAAATTGAAGGCAGCAGTGGGAAAAGTAAGTTCGAAACAAAAGAAAGGTTGGACATAGAAATTGAAAATATCAAGAGATTGATGATGAAGGTGCCTCAAAAGCAGCAGACAGTAGGAAGAAAGCAGAGAAATTTTAGCAAAGGAAAAAAAAGAGCAGAATGTGAAAGCATAGCTGGAGGCAAGTTGCAGAACAATATATGGAAACCTGGAGAAATGCAATTGAAGAATAATGCAGCTGATGGACAACGAAAAAACTAAGTATGGGATCCAGGAGGCAAGGAATTAAAAGCACATGATCAGGAGATCATGATTCATTTTGACCTTGGGAGTCTGATGCAGGGGCATTAGGCTAAAACAAATTCCATGAATTTTTATTACACTTGGGGGTTTTTGAGTTTTCAAGAGAGTTAGATTTTATGTAATAAATTGAGTGAATTTTAATTATTTCTAATTAAATATAGCGAGGAATTGTAAATTTTCTTGAACCATTAAAGAACAAGAGAGGAAGATGATTAGTTGGGCATATGAAGTGATGAGAGATTTGAAAAGACTACAGAGTAGGAATGAGTTGAAATCAGTTTCCACAAATCTAGGGATTTAGTCTAGAGTTAGGAATTTGGGAATTTTAAGAGTTTTGTTGAGATGTTAGGGAACCTGAATCGATTCCTTGGTATTTCGCATAAATGTAAGCCTACGGGCAGATAGGGATAGAGCTGTTCGGAGGCAGAGTAGTGATATTAGAAGGACATCAAATTGAAAAACCAGGCCGAGAAGGAAGATCTCCATGTAAGGTTTGCATGATTAATAGAAGAACTTGATTTCTGAGTTAATTTCCATTTCTGAGCTATATGGTTATGGTATTGTTGTGTTATGAAATCATATGTAATTGAATGAATCAAACTCTGTGTAAGGGATTGGTGGATTCGATTTGCATAATCGATGTTGATCTTGTTAAAACCATAATACATAAATCGTTGAATATAGAAGGCGTTGAATCTCTGTGTGAATGGTTGTTTTCCGAATGAATTTGAGTCCACAACTTTTGTGTATAGAGTTAACCCCTGTGTATAAGGTTCTGATCTTTTGGGAATCCGGTTGTGGCAAGAATTGTTGAGTGAATTAGGAAGGGATTGATTGTATAAATCGATACTGACCTTGGTGTTAAAGCCACGATACATAGAAATCGATGGAATAACATTGTGCATTGAGAGGTTATGTTGTACTATGAATTAAATCTCATGCGAATTGGGTTTATGAAACAGAAATTGTGAGAAACAAACAACGTAAGCAATGGCGTTGTTAAAAGGGATCAATGGATCGACTGAAATCGTAGAGAAACCACTGGGATAGCAAAGGTGAAGCGCAGTGTTGAAGGATAATTTAAGTGCAGAATTGTAGTTGATGGAACCGTAGAAGTGAAGGGTAGAAGCTCTTGAAATCCATTCGAAAAATCAAAATCGAAGACAGAGTGCAAGATTTTTTCGTGATTACATAGACTATAGTCTGTGTAAGAACAAAGCATTGAAGGCGCGATTGGACGGAGTTGGAGTCAACGGTGACCAAACAGTGAAAGCGGTTTTGAAGAAACCAAGAGTGGTCTCGCGAAACCTCTTAAATGGTAAGCATATTTTACTTTTGGAACGCGATATCACCCATCGATGGACACGTGGGAAAAGTGGTAAGGCTAATACCACTTTTATTGCATAAATTCTGAGAATTAAGTTTCTTGCATTTTCATAATGCGATATTCGCCGGATCACTAAAGTTCGAGTGCGATGAATGTCCATTGTTAGATGGAAAGGTACGTTAGTTGCATGGACCCAAATGTTGTTTATTATTGGCGTTTGATTTTTAATCAAAGTCAGAATTATATATGAGCGAATATTCATATGTGTTGGCAACTAATTAAGGCATGAAGGTTCCATATGATATTTGTTGATTAATATGCATTGGTACTAAATCAACCAATTCAAAATTTTGAGTTGAGATGTTCACATAGTTCAAACACTATGATAAGCCTTGGGGCTTAATTATAAAGTTGAGTTTTAGAAATAAAACCAATGGGTGTTTAACCAAAGTCTTTTTCCAAGACTTTTGAAAAAGGTTTTCTTTTGAGAAACAAACCTTGGGTATGAAGATTGTTTGGGTTTTAATCATATTTTGAAGCTTCCGCATGAGAGATTAGAAATTTGGTTTGTATTGAAGTATGGTTTTCATAAACCGTAAGAAATTTTATTCTAATATCTCAAATTTGAGATTTGAGATATAGAAGTTTCCGTATATGGTATTTGAGATTGCCAGATTTTGAAATTGAAGACCACTTTGGAATTGCAAAAGAGAAATTGCATTTTAGAGTGAAGGTTGTGGGTATATAGCAGGGCACCCTGCCATCACTTTGCCTCACCATTGTATTGGATAAAAACAAATTTTAGAACATTATTGAGATTTGTTTTAGGTTTGTATCCCAATACCAACATATTCCAAGAAGGATAAATAAGATGAACATGAACATTAAATGCAATCATTGTTGGTGGCAGAGTTCCTAAATGCCAGAGAGTCATATTGGAATTTAGATTTTGCAAAAATAGCATTTACATGCTTAGCAAAATTTTAACTTGTAGACATATATGAAATACCAATGGTAATCCAAAATTTATAAGAGAACATGATGAGGAATGATCTCATGTAGTGGGAGTGGAAAATATCATGGACACAGAGATACAAGGTGTCTAGAAGCATATGAATTTTAATTAGGGTTCACATGTTTTTGTACTTTATATGGTCATATAATTAAAATACAATAAAATAATTGATGTTTATAATTTAAATATTCAATTAAATTGCATAACATATCACATCTTTTTTATTATGGGCTATTCTTTTTTATGCTACAAGCTTTAAAACGTTTCCTTTGTAACATGTGGTGCAATTACTAATATAAAACCATTTAAAAACAAAAAATATTTCCCATCCATTTCTAAACAATCTCATCAAAGTAAAAATACAGGCTAATAAAGTCATTGTGGAGACACCTATTTTGAGAAAGCTAGATGATGATGTCAGCTAGTGATAGAGCAAATGCTTTGTTGGAGGCATTCATTTGAACTAATATTAATGTGGTTATCCAAGTAGATTACCCTAAGTGGATGATGACGTCAGCTAGTGGTCTTGTTGGGGTGCACTCATTTGAACTAACATTAATGGGGGCGGGGTTATCTGATTAGATTACCCCAAGTGGATATTATGAGGAGGAAGACAATCATCATGTTACATGAAAGGTCGGCTGTGGGTGAATTCGGATTTAGAGTGACTCGTATTTATCAACCATTATTCTTTTTTTAACTAATGTATCTAGAGCTGTACCGTTCGCATTATTTGTAACGGTACACCCAGAATTATTGCTAGTGACAGAAAATATGTTTATCAATGGTAATATTATTAATTCTATAGGCTATTTTCACTTGAAAAAAATGACTAATTCTCTACATTCATCATCTTCGAAGTATGTCTCCTATTCTGCGGATGGAAAAACAGTTGTTTATGATTCTTCCAATGCCGGACCTTCACAATATGAATGTGAAGTACGACATACAGAATGTGGGTGTTGTTATGATGAATTTCCATTTGAAAATATAGTACAGTGCACAGACGAACATATATTTTGTTTTGGATGCTTATGGCGAGAGGTAGAGGAAATCATATATGGAAATTATAAAGCATTCGACAATCTGCGTTGCATGAATACAAATGGCTGCAAAAAGCCAATTCCTTTGTCTGAGATTCGGAGGGCTCTTCCTAATGATGTCATTTAAAGATATGAAGTGCGCAAAGCCAAATATGCTATAATTCAAGCCAAACTGGAAAATCTGGTTTATTGTCCATTTTGCGGCATTCCATGTGAAGTGGACAAGTGTGTACAAGTTATGGACTGTCCAAACCCAAAATGTTTAAAGGCTTCATGCATCAAGTGCAAGGAGCCGAGTCACCTGCCATTACTGTGTGAAGAAAATGAAAAGTTATCTGACACTGGTCATCGTAGAAGAGTGGAAGAGAGTATGACAAAGGCCGTTGTAAGAGAATGTAAAACTTGCAAGGCTCAGATAGTAAAGACGGATGGATTCAATATCTTGATGTGCGGTAGGTGTACAAACACAATGTGTTATGTTTGCAGAAAAACCATTTCTAACCACAGCGATGCTCATTCTTTCCCTCATATTTTTTCTAAGCGAGAACCAGGGAAGCGCTGCAAAATATGCAAAAAGAGGTGTCCTTTGGAAGATGAGATAGAAGATAATGTGGCACTGGATGCTAAGGAGGAAGCATTGAAAGAATTGGGTGACAAAGAACCCAACTTGAACTTGAACTTGCTTGGTCAGAATATCGGACCTCCTCTTCTGCTCGAAGTTGGAATTGGAAATGCCGAAATACTTGGTGATCAAGTAGCAGATAGGGATTTAAAAAAATATTAAGTGAAATTAATTTGTTTGATATCAAGTATGATTGGACAATTTCTTTTGAATTGAAGATATTTTTCGTTGCATGGTTTAATGCACAAATAATTTTTTGGGATGAATTATGTGTGTGTTTTGAATTAACAATTATGATTAAACGGTTATAATTCTAATTATGATTCAGATTTTCATATTACTGTTACTGCATGGGTTCTACTAAAGTTCCATACATGAATTCTACAAACTTTGGTTCAACATCAATCCCTCTGAAAATGCTCTTACCAATGGCGGAAAACTCAGACAAAGGGGTTTGCCTCTTAAACTGTTCAGATACTGTTCAGAGGTTGGAAACTGCAGATTATATTCAGAGGCAATCAGCGAGCTTTTGGCCTGAGGGTGGAATCAACGTTTAGGATGAGGTTGGAAGCAGCAGAGATTATTCAAAGGCTGAAAGCAGCAGATTGTGTTTAGAGGCTGGAAGCTGCAGAGACTGTGCAGATACTATTCAGAGGTTGGAAACTGCAGTTTGTGTTCAGAGGCTAGAAGCTGCAGAGACTGTTTTGCGGCTGGAAGCCGTAGATTATTCAAACGTATGTTGCAACTGTTGTTTCAGATCGTTAGATTTCAATATCCGGGGAAACACAAGAGATGGACTCAAAGAGAGCAGTGGGCGCAGCGAGGTTTGGGCCACAGTGCTGAGTCGATGAATACAGAGGCGGTGCTGAGCAGATATGGTGCAAATTTAGCAAATTTGAAGCTAAGGGTCTGTATATTAGGATGGTTTCTGTCAGCATTATTTTGTTTCTGAAGTGCCTGGTGATTTTCTGATGGGGGATGGCTATCAATATAAACTCTCCATCACGGGCAACATCATCACAATCCTGCACTTGTGATTCCATCCCACTGAGGCTATAGCATACCATTAGGATTAGGTGGTCCGATTTATTCATAATATCCCGCCCATGCAGGAAGTTTGGCTTCCGCATTGGAAAGAGATGGTGGGATCTTCTTGCTGCTGATGCCTATCCTGATATCCATTGAGGCTTGAAATGGTTTTTCCGGTAGATGGATTGTTCCAATGGTATCCGGTGATATTTCTCTGGAAATTTTCAAATTTTCAGGGGGTCTATGTACATTTATGAGTGGTAGTTGATCGGTTGGGTATGCCGTCAACATAATTTGTACTATCATTGCTGTGGATCTGATTGTCCACATCGGGATTCAATATCCTATCATTATAGTGGACTTTTTTTGGATCTCTTCATCAGTTTTTATATGCTGGCATTATGATCTGATCGGATATTAAACTCATCTGACATTCCCTTTGGCGGGGCTGACCTACGGGGATTTCTGCTGATCCTACGTGGGGTTCGGATGTTCCCCTAGTTCCTTATTATTTGCATACACATCAGCCTCAGCTTGCTGACGTGGGTTCACATCTACAATATACTAATATCTGGACGATTTTGAACACTATGGCTCGGTAGTTGGTATATGGGACGTCCATTTATGGCTGGATGGGCGACTGAAAACTGTGGCTGTATCCTGATTGCGGTGGATTTCCCTATCACATTGGGAATGATGGTGCTCATTTCAATCGAATATGGATCTGTTTTGGGTACGTCATTTTAATTCCGTGACTCTATTCTGTCCGGTATAATCTCTCATTACACTATTCCCCTGGTGAGGTGGACTCGATGTTACATGTAACCATGAATGCTGCCACAAGGACTGCTGAACAATATGAACAAAAGGAATTTGAGTTGGACGCTTCTATTATTGCACAGTCCATTTTTGCGCCTCTAGATTTTCATGTGCGTCATCAGGTAAATCCTGGTGGGAGGAATTTGAAAGGGCCCAAGGATGGTTCGACTTGCAGAGGTAGGCGCAAACAGAATAAGGATCGACTAGCCTGCTTCAAGCCTGCTACAGATATCAAAGAAGTGGTGCTGGAACATGAGGATCTATGGGGGCGGGTCATTAGTTTGCAGAAGCGTGCATTAATTGGGCGCTGG
Organism: Pinus albicaulis; assembly: GCA_034641835.2. Lineage (NCBI taxonomy): Eukaryota > Viridiplantae > Streptophyta > Pinopsida > Pinales > Pinaceae > Pinus > Pinus albicaulis. The sequence continues at coordinate 514,041,902 of CM076578.1, read as the reverse complement.
ATGTTTGCCGATGGACAGGAGATATATATGATTGAATGGGCAAAGAAAGTGTGGAGCCCCATTGTTGGATATGCCCCGAAAGTCAGCTTGCTCCTAAATAATTGGTATAGTATTCACCTTATGAACGAAAAATATGTTGCCTTGATTGTGAACAAGCCATGGGTTCGTGGAAAGAGTTTCGTGCAACTTCTGTCCTGGTACCTCGGTTTTAATCCAATTATGGAGGCTCCTAAGAATAGGACGATGTGGGTAAAGCTCCCGGGCCTTCCGCTGGAGTTCTGGACGGATCAAGTGATAAGGGCCATTGGAAATTCCATTGGATGCACGAAATACATCGACTCTAGCATGCTTGGTGCCAGCGACAAACGCATTGCTTGGTTATTAGTCGAATTGGTCTTCTCTGGAGACTTGCCCGGGGATGTTGATCTCGTTTGGCATTCGAGAAGACACAGGAAAAGGGTGGATTATTGGGGCATTCCTTTCCGCTGCTTGGTTTGTCACAACACTGGCCATTTGAAGGGAAACTGCCCCCGACGGCATTGGGGGCCCCGTAGGGGCAATCACAGGTCTGTTGGTGTAAATTGGGCGCAAACTTCAAATGTACAACGAAATGTCTCCCCATCAGGTATTCCTCCCTTTGTGGTTTCTGGTTTTGATTTATCTGCTAATGATAGTGCACAATGTGGGGAGTTATCTCCACCACACAAGGATTTTATCCCGTCCGATGAATCCGGACTGCCGTCGGCGCCTTCTGATTCTAAAGACAAAAATGTTTTTACTCCCCCGGTGAATTCCGGTTCGCCCATTCATTTAGAAACCGAAGTAAACCTTGGATCCACTATCATAACGAAGGATAAAATGCCTTATGTCTCTATTGCTCCTGCTGACCACCATCAAACCTGCCCCATCTCTGCACCATTATATACCTCCCCATCCATGCCGCCCCTTGAATGCGCATCCCCTTCCCCCTCTCCACATTATATCGAGAATGTGGACTTATCAGACTCACCTAATGTCTCTACTACTCCTGCTGAAAACCATCAAACCTGCCCCACACCTGCTCCATTATATCCCCCCCCCGTCCATGCCTCCACTTGAATGTACATCCTCTCCCCCCTCTCCTCCCTCTCCACATAATGTTGAGAATGCGGACCTATCGGACTCTCCCATAAATTCTGTTGGATGTGATATTGAATCCTTATTAAATAACCCGAACCTTGACTTGGCTGCCCTCACTATTTTTGATAATATCCCTAGGGACCCTGATATTTTCATCTCGCCAGCTTCGGGTTGCAATATTACGGTGAGGAAAAAAATGAAGTTTGCATCCAGACATTTCAGAGAGAGGCCGAAAACAAGATCCCTTTTCCGGGATGAACTCCTTGACCTTAGGGAGGTTCCAATTTATTTTGCTGCTGATCTCAGGGTGCTTGGTGCTGGCGACCCGCCAGGGGTCTCCAAATGACTTTCATTCTCTCCTTCTATTTAAGGGGCATGGGCGAATCCTCTATACTCTTTCGCCTTAATGATTTGCTGAGGGAGACCATGCTGGAGTTATTTTTATTGCATGAGACTTCTTATGATGGTATCATGCCCTTTTTTTTCTGTTTCATCTATATGCCCCGGTTCGTTTGCTGTTATGGTAAATTCCGTGGGCCGTCACAATCCGGATGATATCTTCCTCCTGCAGGCGAGCCAGATTTTATATATACTTTCTTTTACAGGTGCAAGCATGCCAGTTTTTGGATGATACATAATATACAAGCGAGGCTGTTACCCTCTCGTACTCCTTTTCCTGGATGTATACTTCGGATGGGGAATAAGAGCCGGTTTTTCCATCTCAATTCATGCGCGACCATTTCTGTTTCTCTTCTCTTTCTGGACGGAGGTGGCCTTTGTATTCGGACTGAGGTCAAGATACAGGTTTACTCTGGCTCCTAGATAAGTAGTGGCATTATGGACTGTTATTTTTATGGTGCCAATCTTTTTGATATAATTTGTGGACACATCATAATCTTTTTTCCTTCGTCGGTTACTCTCTGCTGGTGTATATGGGGCTTAATATGTTGTATCAGACTGTATCATCTATGCTCTATAATTTTGCGCTATTTGTACAGTGTTGCTATGCACTGTATCATCATGTATATCATGTACTGTTTTGCATATTTTAATATATAAAACAATGTTTTTTTCCCTCTGAAAAAAAATCCTATGCGTATTATAACAGTGCCTTTCGTACCTTGAATGTGAATTTCCAGCTGTAATCTATATACCATTATTTGGCCATCCTCACACATAGGAGAAAGATCTACCACAATCTAAGTATGCTAAGTATTTTTAGGCATCTACTCTTTAGTTATATCAATCAAGATTTGAAGCATGCATTGGAGAAAGAAGTGCATTAATAGCTCTGTAATGTATTGATTAGATTAATTAGGATTAATTAATAAATATTTAGTAAATTCCTAATCAGTAACATGTAATCTATCTACCATGACTATTTGGCCATCCTCAGACATAGGAGGAAGATTTAAAGTATTTCTAGGCATCTACTCTTTAGTTACATCAATCAATATTTGAAGTGTGTATTGGAGAAAGAAATGAATTAATAGATTTGTAATGTATTGATTAGATTAATTGGGATTAATTAACAAATCTTTGATAAATTCTTAATAAGTAACGATTTGGAAAAGTAACCTTTTAGCAATGAAGGAATAACTAGACAAGTAATTAACCAACATTAAGATCTCCCAAAAATAACTAAAGTGCATGACCATTATAAGAGTGGTGATATAACTATCACAAGCTGGGAATTATCATAATGGAGATCATATGAACACCTCCATTTTTCTAACCAAGGGTAGTCCATATACCAGTATATTGAAAGCTGGTTCTTGATCCTTTTGGGTGGTGTATCTTTGTATTGTAAGTCCAAAGCAAAGAGTATTTTTTATTCCACCCTCATCAGTAAAAAAATGTAGTATCAAGTAAATATGTAGCATAACTCCATGAGATCATAGTTTATGAGAAATGTTCTACATGAGATGTAATTATATAAAACTTATCTATAGAAAAAAAAGTTGTGCTAACAAATGAGGCACATGACAAGTGGTATTAGATATTATGCTCAACCCTCGGGCCTAATGGGCTCGTTAAACTAAAATTATGTCACTTGTTTTATGATGACAAAAAAAGGTAGCTTCAAAATCAACCCTCTATGGTGATGATGGAAGAAAAAAGACAAATGTTAATAGCAACAAAATTCTTAATATTATATTTGGTGGTGGATTAAACTACCAAAGGGATCCTTGGAATGGAATTGTTGGAATAGATGCTGAAACAATGGAGGAAATAAAATAAAATAGTAAAGAAACATAAACGGTTCTATTGAACCCATATTTGTAATTAGTTGTAAGTAATGGGTGATCTAGATAAGCCTAATTATAAGTTTGACTAACAAAATGCTAAAAAAATTAGTAATTAGAAAGGTGTAAAAAATTAGTAGTTAGAAAGGGTGTGATCATGGTTTTAAGTCCTACGGATATTCAAGCTAAACTTGGTTACCTTAAAGGGAAAAAGCGGGCCATGATTTTCTTAGTGCCTTTCCATTAAAGTGGATCTAAGTCACAATCCAAACAGGTGACTATCACTCCTTTCCTTGCAGTTATAATTACTTCTTTAAAAAGTCATATTAAAAGGAGTCCTTGCAATACAGAAGCATAAGGAAGTTGGTTCGTGCCAAATCATAGTAGAACAATTTTTTTTTAATGGCAAATGTGCCTAATTAAACGTCGTGATATACTATCTACGGGAATAAGATAAATAAAGTATTATTTCTTAACGTTAGGAGGATGGAAAGGTATGTCATTGGTTGATTTAAATACAAGAAACCATAGAATGGTTGGAATCGAATCTAAATCAATCAAAAGTGGATATGTCAGGCTGGTAATTATTCATACTTACTATCTCGAATAAGGCTGAGAGGTTAGTTCAAGACATAAATTGCAAGTCCTTAAATATTAAGTGAAAAAGCGTGAATATATTACATACGTTTGAAAAAATGTGTGAACTTCAGAATAATTCCTTAACATACATTAGAAACTCATACATAGTTGGTACCTCGGAAGCCAAATTTGATGTACAAAGAAAGGGGCCTCATCTAAATTTTATGTACACAGAAAGGAGCTTGATAATACAGTTAGATTACAAATCAAAATTACTTCCTTAGGAATCAAAATTTCAGTATCACCAAAGATATTATGGACCCATTAAAGATATAGTAACAAAATCAAAACTACATTTCTGCATAATAATGATTTTAGAGTTGAATGTGAGATTTAATAAGAAATGAAAATGTGTATATTAATGAGGAAAGTATGTTAAAAATGTATTTACACTAAAAATGAAGATTGGGATTTGCTAGGAATGCACAATTAAATTATGAGATGAAGGAATCTATAATAAGTGATAACGAGAATTGGAAAAAAATATCGATTTTGAAAACATAGAATCTATTATAAGTTAATATAGGGAACGAGTTAATCAGAGGGGATCATAGAGTACGAAGATCAAATCTTATTAACCACATACAATAGGTATGGAAAAAGGAAAAATCTTGAGCTTAATTAGTATTTATAGTAATACAAGGGAAATAGAACTATTATCAAGAATGGTTAGGAAAACTAGAAAAATTCAAGGAAAATGTGATTTTCTACTAAGAAAGAAAATAGTGGGACTAAGTAATTTTCTAGATTTCGATTAGAAACAAATATACTCTACACAAGAACAAGGACTTTGCCAAAAAAACGTTAAGGGAAATACTATAAAAAGAAACAGAAATTATCAGTGGGATAGAACTAATGAGATATCCATGTGTAGTATTCTCTACTAGAATAATAATTAAAATGATAGTAAATATTAACAAAGAACTGGCAACTTAAATTGATGACAACACAAGAATGGAACCATATCAACACTTTAAAATCAGAAAACAATAGTATTGAAGGAAGAGGTAAAAACAAGTATCATAAAGTGAGAAATGCATATTTTATAGTGGATGAACAATAAAATACAAGTTGACTACAAGTATTAATAATGGTGATCAATTCGGAAAGAACATGGTAGAGGTCACTTGTAGGTTACTGTAATCATAACCTAACAGTTACAAAAGGAAAAACAGTAGATGTGTAAGTAATCAAATTCGTTCATGACAAGAAAAAAATGGGTTAACTAAATAAGATACCATAACAATGAGATTTGCAATACTGGTAACCCAAGGAACTGGATAAACATAAAAGCACTAAACGATAGGGCACATATAAGGATTCCTAAACCGAAATAACTATGTGAATTTGTGATTAAGGCATTGGGAAGAATTAATGAACCAAAAATATCCATAAATGGGTAGACTATAACCATGCCATCAAATGAACTAGGAAATTATGGTAAATCAACATGGTAGTCTATTTAGAGGCAATATCTTAAGCAACAATCTAAGGAAGGGTGCAGTAAAACCATGGAAGGGAATCTACTTATGTAAGCTGGATATAAAACCATAAAGATAAGGCTGTTTGGAATAAATGAAAATTAAAAAGGTACTTCTTAAGTATATGTATTGGTCCCATACTTCAATAAGATGGTGATGAGGAATGATATATATAAAATAAACCCATCATTACAAATTGGTAGGAGTAAGATAGGTACATTTTGGACACTAGGGTATCAAAATTACGGAATCAAAACATGATATAGACAATCCAGAAATTATAAATTAGTGAATGTAAGCAGTAAGATAAGTACATTTTGGACACTGGGGTATCAAAATTACGGAATCAAAACATGATACAGACAATCTAGAAATTATAAATTAGTGAATGTAAGCAGTACAAAGGAAAAATAATTTTTACTCTTTGAATTCTGTAAGAGATTTTACCTATGAACTAAAGGTAATTATGAATAAATGATTTAAAAGAAACCTTTGGCATTTACTTAGTGTTATGTTAATAATACTAACTTTGTTGAAAACCAAGTAGATAAGGTGACTAATGTAGGAAGACTACAAGAAGCAACTATTGGCATGAATACAAATGTACTGGAAGAAAAAACATTTATTCCTACAACTTAGGTGCAGGAGAATTGAAAATGAAGATTCATAGCCAAATATCGGGAAATATTAGACCGTGACTACTCAAACAGTAGTATTGTTGCATTAAAATTTTGAAATCCCTTGTTGTAAGCTTATATTTATGAGGATTACATTTTTTGTCTCGACAAAATTAATTTGAAGTTGCAGATAAAGTCAAGGCAGGTGTTATAATGGAAACATTTGTATTGTTAACCAAAAAAGGCTCTGAATTGGAATTGAGCTGTCGCTCAGGATAAGAAGAGGGAATCTCTTAAACATCGCGAAGGATCTTGTAAAATAAATAAAATTGCATAAAACCAGTAACATTATAATTGCAATGTTATACCAGGATAAATCATCTGGTGGAATTTAGTGCCACTTAAGCTGCAAAAAGATTTGGCTTTGAAATCGAGTCTACAATCAGATAAAGGAGCCATGGAAGAATCTAGCTCCAATATAATTATGTGAGAACTAGATGATGGAAAAAGAAAGCTACCCAACAAGGATGTGTGAACATAAATTGAACATCGAGTACAGTGTTAATAAAAGGGGAGGAGTATGTAATATCCCTCTGATACTAGAATATTGTTTTAAATTAAGATGCGTCGAACGATGAAAAGGCCATGAAAAGGATTAAAATTATGTAAATGAATATTTATTAATAAATAAATTAAATGAGATGCAGATGACTAGGAATGAGACACCTAAAAATGAGAGTCTTTCCAAACAAAACCTCATTGGTGAATGAGATTGGATAGTTCCTTCATGATAAGAATTCTAGATAAAATTCTATATAAGCTTAATGGATAGGAGATAAAGATCCATTAAATATCTTAGCTGGGGAAATATGATAAGCTTAGAAAATCCTAAAAGCACCGCAAGAGAGAAAGGCGAGATTTTATGGAAAAAGCCTAGGAAAGTGGATAAAAAGTTCCACAAAAGAGGGAGGCCGCTAATGGAAAATTTATCATGAAGGTAGGGTAATAAATACCCATTAAAGGAAAAAATCAGGGGTATTTCATTCCAGAGGCAAGTATTCTCACCTCGTGGGTGAGTTGGAGGAGATCGGTTCTAAGGTTGGGTGGTGGTGTGCAATTCCCAAGTGGTTTCTCATCAACAATTCGACTTTGAATTCATTATGCAATTCTAGTTTGAATTCATTTTACAATTCTAGTCTGAACTAATTATGCAATTCTGGTTTGCATAAATTGTGTTATGTGTTGTGATTTTCTTGTGTTCACCTACTATCATGTTATATGTTGTTTATTATACGTTATTAGTTATTATCACATGAATAGATATAAACGTCATCTCCTTAGAGATAAATAAAAGGATAACAGAAAGCGTGGTAACCCTGAATGGAAATTTAAATGAAGGAATTAATTAATTTTTAGTAACTTCTTCACTGCACTAGTATAATTCTGTATTTATGATGTGTTTCATATGTAACTAGATTACAATTTTTAAGATGCTGGAGTATCGAACCTCTGTAGAGATATAATATCAATGGGTTACGAAGACTACCTAGAGTAGAGCAGTAATGTATTAGATGGGCTGGAAATTAATATGTATTCCTATGAAGATCCTTTTGCAATATTCTTAAGGTCATCTGGTGGGCTCATGCTTTTCAAATTCATTAAAATTCAATCCGTTGACAAGTTTTCATGGGAGTTGCCTTTCAGTAATTTTCCCTTCTTGCTCATGAGCAAGCACTTGTGGAGAATTCAACTAGCAGACAAAATGCTTACATGGTTGCATTGGTTGTTCCATTTCACTTGATCAGGTGATATATAGATCAATTAAAGTAGGTGTGATGAATAATTTTAATTCTCGACTTATTTCTTTAGTAGTATCTTCTAGTAAAGTTTTCAGTTAGTCTATAGTTCAGTTTGTCAATTAGTTTATCATGCCAAGTTTTCAGTATTCAGTTTGGTTTTTAAATTTTGACTCGATGCCCAATGGTAAGGCTACTTGGTCTACAGTGTTCTTGACACCTCCAAGGAGATGTCATCCCCAGTTGAAGCCAATGTTAGTGTCAGTATTTACATGCTATCACCAGTGATCAAATGGGCTCTTATCATGTCTTGTTATGGTCTCATAGTCAATTATTTTGATTTCATTAGGTTTTCAAGAAAAAATTTGGTCACTCGGTAATAGGTCTAGGACTATTTTCACTCCTCCCAAAATTTTCAAAATGAGTGTACCATAATTGAAACATCATCAAATCACTTCAATCACCATCATGATTTCATTCAGTTTAGTGTCTCCATTAGGTCATTAGGGTTTCAGTCACCAAAACTATCATTTAATGCATACAATTTGGAAAAATGGAGGAGTGGTAATAGAAAATTTTATTCAATAATGTTTCTATATGTAATACGTACTTCATGTTCCTAAAGCTACAGTTCAAGTTTTCAAAGAGATTCAGGGTTCCAAAGAAAACTACAAAAGTTCAAGGCTACAAAATGTCCAAGGTTACAAAGTTCAAAAGTGAAAGTCATGATTGAAAAAGACATGAGGGGATCATCGAATCATTTCATATTTATAAAAGGGCCAAAAAGAAACAAACATATTTCATTTTCACTCTCATTACCTCTCATCATCGAGCTCATCACTCATTTGGTGAGAAAAACACATTTTTCACTCAAACTGGAGAAAATTTGAAGGCTTTATGCATACAGACACTGCACTACGCTTCTGGAGGAAGGCACTGCGCGTAGGAAGACTGTTCTCCACATAGGTGCTGTGCACTGGTGGCTTACGGTGTGCAAGGGGAAGAGTTGCCCAAACTTGCCATTTCACCACCAAATTCAGTTTTTAAGAGCTCCACTCCAGATTTTTCACTCTCCAAGATTTATAACAAGTAAGTTTACACATTTTCATGCCCTCCTTTACTTTGAATTCCAAGAAATTGATCACAAACTTAGTCTCCTAGGGTTTGCATGAATTTCATGGTGTTGGTCTCCAAAAGATAAATTGCTTCTTTAAATCCTAATTTCCTGGTCCCTACATCTCAGTTTACAGTTTATAAATCACGTCCATCCATCACAAAGCCATTTCCCTTCATTTTATATCATTTCCCTACAAACCCTAAATCTAACCTATGTCTTTCTAGGGTAAGACCATGTTTAGGATTTTTCAACCTTCTCCCCTCAATAATTTCCCAAATTTCTTGCTTCCCTAATTCACTAAACTCATTCCCTATCCCCCTAAATTTCCTTAAAAATGTAGGCAGCTTCCAAGTCCATCATACCACCTCATTCCTTCATAGCAGAAAACTTCATTGTTTTTGCTTTTATATCATCTAGATTTCATCATGGTAGCGGATTATTCACCATCAGAAAAAAAAAAAAAAAAAAAAAAAAAAAAAAAAAAAAAGGGGGGAAGATACTGAGGTATGAGCCCTCAAATTGTAGTGAAATCACTACCTCACCATTGATTAGAAAGTGCTTTGAAGATGTCAATGCATAGGGTTTTTTCAAAGAGTGGAGGAGGTAGGTTTTCATGAGCAGCTTACAGATTTGTATGCCACCAATTTGAAGGGAGAAAAGGTCACCATAGCAGGGATTGATTTCACATTTTCAGTAGATTTTATCTCTCTTGCTATAGGAATACCAAATCATGGTGAATATTGGTTCAAAGGCATGAACTTAGACCTTGAGCAGTACAAACCATACATAAAATCACAGTAAAAAGAGGCTCATTCACATATTCTTCCATTCAAATACTTGTTGGAGAGGTATGCACCATTGATGAAGGTTGTGATGAAAATTTTCACATGCGAGGGAAATTTCTTGTATAGAAGTGTGATCAAGATGTATGAAAAGGTACACATCAAAAACACTGAGAATTACCCTAGCATATTTCACCACAGCTTGGTGAAGGTCATAGTTCTCCATAAGTTGGCAGAGAAGAACATGACAAGGGACACCTTGATTGAGGCAGCCTTACAAATGCGCACAACCACTACACCAACCCAGTAGCAAAACATATCACTTGCCATGTCAGCACACCCTATGGAGGTGGGATCATCAATAAAAATTGCTAAAGTTTCAAAGAGGCCTAGGCCTGAGATTTCTCACACCTATCAGAGAGGCAGGAGGCTTGTGTTTGCTGCTCAAATTAAGGAAGGGGCCAAGTCTAATTCACCAGAACAAGTATCACGATCAGCACAACATGAGACATCTATGCATGATGAGGAGGAACATGATTTTGACCTAGTAGACTTGGAAGCTATTGATGAGAATAAGAACCTAGAGAGGGTTATCAAGGACAAGGATTCTCAGATAAAAGAGCTCCAAGACAACTTGGCAAGGGGAAAGTTTGTCATTTCATTTCTAGAGCAAGAAAACTAATAACTGAAGGACAAATAATTGGTTTTGGAGAAAAGGCAGTTTGAGGCAAGAAATCATGATGAGAAACGAAAAGAAGTGGCTGAGAATGATGAACATGATGAGCATGAACATCAGGTGTAGAGGAAGAGGCCAAGAACCATGGGTCTCAAAAGGCATCGCAGAAGGAAAATAAGCAGAACCCTAGAGATGAAGAACTCAATTTTGAAGATAGAATTGCAAATGAGATCAATGAGAACATGGATTTTTGGCTTGAAAAGGTCAAAATCCATTTGGAGAAGCTCCTTTAAAAGTCCAATAGGTAAAATCAGATTTTGAGGCACATGGCTGACCATTACCACACAAGAAACAAAATTTGCAATGTCAAGGTCAAGCAATTGCAAGATAAGCTCAAGGAAATCCTAATCAGCCAAAATGAGAAGGGTAAGTTAGATATTCTTTCTAATGTCTCCATGATAGCATAACATACCTCATTTTCCACTTCTGGACCAATTTTGGGAAGATTTGGAGCAGTTTTTGTTTTTGGTGAAATTTGGTGTAAATTTGTAGAATTCAAAAATTTCACTACGTCTAGAAGTGCAGCGCCTTTGCGCTGCAGTTTTTCCTCGGGGCTCCAAATGAAAAATGGTTGAAATTTGTAGATAACTGATGGCCTCCTCTCAAAACCCATTTCTTCATATTTTTTTATTGAGGGCTAAGATTTTGAGAAAAGTGAGAAAAAAGGGGTCAAAAACCAACATTCTACCCCTCTTTTTGACTAGCGATGTGCTTGTGGAGACACCTTGGGAGAGTTTTTGAAGGTCTTCCCAAGGGCCATTTAAAAAAATTCAAGATGTTATGGAAACTAGACATATAAGGCTAGTTTAATGTTATTTTATATTTCAATTTTAAATTCAAGAAGGTGCCTAAATATGGCCTCCAAGATAGCGCTATGCTTCTGCAATTTTCAGAGATTTTATTTAAAATTTTCACTGTGTAATTTTCTCCAATTTATAGTTTGACTTTTGTAAAATTCAAAAGATGAAAGTAGATGAATTTAAAAGTAAAAATGTAAATGTAAATGGAAAAAATGGAGTTGAATAGGTGTCTTGTCCTCCATTTATTGCTTTGAGGATATGTCTCTTGATGGTTAGATAAAGGAGGAATTTGTTGTGTAACCTCCCTAGTGTGCAACATACTTCAAATAGATGCATTCATATGACTTCCTTGCTGGAAAATTCGACCTCCAAGGGAAAATTTTGACATCAATGGATATATGAGGCCTCTTGTAATCATTTTCAATGGTTGGATGTTGTGGAATTTAGCTTGGAACACTAGTGTATTTTTTTATTTTGGCAAGAACTAATAGACAAAGTTTGCAACTATTGAGGTGGGATTCATTTTTTATGTTCTTTAGCAGTGTTTCTTCTTTTGTAATCATATGTTTGAATGTATTGTACCTTCCATATTCATGTCCATGTCTTATGTGATTGATTTCTAAGTTTGATAAGAAGAATTCATTGATTCAATGCTCTGTTTTGGAGAAGTTTTCACATTTATGTTCATTTTCTTCTGATATAAACGAATTCATGTATTCATGCTCATTTTGAAACAATATCAATCTACCATATTCAACAATATACCTCTAAAGTGCTAAAGTGTGTGCCTACCTTTCCCCATTACATCTCTGCAAATCTGATTTTCAAAGCCCTGACCTAGTCTTTCCTAGACCTAATTCACCATCCAGCATAAACCTTCAAAACAACCAAACCCTAATCTGCATACCTAGCCTAAAATCCTCATCCCATAGTCAATCTTTGGCTGTGATCTCATTGAGAGAGCCCTCTTAGCCTAGTTGGGCTAGCTACTAGGTCAAAGTGTATGTGGTTACCTTTACTGGTCTCCTTCACAACCTTCATAGAACTGGTTGAGTGCTAACACCATCTAAAGGTGTCAGTCATAAATTTGCTTATTGTTACTCCAAAGTTGCTTACAAATATTTCAGAAGTTTTCTCACTATTATTCCAAAGTTTCTTACTATTATTTCAATTTTTTTCTTACTGTTATCTCAAAAGTTCTTGATTACTATTATATCATAATATTTTATTAATAGCTCTGAAATTTTAAATTACTATTGTAATTATTTATTTTTAATTTATGTGGTTTGGGATTCTATTCACATGTAACATAATATAGAAGCAAACTCTGTAATAATCTTTTTTCAGATGTACGGTGGAGATTTTATTAGTAAATGTGTACTATGGATAGTAGAGATTGTTCTTTAATTGTTAAAAATAACGAATATTATTGTGGTTTTGCTATTCTCGTTGCATGTGGTATCTTTATAAGCATATATATCTTTGAGATTTTTTTATTTCCTTATTTTTTTATATCTTCCTAAATGCACAGATATACCATTTCTACAATCCTAAACTGTAAGAGGGACGTTGGACTGAACAATGGGAACTTGAAAGAGTGGTAATTTATTTGGATGAATGTAATCTACAGAAGGCATGAATGTATAGAAGGATGGAGAAAAGGAAGATAAAATATTGATTAGGAAAAGAAATATTATGCCCATGCAAGTTGTGTATAGCCATGATTTGGAAAATGGAGAGGGGAGTTAAAGGGATATCCTGATGATGCTACCTGTAGGTGGCATTGGATGTACAAAGTGAGATATATCGACAAAACCCACTGTAATGTAGCCGGCGAGTAAAAGCTATAGGTGTTAGGATCATAGAAATTCTGGATTTAATGCCAAAATATACGATGTCTCATCCTTAGGCCTAGAGTCAATTCCATTACAGATACACATGTAATCCCATAAATGACTAAGGCAAGTAAAGAGAAAAATATTAATTACTTAGTAGTGGCATTAGTTCCTGAATCTTGACAAAAGTAATAATTGAATTTAGCACGATTTGGGAAATACAAGCTGAAATGTGCATGCAGCTGCTAAAGAGACTTTAAGTGAGGAAATCTTGACCAAAACAAAAATACATGGAACTATACTATATAAATAGAGATCCATGAATGTAAATTCCACACATTAGGAGAAGAGGAAGTAGTATAATAATTAACGAAGGGGCATACCATCTACCATTCGAATTTGTAACCATTATAATTCAGTATTTCTATGTGTATAAACAACTTGTAAATTAAAGAGCAGAATACAAGCCAATTACAGTAGAGACTATTTCCTTATTGTGTTTAGATTAAACATATATATTGAATATGATAACTATGGAAAGAGCGCATTCAAATATTTCATTTGAATTTGAATTGGAGCGTAAGATTCCAAAACATTGAGTTAAAACACCATTGCAATGAAAAAGTCGAATTAATAAAAATCTAATAGAATGAATACATGTATCAAAACCAATATAAATAATTATCAAAGAGAGGAACCGAGCAATGCATTAAATCACAAATTGTAACTCACAAAAGTAACAACATATTCATGAAAAGAGAAAACATAGTTATGTTATCACAACGAAATTCAATATAAACTTATAATTATGAAGGGGGAGGAGGAATCCTTGTCCATATAGTATTGATAAAACGATTAAACCCTACAAAGTGCCACTTGAACTAGTTTGTATGACAACCTTAAATTGCATAAAACAAACATGAAACACCAATATTTTGTCCCTAAAATTTGAGCACATGATATAATTATACAAAACCAAGAACTGGTGGAACATTCGAAGTGGAACCCCACACTCCAACAATTTTCTACAATAAATTAAACCCTAGTATGGCACTATAACTGGGAAAGTGCAAAAAAATCTTTGTTAGAGGAGGTATTGGAGTTACCCGCCTAGAGAAAAGGATGTTATAAGAGCATGCAAATAAATTGGCGAGAAGGGAGTGTTGACAGAACCCACGTGAGTGCTGTGAGCATACCTGTGTGGGAAAAAATTAGAGATAAGCGAGAAGAATGGTTTAAAATCAGGAAATTTGGAGTTGGAAAATCATTAGGGGAATTTTGAGGTCTAAAATGGGCCTCCTAAGAAAATGTAAAACCAAAATAAAATTTATAAGAACCAATAGGATTCAAGATGATGATGTCAACCATGGGATATGATTCACCATTTTTGGAGTAAAACAAGTAAAAAGATTAAAAATTAATAAAATAATAAAACTACTTTTTCAACTCGTATTTTCAACTTATCTCCCTAAGGGTTTACTCAAATTTCGAGTGAGAATACTCGCTGGATGCAAAATTTAATTCCTCATCCAAGGAGAACCCATGTTGCATACTTTTGATAGACCCTGCTACACGAAAAATGAGAAATACATAAAAAACGTGATTGCATTCACATTTTTTTTTATGTATTTCTCATTTTTTGTGTATTAAAGTCCATGAAAAGTATGAAACATGGGTACTCCTTGGATGATGAATTAAATTTTGCATCCAAAAAGTATTCCCGCTCAAAATTTGAGTAAAACCTTAGGGAGATAAGTTATAAATATGAGTTGAAAAAGTAGTTTTTTCTTTTTTCCCTCTAACATTTGATGATGTAATCAAATATTATTTTATTATTTCCACTATTATTTTATAATTTCCTTAGGAGGCCCATTTTTAGACCTCAGAATTCCCCTAATGTGAGTCTTGAGCTTAATTAAAAAATATATAATCACATTGATACCGGATTAGAGGTTTACCTGAAATTTTCACGAACCATGTCTCCATTTCTTGTACCCAAGTGATGATGGTCAAAATCCAACCAAAAGGAAAACACAGGGTTATTACTTTATAAGGTAATTTTAAAGAAAAGGTAAAATTATTTGATGAATAAGTAGTAAATTGAAACAATTACTCACCTCAGATGCACTGTATTATTGAAAGCACCAAACTTAGAATCCTGGGTATAGTCACTGAATTACATAGCGATTCAGAGCCTTGATACACTTCACAAATCAAATTATGGAGGCCATTACCATAAGCAAGGGGACAAACAAACTCCCATTTCTCTGGAATATTTTGGCCTTGAGCTAATGTGGCCATAAACCCTAAAGTATCCATCATTTCCCACGAAGCCTCCCTCTTCTAGTACACACATAAAAAAATAATTATACATCTTAGTTTATAACGCTCTCAGTTAAGGAAAAAAATTAGCCATGAAGAACTTGTGAAATACATTACCTGAGATGTGAGTTGATCTATCGAGGTAGGCGAGCAAGCATAGAAGGAACTATGTTGTGGTGGCCGCCAAGGAAGGCACCTCTCCCTAGTGCAAAGGCATTGTCGCTTGCGGTGGGATAGACGATCGAATGAGGAAAGGAAAATCGAGTGAACAATTACGGTTGTAACCAAGTAAATATATTACACCATTGATGAGGGATAGCAACTTGTGAACCATTAATTACCATAGTGTTCTCATCGAAGTCCATTTGCTAGGTCACACACTGTTAGTATCACAGTTGGTCATAAGAATTACAGGGTATCTCTATCCTCGGATCTTAGTTTTTTATGGTTCTGGGTCATCCACAAACCCACACTTCATCGAAGTCCATTTTCTAGGCCGCACACTATCAGTATCACAGTTGGTCACAAGCATTACAGGGTATCTCTATCCTTGGATCTTTGTTCATCACGGTTATGGGTTAACCACACAAAACCCTTCTCTTCAAGGCTCTTCATATTCAAAAAAGGTTTCTCAGGATGGAAATTCACGCAATCGGGACCATTGCTTCTTAAGGAGGGAGGAACGATCCGAATGGAAAATGGCATCCACCCATGGTATTCATCCACCCATTTTATCCATCCACCCATGGAATTTACCCATGGTATTGACATCGACCCATGGTATTTATCCATGGTTGGAATTTACCCATGGTATTGTAAATGGCATCCACCCATGGTATTTACCCATGGTATTGTAAGTGAGATCCACCCATGCTATTTACCCACCCATGGAATTTACCTGTGGTATTGTAACAAAAAAAGGCTATAAACAACAAGTTTTTCTTTTTTCTTTTTTATGGCATTCTAATTTTGCAGAGCTTGTCAGATCCATTTCAATTTTTTAGATCTTGGGGGCCTCCCCCCAAGATTCGGATCACCAGATTAACTTCTACTGAATAAAGAAACCCTCATATCTCTTGCACCGATTTTCCAGCATTGGGTTTTTTCAGGGACATTTGTCCAAAAATAACGGTGCCCTGTGTGTGTTATCTCTCTTTCTCAGTTTACTATTTTCAAATATAATTTAAGTAAGTGAAGGATTCTTCAGTTACTGCTTCAAAGTTTTCAGAAATAATATGCAAAATAAATTTTTAAATATAGTTTACTAGTAGGAGAAGTAATTTAGTTTGTTGCAGTAGGATTCCAGATCTAGGACTTGGAATTTCACATGGTATCAAATTGTTGATTCTGAAACATGATAAGCATATCCAACATTGAGATGGAGGTTGAAGAGAAGAAAAAAGCAGAAATTCGAATCCCTATAGGGATTGCGGAGTCCAGGCCATAAGGGTTGAATTTTCTGGGAAAGTCTCTCTCTGAGTGAGTCAACAAAGAGGTAAGACTTCCAGATTAGAATTTTTCCAAGCGAGAGGGAGAAGTGCAGAGCCTTAGTGCAAATATGGTGGGACACAGTTTCTGTAGGCATATTTTTTTTTTGCTGGGTGGAAAGTCATCAGAAGAGGAAGAATGAGCACAAAGAGGGAATTTTCTTCCCTAAGAGGTTCCTAGCCAAGGAATTTCATTTTTCGAAGATTTGAGCAGCAGATCTGGGTAGCAGATCTACAAAATTGACAAGAAGTGTGTAATCTTGTCCAATTCTATGTAGAGGGGGAAGAAGAGGAGTAGATTAGAAATTATTGACGACCATGGAAGCTCACGGGGTTAGAGATCAGGGTCGGTTGGAGGGATCCTCGTACTACATGACCTAGAAGGAAATAATATCTTGTCTTCTAGATGAGTATGATCTCAAGCTCTTCATGGATAACGCAGCAACTATCCCTATAGATCTAGATCCGTTGAAGAAGTACAAGGCTGATATGGCAAAGGAAAAAAGGTTTCTCCTAGATGGAGTCAAATATCACATAGTGTCCCATATAGCCAAAAAATATATTGTTAGGATGATGTGGGAAGCCTTGGCCACACTATATGAAGGATCTTACGAGAAAAAAAATATGTACTTAGATCAGCAACTGAGGATGGCGTAGATGTGGAAAGAGGAGCCCATTATTCCATTCCTAACTAGACTTTAGGAGATTCATGATCAACTAGTAGTCGTGGGGTCTAAACCCCTTCTCTTACACCGATGGTGATACTGGCTCTTAACGTAGTCATTGAAGATTGGCAGGTGTTCGTCCAGAGTATCCTAGGTAGAGAAACCTTGACAGGCTAGGAAGAGATGTGGGCTGCTCTTCAACAAGAAGAGATAAGGAGAGACTTGGTCAATTGAAAAATTTATGGCGGCAGTGGTAGTGGATAGAAAGTGAAGCAGGAGGAGGAATAAAATACAACCCTTGCATCCAAAGGGTATAAGGAGAAATGAAGACATAAGAAAGACATCTCGAAGATCAATTTCTCCAAGTGTGGTGAACTTCGTCACTACACTACCTAGTTTCCTTTGAGGAAAAAGTATAAGGATGAGAAGCACGATATAAAGTTTGCGACCACAAATATCGATGAGTATGAGTACACCATGAGTGCCCACACATCTCCAGGAGGGATATTGGGCGACATTGAATTGTAAGTTCGCAAGAAATTCAGTTGGGCAAGATCCTTGAGGAGTCCACCTCTTAGATGATGACCTTGCTACAGGTGCCCATGGTCAGCAGTTGTAGGCTCGAGGAGTTTTTAGTCAGTGCAAAGGAGTGCAGAAACGACAGATGCAATGGTTAACAATGTTAAACATCTGAGAAGCACAGAGCAGAGTTGCAACAACATAGAGGGACGCAGTGCAGATCAGTGCTTCAGAGGGACAGTGTGGGACTAGAAACAGTTAGTGTTTCAACATCGAGATGCATCCTGAACACGTTCAAAATTTTGGATGTTTTTCAGTTGCTTCTCTTAGCAGCTAAGTTGCAGTGCAAAGTTAGTAGTGGCAGTGCTAGCAATAGACGCAACATTTGAGAGGGAATTGTAGTACAGATGAAGTGTTGATCATCGATGGGTCAGCACCAATACAGTTGCAGTATCAGAGCAGTGGTTGGTGGATGAAATGTTAGACATTATTAGCGCAGAAGGAGATTCTTAAGAGTCAGGGCAGTGTGCAGCAAGGCATATCTATTAGAGCACATTCCTTGCGAAGATGGAGAGTTGATTTTGGGTAGCATCAGAGGTGCTCTAAGTCTCAAACTTTTTGGAGAGGCTTAGATACATGCATTATAGATAACCCAGAAATTATTTTCAGAAATTCCACCCAGAAACAATTTTATTTGAAAAATTAATTATTTTTAATGAGGACCGTAAGTCTAACTTAGCAAATTAAAATAATTAATGGGTATTAATTTAAACTATGGGTGAAACTTCTAGAAAAAGCATATTAAGTATAAATGTAAGCTTAGCTGTTTATTGGAGTTCTAAGATTGGCCGTTGAAGTCTGAACGAGAAGTATATTAAGGAAGGCTTGAGTTTCGTTTGTAAAATACACTGAGAGGATCAATTGATTGAATTCTTTAGTGAGTAGTGATCATGAAGAAATTTTGATCTAAGTGATTCTTGAGCACAGTTGAGGGGTAGAGACAATTTTGGCTGGAGGATCTTCTTCGGGGCCAAGTATCATTAGCAGAGAGACAGAGAAAGATGAAGAGGAGGTAACACAGAGCCCAGAGAGGGTGACACAACACCCAGAAGGGGTGACACATGGCCACGCAGACCACACATAGAGGCATCACAATTTCTCAACAGAAGTCTTAGTTTCAACTAGGAAATCAAGATTATGAGCCGGGAGGTTTAGGATTGAGTTTCTCGAGAGATTAAAGATCATGCAGAGGAGGTGACGCAGTTCCATAGTTGTCCCCATGCAGGCCTGCACAGATACTGCGTAGAGGTAGTGTAGAGGCTGTTGGGGTTTCGTTAGTTTAGCTACCAGATCAATCGAGACTTGTAGAGTGAGGTAAAATCAATATTTTTTCTTTGTCAGTATTCTATGTAACTGATTTTTCCGGTGAGACAATTAGAGAGGTATCCAAATTAACTGCTGCTTAATATTAAAACCCTCAGAGCTACTGCACTGATATTATCGCATTGGGTTTTTCCGGGGACATTTGTCAACAAATAACAGTGTTTTTTGTGTGTTATTTCTCTTTCTTAGTTTACTTTTTTCACATATAATTTAATTAAGTGAAGGCTGCTTCTGTAATTGCTTCAATGTTTTCAAAATTAATGTGCAAAATAACTTGTTAAATGTAATTTATAAGTAGGTGACGTAGTTCAGTTTGTTGCAGTAGGATTCTAGATCTAAGACTTGGAATTTTCACAATGGGCACACTTTAATAACATACATGGCAAGAAAACACGAAATGGGCATGATAATTTTCTCAAAATTTGTAATAGGTAACAAGGCTTTGTAAAGTGAAATCTCACACACAACGAAGTAGTCACACTTGACCCTAGTGAATTAATTGAAACAATTAAATTGAGGAGTTTACAAGTTAAAATTCCTAATAGCTAATAAATTTTGTGTTACAATATTGCATTAGAGGGCATGAAAAATCTAGTAATCTATTTACCTATACTCTACGAATGGTGGTTGTTCCAGGTCTGTAGCACGTTCACAGAGCCAATGTCTTATGGCTAGAGAGAAAACCCACACTAGTGTGGAGCTGCCCAAAACTAATTCAACCAGAAACCTTGAATAAGAGATGACAGGAAGGTAGAAACCCCACCATCGTGACAACATTCCAGAAGCACTGGAAAAAAACCTCACCTGCGTAAGGGAGTTCTAGAGTAAACGAAGCCAAATGATGAATATCCTCAGAGTATACGCTATAGTCTGTTAGGGTTTAGGAGGATGTCAATCTGCACAGTTGATTAGAATGAATATATCTCCATCATTCATTTGGACAATACTTCGCCTATGTGCTGTCATGTGAACCCAAAGAGGTGTCAACCAGGTATTTGACACATGTACGGTGCCCTCATGGGCGCACAAGGGACCGTATACTAAGTAAAAGGTGGGTGACATTTAAACAATTAATGTATAGTTATGATATCATAAGTTGAATTGAGACGTTAATACAACCTTGGACAAAAGGGGTTATCATATGCGCCAGATTGTGATGCGCCCAAATGATATGGAAGAACAATATGTTAATAAATTTAATAAATTCAAGAACGATCCGAGTGTACATATAAATTAAGATCAACCTTTTATGACCATGGTGAATCAATGAAGAACATCATAACATTCGATTATGATGCTGAATTCACCTTGAAAGGTTGATTAATATAGACAGTGAAATCTTGTCAAATATACAAGGAGACTTTAGTGAGGGGCACAACCTTTATAGTATTATGTACCTTCTCTCATGCACATTTGAACCTTATAATAAACCAACATTGAGATCTCCCATAAATATAAGCCTAATAGTTGATCTGTTGACCAATGTATGGGGGATGACATGGTATAATAACCAAAGTGTGTGACCATTGTAAGAGTGGTGATATAACGATCAGAAGGTGAGAATGATCATAATGGACATCATATGAACACTTAGATCTATAAAACCAAGGGTAGTCCATATACTAGTATATTGAAAGTTAGTTCTTGATCCTTTTGGGTGGTGTACCTTTGCATTGTAAGTACAAAGAAAATCAAAGCAAAGAGTATTGTTTATTCAACCCTCATCAGTAAATCTGTAGGGTCAAGTAAATATGTAGCATAACTCCAGGAGATCACATTTTATGAGAAATGTTGTACATGGAATGTAATTATAGAAAAATGATCTATATAAAAATAAATAGTGCTAACAAACGACGCACATGACAAAAGTGTAGTGGAAGCACTTTACACCTGAGGAGGTTACTTGGGAGTGGGAAGATAAAATGAAAGAAGCCTGCCCAACATTGTTTCGGTAGGAGGCAATGAAATAATAAACACTGAGGACAATGTTATTTTCGAGAGGGGGAAGATGTAATACCCCTTTGTTGTTAGGGAAATAATTTTATTTTGCATTTGGTTATTTTTATTATGTTGGCTACTGAGTGAGGATGAACTAGATTTGAGGAAAATTGATGTAATTAAATAAATAAATTTGATGAATAAATATGGAATTTTTTGGGAAAATAAACGCTTGAGTAAAATATGATTTCCAAATATGAAAAATCAATAGGGTGGATCAGATTATGATAAAGTTCCTTAAAATACTCAGTCGAAGAGAATACAGAGGAAACGACTGCGAGAGAGAAAATCAAGCTTTAAATGAAAAAAAAAGCCTAGGCTAAAGAGTGAGCAGATCCCTAAAAGGTGGGACACCGTGAAGGAAAAAATATGTTGGGAAACAATGTTAAAAATACATTATGTGGAATTAGAGGGGGTTGTGAATTCCATGCAAGAGCATATTGGCTCGAGGGGAACTAGAGGTTGGTTCAAGGTTGGGTGGATAAGTGTTTTCCTAGATGAATTTTTCCAACTAAAGGTGTCGGTAAGAATTTTTATTACTGTTATTCCAAAGTTGCTTACAATTATTTCAGAAGTTTTCTCACTATTATTCCAAAGCTTCTTACTATTATTTCAAAAGTTTGCTTATTGTTATCTTAAAAGTTATTGATTACTGTTATATCATAATATTTTATTAATACCTTTGAAATTTCAAATTACTATTGCAATTATTTATTTTTAATTCTTGTGGTTTGGGATTATATTCACATGTAACATAATATAGCAGCAAACTATGTAACATTAATTTGTTAGATGTACGGCGGAGATTTTATTAGTATATATATATACTATGGATAGTAGATATTTGTTCTTTAATTGTTAAAAATAAGGAAGAGTATTGTGGTTTCATTATTCTCGATGCATGCAGTATTTTGATAAGCAGATTTATCTTTGAGAGTTTTATATTTCCTTATTTTTTTATATTTTCCTAGGCATAGACATACCGTTTCTACAATCCAAAATTGTAAGAGGGACATTGGACTGAACAATGGGAATTGGAAATAGTGGTAATATGTTCAAATGAATGTATTCTACAGAAGGCATCAATGGATAGAAGGATGGAGAAAAGGAATATAAAATATTGATTAGAAAAATAAAGTTTAAATCTTAACTGTGATGATTATGGATGACTATGAATTGATTACGATTCTCTTCTAATATCAAATATAAATATTATGCCCAAGTGAGTTGTGTATAGCTAATATTTAGAAAATGGAGAGGGTAGTTAAAGGGATATCCCGATGATGCTACATGTAGGTCGCATTGAATGTATGTAGTGAGATATATCAATACCCATTGTGATGTAGCAGGCGAGTAAAATCTTTCGCTGTTAGGATCATAGAAAGTGTGGTGAACTTGGTCACTACACTACCCAATTTCCTTTGAGTAAAAAGGATAAGGAAAAGAAGCACGATCTAAAGGTTGCGACTGCAAAGATTGATAAGGATGAGTATGCCATGAGTGCCCACACATCTCGAGGAGGGATATGGGGTGAAATTGAATTGTAAGTTCACAAGAAATTCAATTGGGAAGGATCCTTGAGGAGTCCACCTCTTGGATCATGACCTTGCTATGGGTGCCCATGGTTAGCAGTAGTAGGCTTGAGGAGTTTTCAGTTGGTGCAAAGGATTGCAGCAAGGACAAATGCAGTGTTTAACAACGTTAAAAATTTGAGCAACATAGAGCAGAGTTGTAGCAGCGCAAAGGGGCGCAGTCGAGAGCAGTGCTTCAGAGGGATAACATGGGACTAGCAGCAATTATTGTTTCAACATAAAAATGCGTCCTGAACACTTGTTCAGAATTTTGGATGTTTTTCAGTTGCTTCTCTTAGTATCTAAGTTGTAGTGCAGAGTTAATAGTGGCAATGCTAGAAACAGATGCAACATTTGAGAGGGATTTGTAGTACAGATGAAGTGTTGATCATGGATGGGTCAACAATAGTACAGTTGCAACAATAGATCAGTGGTTGGTGGACGACATGTTAGACATTAGCAGCATAGAGGGAGGTGCTTAAGAGTCAGAGCAGTGTGTAGCAGGGCATATCTCTTAGAGCACATTCCTTGCTAAGAGGGAGTGCTGATTTTGGGTAGCATCAGATGTGCTCTAAGTCTCAAACTTTGTGGAGAGGATTAAACACATTCATTATAGATAACCCAAAAATTGTTTTGCGAAATTCCACCCAGGAACAATTTTACTTGAAAAATTAATTATTTTTAATGAGGACCCTAAGTCTAACTTAGGAAATTAAAATAATTAATGGGTATTAATTTAAACTGTGGGTGAAACTTCTAGAAAAAGAAGATAAAGTCTAAATGTAATCTTAGCCGTTGATTGGAGATCTAAGCTTGGCCGTTGAATTCTCAATGAGAAGTCTATTATGGAAGGCTTGAGGGTTGTTTTTGAAATACACTGAGAGGATCAAGTGATTGAATTCTTTAGTGAGCAGTGCTCATGAAGAACTTTTGATTTAAGTGATTCTTGAGCGCAGTTGAGGGGTAGAGGCAATTTTTGCAGGAGGATCTTCTTTGGGTCCAAGGATCATCAATAGAGAGGAAGAGAGAGATGAAGAGGAAGCAACGCAGAGCCTAGAGAGGGCGACACAACACCAAGAAGGGGTGACACAGGGCCACGCCGGACACACATAGAGGCATCGCAGTTTCTCAGTAGAAGTTTGAGTTTCTGCTGGGAAATCAAGATTCCGAGTCGGGAGGGCTGGGATTGAGTTTCCTAAGGGATAAAAGATCATGTAGAGGAGGTGATGCAATTTCATAGCTGTCCCTATGAAGGCCTAATCAGCTACTGCGTAGAGGCAACGCCGAGGGTGCTGGGGTTTCGTTATTGTAGCTACCAAATCAGTCGAGACTTGCAGAGTGAGGTAAATTCAATATTTTTTCTTTGTTAGTATTCTATGTAACTGATTTTTCCAGAGATACAATCATACAAGTATCCAAATTAACTGATGCTTAATATTAAAACTCTCAGATTTGTTGCATCGATTTTCGAGCATTAGGTTTTTCCGGGGACATTTGTCCAAAAATAATAGTGCCCTCTATGTGTTATTTCTCTTACTGAGTTTAATATTTTCACATATAATTTAATTAAGTGAACGCTGCTTCAATAATTGCTTCAATATTTTCAAAAGTAATATGCAAAATAACTTGTTAAATGTAATTTACAAGTAGGTGAAGTAGTTCAGTTTGTTGCAGTAGGATTCCCGATTTAAGGCTTGGAATTTTCACAATGGGCACACAATAATAGCGTGCCTGGTGAGACAACATGAAATGGGCATGATAATTTGCTCAAAATTTGTAACAAGTAACGAGGCTTTGTAAAGTGAAATCTCAGGCACAACGAAGTAGTCACCCTTGACCCTAGTGAATTAATTGAAACAATTAAATTTAAGAGTTTACAAGTTAAAATTCCTAAAAGATAATAAATTCTGGGTCACAAAAGTGCATTAGAGAGTATGAAGAATCTAGTATTCTATTTACATATACTCTACGGAAGGTGGTTGTTCCAAAGCTATAACACATTCACGGAACCAATGTCTTATGGCTAGAGAGAAAATCCACACTAGTGTGGAGGTGCCCAAAACTAATCCCACTAGAAATCTTGCATAAGAGATGACAGGCAGGTAGAAACCCCACCAGTGCTACTGTGCGACAACATTCCAGAATCACTAGAAGAAACCTCACCTGTGCAGTGGAGCTTTAGAGAAAACAAAGCCAAATGCTGAAGATCCACAAAGTATGCGTTATACCCTGTTAGCATTTAGGAGGTTGTCAATTTGCATAGTTAATTAGAATGAATAGATCTCCATAATTAGTTTGGACAATACTTCACCCATGTGCTGTCATGTGAAACCAAAGAGGTGTCAACCAGGTATTTGGCACAGGTACTGTGCCCACATGGTCAAACAAGGGACCATATTCTAAGTAAAAGGTGGGTGACGTTTAAATAATTAATGTATAGTTATGATATCATAAAGTTGAATTGAGATGTGAATATAACCTTGGACAAAAGGGGTTATCATATGCGCTAGATTGTGATGCGCCCAAACAATGTGGAAGAACAATATCTAATAAATTTAATAAATTCAAGAACGATCCGAGTCTACATATAAATTAAGATCAACCTTTTATGACCGTGGTGAAGCAATGAAGAACATCATAACATTCGATTATGATGCTGAGTACACCTTGAAAGTTTGATTAATATAGACAGTAAAATCTTATGAAATATACAAGGATACTTTTTGAGGGGCGCAACCTTTATAGTATTATGTACCTTCTCTCATGCACATTTTAACCTTATAATAAACCAACATTAAGATCTCCCATAAATATAAGCCTAATAGTCGAACAATTGACCAATGTATGGGAGATGACATGGTATAATAACCAAAGTGTGTGACCATTGTAAGAGTGGTGATATAACGATCAGAAGGTGGGAATTATCATAATGGAGATCATATGAACATATAAAACTATATAACAAAGGGTAGTCTATATACCAGTATATTGAAAGTTAGTTCTTGATCCTTTTGGGTGGTGTACCTTTGTATTGCAAGTACAAAGAAAATCAAAGAAAATATTATTGTTTATTCAACACTCATTAGTAAATTTGTAGGGTCAAGTAAATATGTAGCAAACTTATATATATAAAAAAATAGTGCTAACAAACGAGGCACGTGACAAAAGTGTAGTGGAAGCACTTTACAACTAAGGAGGCTACTTGGGAGTGGGAAGATACAATGAAAGAAGCCCACCCAACATTGTTTCAGTATGAGGCAATGAAATAATAAACACTGAGGACAACATTATTTTTGAGAGGGGGAAGATGTAATACCCCTTTGTTGTTAGGGAAATATTTTATTTTGCATTGGGTTATTTTAGTATGATGGCTATTAAGCGAGGATGAACTTGATTTGAGGAAAATTGATGTAAATAAATAAATAAATTTGATGAATAGAGATGGAAATTTTTGGGAAAAGAAACACTTGAGTAAAATATGATTTCCAAATATGAAAACCAATAGGGTGGATGAGATTATGATAAAGTTCCTTAAAATACTCAGTTGGAGAGAAATACTGAGGAAAGCACTGCGGGAGAGAAAATCAGGCTTTAAAGGAAAAAAAAAGGCTTAGGCTAAAGAGTGAGCAGATACCTAAAAGGCAGGATGCCACAAAGGAAAAAAATATGCTGGGAAACAATGTTAAAAATAAATTATGTGGAATCACAGAGGGATGTGAATTCCATGCAAGAGAATCTTGGCTCGGGGGGAAACATATGTTGGTTCAAGGTTGGGTGGATAAGTGTTTTCCCAGACGTATTTTTCCAGCTAAAGGTGTCGGTCAGAATTATTCTTACTATTATTCCAAAGTTTCTTACAATTATTTCAAAATTTTTCTCATTGTTATTGCAAAGTTGCTTACTGTTATTTCAAAATTTTTCTTACTGTTATCTCAAAAGTTCTTGATTACAATTATATCATAATATTTTATTAGTATATCTGAAATTTCAAATTACTATTGTAATTATTTATTTTTAATTCTTGTGGTTTGGGATTCTATTCACACGTAACATAATATAGCAACAAACTATGTAACAATCATTTGTCAGATGTACGGTGGAGATTATATATATATATATATATATATATATATATATACTCTGGATAATAGATATTTGTTCTTTAATTGTAAAAAATAAGGAAGAGTATTGTGGTTTCATTATTATGGATGCATGGAGTATTTTGATAAGTAGATTTATGTTTGAGAGTTTTATATTTCCTTTATTTTTTTTATATTTTCCTAGATGCCCAGATATACCGTTTGTACAATCCAAAATTTTAAGAGGGACGTTGGAACGAACAATGGGAATTGGAAAGAGTGGTAATCTATTCGGATGAATGTAATCTATAGAAGGCATGAATGGATAGAAGGATGGAGAAAAGGAAGATAAAAGATTGATTAGGAAAATAAAGTTTAAATCTTAAATGCTATGACTATGGCTGATTGTGAATTGATTACAATTGTCTTCTAATATCAAATAGAAATATTATGCCCAAGCAAGTTGTGTATAGCCAAGATTTGGAAAATGGAGAGGGGTGTTAAAGGGATATCTCGATGATGCTACATGTAGGTCACTTTGAATGTACGAAGTGATATATATCAATACCCACTGTGATGTAGAAGATGAGTAAAATCTATTGGTGTTAGGATCATAGAAATTCTGGATTTAATGTTGAAATATATAATGTCTCATCCTTAGGCCTATAGTCAATTCCATTACAGATACACATGTAATCCCATAAACGACTAAGGCGAGAAAAGAGAAAAAAATTAATTACTTAGAAGTGGCATCGGTTTTTGAATCTTGACATAAGTAATAATTGAATTTAGCATGATTTGGGAAATACAAGCCGAAATGTGCATGCGACAACGACTTAAACTATGCATGCAACAACAAAAGAGACTTTAAGTGAGGAAATCCTGACCAAAATAAAAATATATGAAACTATACTCTACAAATAAAAATCCATGAATGTAAATTCCACACATTAAGAGAAGAGGAAGCAGTATAATAATTAATGAAGGGGCATATCATCTACCATTCGAAGTTGTAACCATTATAATTCAGTATTGCTATGTTTATTAGCAACTTGTAAATTAAAGAGCATAATATGAGCCAATTACAGTAGAGACTATTTCCTCATTGTGTTTACATTAAAAATATGTATTGAATATGATAAATATGGAAAGAGCGCATTCAAACATTTCATTTGAATTTGAGTGTAAGATTCCAGAACATTGAGTTAAGCCACCATTGGAACGAAAAATTCAAATTACTAATAATCTAAGAGAATGAATACATGTATCAGAACCAATGTAAATAATTATTAAAGAGAGGAACCGAGCAACGGGTTAGATCATGAATTGAAACTCACAAAATAAACAACATCTTCATGAGAATAAAAAACATAGTTCTGTTATCACAACGAAATTCAATATAAAACTTAATTATGAAGAGGGAGGAGGAACCCTCATTCATATAGTATTGATAAAACGATTAAACCCTACATAGTGCCGTTGGCACTAGTATGTATGACAACCTTAAATTGAATAAAACAAACATGAAACATCATTATTTTGTCCCTAACATTCCAACACATGATATAATTATATAAAACCAAGAACTGGTGGAAAATTTGAAGTGGAACCCCACATTCTAACGAATTTCTATAGGAAATTAAACCGTAGAATAGCACTATGACCGGGAAAGTGAAAGAAAATCTTTGCCAGAGGAGGAATTGGAGTTACCCAGGAGGAGAAAAGGATGCTATAAGAGTATACAAATAAATTAGCGAGAAGGGAGTGTTGACAGAACCCAAGTGAGCGCCGCGAGCATACCTGTGTGGGGAAAATTTAGAGATAAGTGAGAATAATGGTTCAGAATCAAGAAGTTTGGAGTTGGAAAATTGAGTCTTGAGATTAATTAATAAAAATATAATCGCATTGATACCGGATTAAAGGTTTACCTGAAATTTTCACGAACCGTGTCTCCATTTCTTGTACCCAAGGGATGATAGTCAAAATCCAACCAAAAGGAAAATATGGGATTGTTTTTTATAAGGGAATTTCAATGAAAAGATAAAATAGCTTGATGAATAAGTAGTAAACCGAAATAATTACTCACCTCAGATGCACTGTATTATTGAAAGCACCAAACTCAGAATCCCGGGTACAATCACCAAACATAATGATTCCTATCCCTAATACACTTCACCGATCAAATTATGGAGGCCATTACCATAAGCAAGGGGACAAACAAACTCCCGTTTGTTTGGAATATTTTTACCCGGAGCTAATGTGGCCATAAACCCTAAAGCGTCCATCATTTCCCACGAATCCTCTCTCTGCTAGTACACACAGAAAAAAATAATCATACATCTTAGTTTATAATGCTCTCAATTAAGGAAAAACGTTACCCATGAAGAACCTGTGAAATACATTGCCTGAGATGTGAGTTGATTTGTCGAGGTAAGTGAGCAAGCATAGAAGGAACTACGTTGTGGTGGCCTCCAAGGAAGCCACCTCTCACCAGGGCAGAGACGGTGTCACATACGACAGTATAGATGATCGATTGAGGAAAGGAAAAGTCAGTGGATTAGACTATGTTAAAGTTCCTTAAAATATGCAGTTGGAGAGAAATACTTAGGAAAGCATTGTGGGAGAAAAAAATAGGCTTTAAAGGAAAAAAAATCCTAGGCTAAAGAGTGAGCAAATCCTTGAAAGATGGGACGACGTGAAGGAAAAAATATGCCAGGAAACAATGTTAAAAACTAATTATGTGGAATCAGAGGGGGTTGAGAATTCCATGCAAGAGCATCTTGGCTCGTGGGGAACTAGAGGTTGTTTCAAGGTTGGGTGGATAAGTGTTTTCCCAGACACATTTTTCCATCTAAAGGTGCCAGTCATAATTTTTCTTACTGTTATTTCAAAGTTGCTTACAGTTATTTCAAAAGTTTTCTCACTGTTATTCCAACGTTGCTTACTTTTATTTCAAAATTTTGCTTACTGTTATCTCAAAAGTTCTTGATTACTGTTATATCATAATATTTTATTAATAACTCTGAAATTTTAAATTACTATTGTAATTATTTATTTTTAATTTCTATGGTTTGGGATTCTATTCACATGTAACATAATATAGCAACAAACTATGTAACAATCATTTTTAAAATGTATGGTGGAGATTTTATTAGTATACATATATTATGGATAGTAGAGATTGTTATTTATTATAGAGATTAAAAATACGGAATATTATTGTGGTTTTGTTATTCTGGCTGCATGTAGTATTTTGATAAGAAGATCTATCTTTGAGAGTTTTTTATTTCCTTATTTTTTATATCTTCCTAGATGCACAAATATACCATTTCTACAATCCAAAATTGTAAGAGGGACGTTGGACTGAACAATGGTCACTAGAAAGAGTGGTAATCTGTTTGGATGAATGTAATCTACAAAAGGCATGAATGGATAAAAGGATGGAGAAAAGGAAGATAAAATATTGATTAGGAAAATAATTTTAAATATTAACTTCTATGACTATGGCTGATTGTGAATTGATTATGATTCTCTTCTAATATCAAATAAAAATATTATGCCCATGCAAGTTGTGTATAAACAAGATTTGGAAAATGGAGAGGGGAGTTAAAGGGATATCTTGATGATGCTACTTGTAGGTCGCATTGAATGTACACAGTGAGAAATATCAAAACCCACTATGATCTAGCAGGCGAGTAAAATCTATAGGTGCTAGGATCATATAAATTTTGGATTTAATGTTGAAATATACGATGTATCATCCTTAGGCCTAGAGTCAATTCCATTACGGATAAACATGTAATCCCATAAACAATTAAGGCAAGTAAAGAGAAAAAAAATTAATACTTAGTAGTGGCATCGGTTCCTGAATCTTGACAGAAGCAATAATTGAATTTAGCACGATTTGGGAAATACAAGCTGAAATGTGCATGCAACAACGACATAGACTGTGTATGCAACAAGAAAAGAGAATTTAAGTGAGTAAATCTTGACCAAAACAAAAATACATGGAAATATACTCTACAAATATGAGATCCATGAATGTAAATTCCACACATTAGGGGAAGAGGAAGAAGTATAATAATTAACGAAGGGGCATACCAATCTACCACTCGAAGTTGTAACCATTATAATTCAGTATTTCTATGTGTATAAGAAACTTGTAATTTAAAGAGCAGAATACGAGCCAATTATAGTAGAGGCTATTTCCTCATTGTGTTTAGATTAAAACTATGGAAAGAACACATTCAAACATTTCATTTGAATTTGAATCGGAGTGTAAGATTCCATAACATTGATTTACGTGCATTGCAATGAAAAATTGGAATTAATAACAATCTAACAGAATGAATACATGTACCAGAACCAATGTAAATAATTATTAAAGAGAGGAACTGAGCAATGCGTTAAATCAAGAATTGCAACTCACAAGAAAAAACATATTCATGAGAAGAAAAAACATAGTTCTGTTATCACAACGAAATTCAATACAAACCTATAATTATGAAGAGGGAGGAGGACTCCTTGTCCATATAGCATTGATTAAACGATTAAACCCTACACAGTGCCGCTGGCACTAGTCTGTATGAAAACCTTAAATTGAATAAAAAAAACATGAAACACCAGTATTTTGTCCATAACATTCAAGCACACGATATAATTATACAAAGCAAAGAACTGGTGGAACATTTGAAGTGGAACCCCACACTCTAATGATTTTATATAGGAAATTAAACCTCAGTATGGCACTATAACCGTGCAAGTGCAAGACAATATTTGTTAGAGGAGGCATTGGAGTTACCCACCTAGAGAAAAGGACGCTATTAGAGTATGAAAATAAATTTGTGAGAAGGGAGTGTTGATAGAAGCCATGTGAGCACTGCGAGCATACCTGTGTGGGAAAAACTTAGAGACAAGTGAGAAGAATGGTTCAAAATCAGGAAGTTTGGAGTTGGAAAGTTGAGTCTTGAGCTTAATTAACAAAAATATAATCGCATTGACACCAGATTAGAGGTTTACCTGAAATTTTCACGAATTGTGTGTCCATTTCTTGTACCCAAGGGATGACGGTCAAAATCCAACCAAAAGGAAAAGATGGGATTGTTAGTTTATAAGGGAATTTCAAAGAAAAGGTAAAATAGTTTGATGAATAAGTAGTAAACCGAAATAATTACTCACCTCAGATGCACTGTATTACTGAAAGCACCAAACTTAGAATCCTGGATATAGTCACCGAAATATTTTATTTTGCATTTGGTTATTTTTAGTATGTTGGCTATTGAGTGAGGATGAAATGGATTTGAGGAAAAGTGATGTAAATAAATAAATAAATTTGATGAATAGAGATGGAAATTTTTGGGAAAAGAAACACTTGAGTAAAAGATGATTTCCAAATATGAAAAACCAATAGGGTGGATGAGATTATGATAAAGTTCCTTAAAATACTTAGTTGGAGAGAAATACTGAGGAAAGCACCGCGGGAGAGAAAATCAGGCTTTAAGGAAAAAAAAAGCTTAGGCTAAAGAGTGAGTAGATACCTAAAAGGCGGGACACTGTGAAGGAAAAAATATGTTGGGAAACAATGTTAAAAATTCATTATGTGGAATCAGAGGGGGATGTGAATTCCATGCAAGAGAATATTGGCTCGGGGGGAACCAGATGTCGGTTCAAGGTTGGGTGGATAAGTGTTTTTCCAGACACATTTTTATAGCTAAAGGCGTTAGTCAAAATTTTTCTTATTGTTATTCCAAAGTTTCTTACAATTATTTCAGAAGTTTTCTCATTGTTATTGTAAAGTTTCTTACTATTATTTCAAAAGTTTCTTACTGTTATTTCAAAAGTTTGCTTGCTTAATAGTTTGGTTAAATACAAAATATAACTAAGGTAACCCTTTCCATGCCAAGGAGTATGCAATTACAATGTTCATCAATGAACCCTCCCAATTATAATTAAGGGTAGAATGAGAGGGGTAAGATAAACGAGATTAGGATAAGTTTAATATTACCAAGTGTGATGTGTAGTGATGTTAGTATATTTTATGTAAATGAATATATATATATATATATATATATATATATATATATATATATATATATATCCCTGCATCTAGAAGTAACTTGAAATCAAAGGTTAGGAAAAAACGAGAGTCCAAGTCCATGACAAAAGTAATAAATTATCTAAAACCAAATTTGAGAGTAAATATTTAATTAATAACCACTTGAACACAATACTTAATTGTAACCATTTCAACAATAAAATATTTATATACAAATCTTTCGGTGATAATCACATCTAATAAAATTTTTTCGAAGTGTTTTGAACCAGCTAGTGTGGTTCATTATTAGGACAAGATGATAAATCTGCTCTAGGAACCAATTTAAATAGATAAAGGGAGGCTCCAACTAGTCGTTGTGAATAATGACTAATTTGACTGTAATAAGGAAAATAAGAAATTTAATAATATAAAAAATTAATATTTGTATATTAAATAAATAAATACAAATAAAAATTAAAATAATAATATTAATAATAGTAATAATAATTAAAATTATATATAATATACAACTATTAATTTTTTTATATTATTAAATTTCTTATCTTCCTTATTCGAGTCAACTAGCCATTATTCACAATGGCTAGTTGGAGCATCCCTTTATCTATTTAAATTAGTTCCTAAATCAGATTTCTCATCTTGTCTCGATGATGAATTACACTGGCTGGTTCGAAACGCGTCGACAAAATTTGATTAGATGTGATTATCACCAAAATATTTTTATATAAATTCTATGGATCACATAAGCTAAATTCCTAATAAAATATTTAGTTATAACCACTTCAACATAATATTTCATTAATAACCCAAAACAAGAAATTTCCATAAGAATAAACGAGTAATAATTACGTTGTAAAGCATCCCTCTATGAGAACAACTTCCATGGTGTTACTTTGGCAATGTGATGGCCGTGTGATATTTGTGTTAGACGATTAAATTATTTTTGGTCGTTGGTTGCCCTGCTACACCATTCTGCATACAGATGTCTACAAACACTTGTCTACCACCAACATGTGTCATGCTTGGCCCTGCCCACTATCAACTCCAAAATTTACGTTACCTTGACAAGGATTGAATAGCCGATTGAATACCGAAATAACATAAATTCTGTTGCCATTATTCTGTTTCTTGGGTTCACATGAAGTGAGTTTTTTAATTTCATTTTTCACATTTTATTCTGGGTTTTGCAGAAATTTTGTCCTCTCCGATTCACAGACATAAGGTGTGTGTTTTAAGTATTTTTTCACATTTTCTTCTGAATTTTGTAGAAATTTGGCCCGTTATGATTTTAGAGAGGGTTTGGTTATGGTTTTTTTATCAGAATTGGATTAGGGCCTAAGGGATAGCTCAAATTTCAAAGTGTTAAAAAGTGTGTTGAACTTGAGCAACTGGATAAATCTGGTCTTCCTGATTCCAGTGCCATGAACAGTTCGAAAAACCGACACCTTATGAAGAAGTTATCGCATTTTGAAAGGCCCAATAAACTGCAAATTTCGATAGTTGAACAGGGTTGACTGAGCATTGGTACAGTCAACAAAAAGGAATATTATAGGGAATATTCCTTAGAATATTCCCCAAAATATTCCTTCCGGGCCAGTCGTGGTTTGACAAGTGTCGATTTTCTACTTGGGTACGGTTTGGAGGAGAAAATTATAGGGCGCCACGTGGCCCTGCAACTGCATAATAAATTTTTTTGAGGGTCCACAGAAATCAAACCCCAAACCTCCCGCTAGGAATTCATACACTCTATTGTCCGCGCTACGCATTTGTTTCTTAACCACTAAGGGCGCGGGTTTGTATTAGTGTGTGTTGAAATGGTGTATGGGAATTGGGAATCGTCGGTGGTCCTATCCTGCCAGCGGTTCTATCATGTATGTCACATGGCAAGGAAATGATAACTCCAACCACGTGGATAAGCACTAACTGGATAGCTCAACCATGATTCAAACAGTTTAATTGCAGTCTCCTACCGTGAATTCCGCCGATGGTTATGTAACCTGTGGTTTGGGGGTGCGCATGTGGCCACCACCCAATCGCTAACACTTTATGTGCAGTCAGTTTCAGCGGTAAGTTAGAGGGCATGCCATTTTTGGAGGGTATGCCATTTTTAACTCCAGTTAAGTGGATTTCTCCACTTTTAGTGGAGCTTTCCTAGGTGAAACTAGGCAAAAGTGTAGGAGGCCGAATTTTCGACCATTCTGAGTGAATGAAGAGTCATTCTTGACTAATTGGAGCATTATGGAGCCATTGGTGAGGTTTGTAGAGCCAAATTAGGACTTTTGAGTGTGATTTTTCTTCATAGAATTTCCAAGGGCCATTAGGGCCACTAGGAGCTAGCAGGAGAATGAGGCCTAGCCAGGGCAAACAAAGGCCATTCTGAGCAAATGAATAGTCATTTAGGAGTATTTTGGACATTATGAATCTAATGGAGGGATTTTAAAATCCATTTGGAGATTTCTAGAGCTGAATAATCCATAGTTAAGTTTCAGGGAGCCCAGTGCCACTAGGAGTTGTAGGCATAAAATGAGGAGCCAATGGTCATTCTGAGCGAATGAAAAACCTATTTTGGATGATTGATATGTGATGGAGACAATAGAATAGGTTTCAGGAGCAAAAGAGGACTTATAGGAGAGTTTGTGCCACAGAGAAGCTCATGGAAGCTCAAGGACACCGATACAAGAGGTCAAGCCCAAGGGAGCCTAGGTCCATTTCCAGAGATTGAGCAGTCAATCCAGGGGTATTTTGGTATTCTAAACCCATTTTTATAGTCCAAAAAACCATTGGAGTTGAGCATCAGCCTGTAAAAGAAATTTTCCATCTTAATCCCAAAGAGCCAAGTCCATTGATGGAGGCTCAAGGAGACGTAGCCCAAGTGTTTAGGGTGAAATCCTTTATTATGCTTGTTGTTATGCATTGTTGGTTAATTTTATACAATTTATGGTTGTTGTACGTGCTTTAAATCATCTTAAACAAATGTTTAATTTCTCACACATCAAGCCTTAAACTAGTTAAAACACACACACTTGAATCAAGAATTCAATTCCACACATGCATGTATAAGCAAGATCCTTAATTTTATTTAAATGAGTGGGAGGTGCTTGCATAGAAAAACAAGTTTTCCACCCATTTCAAATTAGGTTGGTATTAGAGCATTAGGTTGCTTGCTTGACAGAGCACTAGGTTGCTTGCTTTACTTGAAGGGTGTTTAACAATGCAAAGAATTTAACTATTTGTAAATTGACTGATGCTTACAAGTTTGAGTTTGCTAGAGGTGAAGGGGAGCTACTTCTAGCTAAGTCCAGAAGATGAAAAGAAGGAAGAAGGATAAAATCATCCTCCTTACACAAAGACCCTCAAGGAAACGCTTGAAGCACAAGCGGGATTGTTTGCAAAAGAGGTTGCTTGAAGAAGAGATACAAGCTGCGGAGAAGAGCTTGAATCTACAACAAAATTGTTAAGAAGCTTTGTCATTTTTTTTGAAGCTTTGTGAATTGTTTTTGAAGTCATTTAATTCATTTCCATAGTGATGAAAACTTCATCAAGTGACGTTTCTAAATCCTCCTCCTTTGAAATACTCTTTGATAAAGAGATGAAGTGAGACTTCTACATCCTGAAGGATATGGTGCAAATTTTGTGTGAAGATGTAAGGGAAAGCACTAGACTTCATGAGAAATTGGTTGCTATGAAGCAAGAGAAAGAAGGAATTATTCAAAGAATGCATGAGATGGAGATGCAGCTCCATCATGCCCAAGAGGCCTTAACCAAACACATGCTTGAAGCAGAGGTAAATCATTCAAATTTGTCTTCAAATTCCTCTTCAGATAGATGTGTAGGTTCATTTGAAAAACACACTAGAGGTATAGGGTCCAAGTTGATGTTAAAAATGGGCTATGAAGGCAAGGTTCTACGAAAACATGCACAAGGCATGGTTGAGCCTATTATGGTAGAGGAAAGGCCTACGAAGTTTGGTCTAGGCTATGTTCAACCTTATGGAGAAAAATCTACAACCATGAAGGCGCTTGAGACAGTTCCAAGAAGAACTTTTGTTGCAGGTTCAAATCCTCAAACATGCAAAGTTTGCAATCAAGATGAATGCAATTGTTTGAAACCAATGTTGCAACAAGATGATTTTAGACATGAAACATATGGCGAACAAGAGAGTTGTGACAACTCTAAGGACATGAACAATTTTTTTGGTATTCAAAAGAGATATGGAACCTCTTCAAGTTCATCTCCTCAAGTAGGTGTAAAAGATGGACATGCAAAGCAACATTCAAGGAAACAGTCAAAGCAAAGGAAAATTGAACAGAAGATGCAAAATATTTGCACTCATTTTTAGAAGAAGGGACATCTCATTGACCAATGTTGGACACTGCATCCAACCAATCATCCCAAG
Source organism: Pinus albicaulis (assembly GCA_034641835.2). NCBI lineage: Eukaryota > Viridiplantae > Streptophyta > Pinopsida > Pinales > Pinaceae > Pinus > Pinus albicaulis. Next base: position 514,004,262 of record CM076578.1, on the reverse strand, counting down.
CATTTGAAGCAAGAGGATAAAAAGACTGGCGAGAATGGTACCAAAGATTCCATCATCGATGTGAGTCCAAATGATTCACAAGAAGAAGATATTCAGCAGGAAAAATCACCATGGAAGTGGCTTGGTAAAAAGTGGTTTGATTTCTTGACCTAGTAAGACATACATTCCTTTGTACATAAATACAAATTTCAGCCTTATGTATACATGAATTTCTGTTGAAAGTATGACAAGTTGCAGCAGATTATCACAACTTGTATGATGCAAGATTGCATGTGAATGTTGTTCAGTTGAAGGCATTTATTTTTGTTGCACAATTTTGCCTTGGAGGTGTAAAAGATGGGTATGTTACTCACTTATGTTGCAACAATTCATAACTCAGTTCAGCTCTTATAGTCACCCACATGTTTTGGGATTATGTACTTGTTTGTACTTGAAAGGAAGAGTTGAAAGCTACATGTGCATGAGATTTTGTATGTGTAAATAGCGAAATTGTAAATAGGTTCATTGTACATTGATACATACATGAGTGTTGTCAATATGTATCATGTTTTTTATTGACTTGTGTCGATTGTGTTGCACACTTTTCATATCGTCTTGTGTCGATTGTATTGCATATTTCATGTCGACTTGTGTTGGTCGCATGTTGCACGACTTATGTTTGAGTCAAAGGTGTTTGTTGATTGTGAGTTGATAGATTGATACACCAATGTGCAAGAGGATCACCATATATGTGATGTTATAGGAAGGTGACAATCAGTGCTTTGAAGAAGAAAAAAGAGGTGGTCTTCATTTCAATTCTTGCATAAGATTTTATTTTCAAGATTGATCATGTGTTTTTGTAACAAGTTGTTGCAGGAAGTTTTGATCCATTTAGTGAAGAAGTGGACAAGATGAAAAATGTTTTGCAGCCATTGCAGAAAAATCTGGTGTTTTTGTTGACGCCAAGAGTTCACTCATCTTGCGAGCTTAATTTGGAAAGTGGATTTCCAAGACAAAGCTTGTATGCCATAGTTGCAAGAGGGACTTCATTCTCAGTGGGAATGCTAACAATTTGCCAATAACTTAGAGAGATCAGTCATACAACAAGGTGTGCATCAGATTACAGCAGTCAACAATCCTGAAGTGGGTTAGCAACAACTAGAGAACAATGGTCAAGAGACATAGTTAGTTGCAGTGCAAGGCATGTCAGGGTGATTTTCAAAGAGACTTGTCAAGTAAAATCATTTGATATAACTTGAAAGCAGCAGAGTGTTGAAGCTCAAGGAGGATAATCATCAACTTTTTTGGGTCCAAAATACTGTCAGTGGGAAGGAGTGATCAGAATTGGATCAGGGCCTAAGGGATAGCTCAAATTTCAAAGTGTTCAAAAGTGTGCCAAATCTAAGCGACCAGATAGATCTCGTCTTCTTGATTCTGGCGTTGCAAACGGTTCAAAAAGCTGACACCGTAGGAAGAAGTTATCGCGTTTTGAAAGGCCCATAAAACTGCAAATTTTGACAGTTGACGGGGGTTGACTGGGCATTGTACAGTAAAAAAAAGGAATATTCCAGTGAATATTCCAAGTAATATTCCTTAAAATACTCCACGAAATATTCCTTCTAGGCCAATCATGGTTTGACAAGTGTCGATTTTCTACTGGGTACGATTTGGAGGAACCAATTATAGGGCGCCACCTGGCCAAACCTGAGGCCACCACGTGGCCCTGCAACTACATAGTAAAATTTTGTGAGGGTCCATAGGAATCGACCCCCAGACTTCCCGCCAGGCACACATACACTCTACCGTCCGCGCTACGCATTTGTTTCTTAACCACTAAGGGCGCGGGTTTGTATTAATGTGTGTTGAAATGGTGTATGGGGGTTGGGAACCACCGACGGTCCCAACTCGCCAGAGGTTTCGTCATGTATGTCACATGGAAAGTAAATGATAACTCCAACCATGCAGATAAGTGCTAACGCGACAACTCAAGCACGATTCAAACAATTTAAATGCAGTCTCCTACCGTGAGTTCCGCCGATGGTTATGTAACCCGCGGTTTGGGGGTGCGTGTGTGGCCACCACCCAACCGATAACACTTTATGCGCAATCACTTTCAGCGGTAAGTTAGAGGGTGTGCCATTTTTGGCGGGTATGCCATTTTTAACTCCAGTTAAGTGGAGTTCTCCACTTTTAGTGGAGCTTTCCTAGGTGAAATAGGGTAAAAGCGTAGGAGGCCCAATTTTCGACCACTCTGAGTGAATGAAGAATCATTCTTGACTAATTTGAGAATTCTGGAGCCATTAGTGAGGTTTTAAGAGCCATCGAAGAAATTCTGAGAGTGATTTTTCTTTAGAGAAGTTCCAAGGGCCACTAGCGCTACCAGGATCCAGTAGGAGAATGAGGCATAGCCAGGGTAGCCAAAGGCCATTCTGAGAAAATGAATAGTTTTTTCTGACTATTTTTGAAACTATGAATCCAATGGATGGATTTTCAAAGCCATTTGGATACTTCTAGAGCCAAATAAGCCACAGGGAAGTTTCAGGGAGTCTAGTGCCACTAGGTGTTGGAGGTGTAGAACAAGGAGACAATGGTCATCCTGAGAAAATGAACAACCTATTTTGGATGATTGATATTTTCTGGAGACAATAGAATAGGTTTTAGGAGTATAAGAGGAGTTATAGAAGATTTTTTTCCACAGATAAGCTTAGGGAAGCTCAAGGACACCGACAGAAGAGGTCAAGCCCAGGGGAGCCTAGGTCCATTTCCAGAGATTGAGCAGTCAATACAAGAGTATTTCAGTATTATAAACCCATTGGTATAGTCCAAAAAACCATTGGAGTTGAGAATCAGCTTGTAAAAGAAATTTACCATATTAATCCCAAAGAGCCAAGTCCATTGACAAAGGCTCAAGGAGACGTAGCCCAAGTGTTGAGGGTGAACTCCTTTATTATGTTTGTTGTTATGTGTTGTTTGTTAATTTTCTAAAATTTATGGTTGATGTACATGCTTTAAATCATCTTAAAAAAATGTTTAATTTCTCACACATAAAGCCTTAAACCAGTTAAAACAAATACACCTGAATCAAGAATTCAGTTCCACACATGCATGTATAAGCAAGATCCTTAATTTATTTTAATTGAGTGGGAGGTGCTTACATAGAAAAACAAGTCAGCCCCCTGTTTCAGATCATTTTCCATGAGCTAAACAACGTTTATTTTATTTGCAGGTGTGTTCCAACCCTACTACGATCTTAATGGTCAACGATTTCTTTTCTCTAAGGTCTTGCGATATTATAGGAATAGTGGAATCGAGTCTTCTATGCTTTCTAGAGGATGGGTTCTTGTTTGCTATTTCATGTGGTTGCAATGGTGTACCTGATTCTACTCTACCCAATGCATTCACTGTGTGGCAACATTTTTCAAGATGATGATAGTGCGGCTAAGCATCTCGACTGCTATAGAAAATTCATACTGGTGAGTCTGTATCTTGATTTTTATTGGAGATACTTAGGGTTTTAGGGCTGAAATCCTAAGCTTTCTAAAGAAAAGTCAATGGTTTAAGATTTGATATGTTTTTACCCTTAAGATATTGACATGAGATCAGGTTTTTCTTTCGATTCATAAATATATGGCAGCTAACCCAAATGAAATTTAAATGCATTTAATTTGATATTGACCTTGCTCGAGTTTGTATGTATTCAATTTGATATTGATCTGCTAGAGATTGTAGAGAACCTTGTAACCTGTTGGTGTCTTTTTGGCATTTTATATGTTTACAATTTTCCTAGATATCGTTTATTTTTAAAGTTTACTAGAGTTCTTAAAGAAGTTAAAAGGTCACAATTATCTTTAAAAATATCAGAAGACCAGTTATCCATGTGGCATTCAGTGGCTTCTCCTCTTATTCAAAATTCAAGGTTTTGTATGTATTTTGATGGCCTTTTACTGAATTTTTCAATGAATTACTCAAAAATCAATGCATGGTTTAATATTTGATATATTTTTACCCTTGATGTATTAACATGAGTTCAATTTTGTTTTCGATTCATAAATATATGAAAGACAACCCAAATGAAATTTGAATGCATTTAATTTGATATTGACTTGTTGTCATTTGAATGCATTCAATTTGAGATTGACCTGTTGGATATTGTAGAGGAACTTTGTAACCAACTGGTGTCTTTTTGGAATTTTATTTGTTTACCATTATTTTTTGATCCAATGTGTAATTATCTTGGAAGAAAATTAGATAATTATCTTGAGGATAAATCCAAGCAATGCTAACCAGTTAATTTCCTTTGTAATCTGTGGAGACATAATGTGTTGAATATCATTGAATAATTCATTTCCTATTAACTGTTCTCACACATTGCAATAAATTGATTTCATGATATTTAAATTTCCTGGCAAGCTCCCTGTTTTGGGCACTTCTGTTTCCTGCCAAGATCCCTGAAGATTCTTAAAAATTTAGAGGCACCATATGTAAAATAATGTGTGCCTATGGAGTAAGTAGTTTGTATTCAACTGTTGGCTGTTTCCAGGGAATGTCGTATTTATCAATTTCCCTTTTTCACTGTTTCAACATTAACTTTCTGTAAATTTGCATGTTTGCTTCTTTCGACAATTCTTTTAGTCAATAAATAAATTTAATTACATGACCTTGCGCCATGGCTTCATTGCTCTAAGCCTTCATCACTTCAAATTGTTGCGCATGGCTTCATTACTCTAAGCCTTCATCACTTCAAATTGTTGCGCATGGCTTCATTACTCTAAGCCTTCATCACTTCAAATTGTTGTGCCATGGCTTCATTGCTCTAAGCCTTCATCACTTCTTTTGCATTGTTTCAACATTAACATCACTTCAAATTGTTGCACCATGGCTTCATTTCTCTAGAAGCCTTCATCACTTCAAACTTTCTTTAGCTTCAAATTGCAAGTTTGATTTTCATAAATATGTCAATAGGTATTTTGATGATGAATGAAAAGTTATCTGACACTAGTCATCATCGTAGAAGAGAGGATGACAAAGGTTGTTGTAAGAGAATGTAAAACTTGCAAGACTGAGATAGTAAAGATGGGTGGATGCAATATCTTGATGTGTGGTAGGTGTACAAAAACAATGTGTTATGTTTTCAGAAAAACCATTTCTAACCATAGTGATCCTCATTTTTTCCCTCATATTTTTTCTAAGCGAGAACCAGGGAAGCGCTGCAAAATATGAAAAAAGAGGTGTCCTTTGGAAGATGAGATAGAAGATAATGTGGCACTGGATGCTAAGGAGGAAGCATTGAAAGAATTGGGTGACAAAGAACCTCCTCTAGTAACTTGAACTTGAACTTGCTTGGTCAGAATATCAGACCTCCTCTTCTGCTCGAAGTTGGAATTGGAAATGCCGAAATACTTGGTGATCAAGTAGCAGACAGGGATTTAAAAAAATATTAAGTGAAATTAATTTGTTTGATATCAAGTATGATTGGACAATTTCTTTTGAATTGAAGATATTTTTCGTTGCATGGTTTAATGCACAAATATTTTTTTGGGATGAATTATATGTGTGTTTTGAATTAACAATTATGATTAAACCGTTATAATTATCGTGGGTTTGCTTTTCAATTTAGGGTACCAACGAAGAATCTGTGCATTATGTACAACCAGCTCATTAAATATATAATATATTAAGTTCAGTGAAGTGCAAGCTTATTTATGCAAGTTGAGTTTATTGTATTTATGCACTTTTTATTAAACTTCTCAACATCATATATTCATATTTTCATATTATTGTTACTGCATCCTATGCGTATTATAATAGTGCTTTTGTACCCTGAATATGAATTTCTCCATATGATACGAGTCGACGCTAATTAAAAAATCCTGAGTTAAATCTATTAAATGTATACTCATGTTCAAGGAAGACGAAAGAGTGGGAAGTTCAAACGATGCCCATACATTTTTGAAACCCTAGGTTATTAGAGCAGCATGTGAAGTTCAATTGGTGATGGAAAACAATGCCCATACATTTTTGAAACACTAGGTTATTAGAGCAGCACGTTTAACCGAGGCGCATATTTTTTATTTTGTGAAATTTTTATTAAAACCCTAATCGTTTTGTTAAAGGCATATATTTTTATAAGTGATTGCAGAGGATTTCAGGTTTCGATTCATCATTTGGCCTCACTTAGGTACTCAATTAACCAAACAAAATGTTTGAAATATTTATTATAAATAAATAATATAAATAAGACTAATACATGGTAAGCCACTCATAATTCATGGAATCAATATATTCTTATGGATATCCAATCTATTTCTCATTACTAATAGCTCTGCAAGCTTGGGAACACTTATAATATTGAATGTATAGCTGTAACAGAAAAAACAAATGCCCGAAATTATTCAACAACAATATTTAACATTCCTGGAAAGTTGCAAGTTTTATTACAGCTTCAAGTTGATTACATAACTATTATTACTGATAAGTTGATGTTACGATATGTAAATGAATTTTCATGATTAAAGAATCAACTACACTTGAAATTTATACCATGAAGCATGAATCCATTTACTCTATCTTCAAAAATGTGTAACCTCATAAAAAAATTAGTTCCATCTTAATATTGAATCTATTAAGCAAAGAGAGGACTAACTCTTTTAAGGTGAATTTATTTTTTTAGTGTAAAAGTTGAGGAAAAGTTATAACTAAGGAGATTCGATCCCAATGAGACCTTGATAGATCTCGAGTTACCTAGTCTAGCTAAAGTTGATATTCTCTAACATTTCCATTAGTAATGAGCTAGGTATAGTGATTTGTAAGGCCACATTCCTAATGAGCTAGGTATAGTGAGTTGTAAGCTCACATAGGGATATGTATTTGCCCACTTGTCATAGTCATATTTCACACACATTGGGTCTCCTCCATACTATACAATTTAGGTCTTCTATATTGTTGGCTCGAGGGGTCCTGACCCAGGTTCATATGTTCAAGGTTTGCCAACAAACCCCTATACTACTGGCCCTTTCGGCAGTGTCTCACCCGAATTAGTATGGGTGGGTGATGGAACTAGGTTTCTGCACCCTAGGAGAGGGTAGGTAAGTCAAGCAGAGCTACGTTCAACCTTATAGTGACCAAATCTTATATCACAGAGCCTAGATCTACAGATTCCCTTCGCATCCACGTGCACAACAACAATGATATTCATAGTAATCAATAGATCATGAACTCATGTAACGATAACGCAACTATTTGTATGAAGTGCAATGGAACAGATCCAGGTCACAGCATAAATAAGTAGCACAAATATGTTCGCAGCTTAAATCAACAATACAACTGCATATATTAAGTAACAAAACATCACAGATTCATATCACAGCAATTCCAGTGGATTCAGATATTCAACAATACTTCTGCATTCATTAATCCTTCAAATCTACTTACAATACCCCAAACCCCAACCTGCGCACACAGCAGCAGGGCCTGCACACAGTAGGACTGAGGCCCTTCGCGCACACAGAAATAGGAGTCCTTACCCAACAACCCTAACCAGATCTATTAATTCACACTTAGCATCAATCTCTTTTCATTCTTAGTCTGTCCTACAACTCAAAAATGTTCAAGTACTTATACTATTTTAGCCTACACATCCAATGGTCTGCAAACTATGGTTTGCGGACTCTTGGTCTACCCTTGACCCAATTACAATGCATTAGGGGCTTTTAACCACCCCAAAACCCCTGTGTTAGACTAAATATAATAAAAAATATACAAAATGGACCCGACTCGCAGCTTTGTAGGAGACCCTGCTCCAACATATATACTTTTAAAATAATTTTGAGTAATACAAATAATTAAATGCGGCTTTCCCTTTTTGTTGTGAATCTAAAGAGTCTCTCACTCTCATGTAGGAAATATTTTTTATTGTACTTTTAACATTTGAGGAGTTGTAGATGGATTGGTTAAATGCTCAGATTGGCTCCTACAAAACATAGATCTGAGAAATTTCAGATAAGAGTAAAAAATTGTATATAGTACTAATTATACATCAAAATGTTTGACAATATTCTATACATGAAAGAATGTTTCAAGCCATTTGATTATCACATAAAAATGTTTGACAACATTCTATACATGAAGGGATGTTTCAAGCCATTTAATTGTCACAAAACTGTTTGACAACATTCTATACATGAAGGGATGTTTCTAGCCATTTGATTGTCATATACCCAACTCCAACTTGTGACCCAATTGATACATTAATTTTAAGTGTTTTACATGAAGGTTGATGGTTGTAGTATATACAAGCCTTCTTTTATATGGAATAAGTAATAGTAGAATTCGAATTATCGCCTTAATTCTCCAATGGGGCATATAATGAATGTGATATTCAATTCTCCAATGGGGCATATAATGGGTTGTTTGCCAGCTTACACATAACCATACAAATGGGACATATAATGTGCTATTTAATTCTCCAATGGGACATATAATGGGTTATTTTCCACCTTACTTGTAACATTTATGGTTGATATTTATTTCTTGGTATAAGATGCATATGGCTATCTTATGATATGTATAAGCCCAATGCGGGCATATAATGAGCTATATCTTATGAGATGTATAATCGCAATGCTCATATTCACCTCACTCATGGTTTTGAACATATACCATAACTCTTGGGCTTGGATTGAATTTACATTTTGATTTATTGTTATTAACTCTTGGTCACTATTATAATCTTGATATTTCATGTATGATGGGATCCATGTGGGATGTTAAAAGAGCTCTTAATTTGGTGACCTTTGTCTGTTTTTATACTTGGGTGAAATTCGACTATGTCCCATGTGATATTCACATGTCCTTAATACTCAGGAATTGGGAATGGTGGTGATTTGATTCATTCCTATCCTAGGGTTGTGACACATTCGTTCAAACCTTAGCTTTACACTATTGGTTGATTGTTATTCGATCCTTGTTGCACTTAGCCACTCTGGAGAATGCATCCATGACAGTGGAGAAGGTCTTTGCACCTGTAATCTATCTACTATGACTATTTGGACATCCTCACACATAGGAGAAATATCTAACATGATCCTAGTACGCTAAGTATTTCTAGGCATCTACTCTTTAGTTACCTTAGTCAAGATTTGAAGTGTGTATTGGAGAAAGAAATGAATTAATAGATCCGTAATGTATTGATTAGATTAATAGGGATTAATTAACAAATCTTTGGTAAATTCCTAATAAGTAACGATTTGGGAAAGTAACCTTCCAACAATGAAGGAATAACTAGACAAGTAATTATAATTTTTTTTTTGAATAAATTATTTTAATTAACTCAATCTCTAAATAATTCCCGAATTTATCTTTTAGATTTAACTTGTACTCTTAGTTGGGATTTCTATAGAAATATGAATCGATAAACTCCTAGATGACTAAGATGTAAAATATAATTTATCGAACGATTCCATAATTGGACTAGAGAAAGTTTAGAAGGAATTTAGGATTTCATAAAGGATTGCTAAACAGTAAGCATACATGTTTCAAACTGCATATAAATAGACAACTAATACTCTAGATGGTCATATCGTTATTTTTAAATCCAAAATACTATGAAAAAATTACTTATTATATCGTGAGAAAATTATTAACGTTAAATAAAGTTAGATAGATTGTCACGGAAAAAATGGTGGTATGGGGTAACACATAAATCATTTGTACATGATAATTATGGGTTGTAATAAAACCTACCTAAAATTAGATATAATTCGGAGTTACAAAAAATAAAATTTCAGTACCGAACTAGTTTTTATAATAGATGTCGTATAGCCAATTGGGGATGAGATATCAAGTAGAGTTAAAAAATAATCCTCATTGATAATAATTTCTATATTGGCTTGCGATATTTATATTGAAAAAAAATGAACCTCAAGACATACATAAGTAAACATAGATTCTTGATAGAAAACACAATACGAATGATCAATTCTTAAAAAAGAAGTTTGTAACAATTGAAGTACATATGGTATAACAGAGTTATCGACCATCAAGAACTTATTCAAACAATATTATACAAAATTATGTCTCAAATACATTTCTCGGAGCTATGAAACCCTTGAGAGGAGCGTTCATCTCCAATGTCAAAACCATTAAATCCGAACAACATATATTAAGCATAAAACCCTCCACTAGGGATATGTGGAGTGCAAGTCTGTAACATTGTAAGTAAACATAACAAGGAAGTAGAAATGTCTTTCGTGTAAGGGGAATGAGAAATCTGGACTCAACATTGAACCCAATGTGTTCGTGTAAACCAACCAACCTATGGCAGGGATGATGAAAAAATCAGTATCTATTATAGAATACTTTAAATGTTGAATCCAAGAAGAAAGAGGAAATCTATCTGTATGAAATGACAAGCACGATAAAACATAATTAGTTGCAGATCTAGTTGCATTAGGATCATAACACAGGAGCTGAAACAAATGGGAAAAGTAATACCTAAAATTTGGTTGTGTGCGGCAGAGTAAAAAATCCTGACACAAAGGAATGTTTGGAGCATTCGAGCATAAAAATTAAGAAAATCCAATAGACGGCCTGCAATGAAACATGGATCAGGGTAATGGAACATAAATGCTTTGAGAGTAAAGAAGGGGGGATTATGAATACTAACAACAGATATAGTTGTATAATGAAATCCACCCGTGATGAGGATCTTCCAAAAATAAACCATGTTGGCGAGGGGATACACATAGAAATTGAAACTCACCTCATAACATCTACATATTATGAATCTAAATCAGAGAAACGTAAGAAAGAGAAAAAATATGAACGAATAAAAATAACCCACACTATAATGGGCACACTTTAATAACATACCTGGTGAGACAACATGAAACGAGCACTATATTTTTTTTCAAAATTCGTAACAGGTAACGAGGCTCTGTAAAGTGAAAACTCGCAGAAAATGAAGTAGTCACCCTTGACCGTAGTTAATCAGTTGAAACAATTAAATTGAGTTTAATACTTAAAACTCCTAATATATTCCAAATAGAGAGTATGACAAAGCTAGTAATATGTTTACCTATACTCTGCGGACAGTGGTTGTTCCAGAGTTGTAGCGCGTTCACAAAACCACTGTTTAATGGCTAGAGAGAAAACTTGCACTAGTGTGGAGGTTCCCAAAACTAATCCAACCAGAAATGTTGAATAAGATATTACGGGAAGATAGAAACCACACCAGCACGACAGTGCGAAAACATTCCAGAAGCACTGGAAGAAACCTCACTTGTGCATCAGAGTTGGAAGATCCCGGGAGTATACGTTATACCATGTTAGGCTTTAGGAGGATGTCAATCTACACCATTGATTAGAATGAAGAAATCTCCATCATTCATTTAGAAAATACTTCGCCCATGTGCTATCATGTAAACCCAAAGAGGTGTCAACCAGGTATTTGGCAGAGGTACGATTCCCACATGGGCGCACAAGGGACTGTATACTAAGTAAAATGTGGGTGACGATTAAAAAATTAATTTATAGTTATGCGATCATAAAGTTGAATTGAGATGTTAATATAACCTTGGACAAAAGGGGTTATCATATGCGCCAGATTGTGATGCGCCCAAACAATATTGAGGAACAATATGTTACCAAATTTAATAAATTTAAGAATGGTTTGAGTCTACATATAAATTAAGATCAACCTTTTATGACCATGGTGAAGCAATGTAGAACATCATAACATTTGATTATGATGTTAAGTACACCTTGAAAGGTTGATTAATATAGAAAATGAAATCTTGTCAAATATACAAGGATACTTTAGTGAGGGGTGCAACCTTTAAAGTCTTATGTACCTTCTCTCATGCACATATGAACCTTATAATAAACCAACATTAAGATCTCCCAAAAATAACAAAAGTGCATGACCATTATAAGAGTTGTGATATAACTATCAGAAGCTGGGAATTATCATAATGGAGATCATATGAACAACTACAACTATATAACTAAGGGTAGTCCATATGCTAGTATATTGAAAGTTATTTCTTAATCCTTTTGGGTGGTGTACCTTTGTATTGTAAGTCCAAATAAAATAGTAATTTTTATTCCACCCTCATCAGTAAAACTATAGTATCAAGTAAATATGTAGCATAACTCCATGAGATCATAATTTATGAGAAATGATGTATATTCGATGTAATTATAGAAAAATTATCTATACAAAAAAAAACAGTGCTAACAAATGAGGCATGTGACAAGTGGTATCAGATATTATGTTCAACGCTTGGGCCTAATGGGCTCGTTAAACTAAAATTATGTCACTTGTTTTATGACGATAAAAAAATGTAGCTTCAAAAGCAACCCTCCATGGTGACGATGGAAGAAAAAAGACATGTTAATAGAAACAACATTCTTAATATTATATTTGGTGGCGGATTAAACTACGAGATGGATCCTTGGAATGGAACTGTTGGAATAGATGATGAAACAATGGAGGAAAGAAAATAAAATAGTAAAGAAACATAAACGGTTCTTTTGAACCCATATTTGTAATTAGTTGTAAGTAATGGGTGATCTGGATAAGCCTAATTATATGATTGACTAACAAAATGCTACAAAAAAATAGTATTTAGAAGGGGTGTGGTCATGGTTTTAAGTCCTAAGGATATTCAAGCTAAATTTGTTTACCTTAATGGAAAAGGCGAGCCATGATTTTTTCAATGCCTTGCCATTAAAGTGGGTATGAGTCACAATCCAAACAAGTGACTAGCAATCCTTTCCTTGTAGTTATAATTACTTCTTTAAAAATTCCTATTAAAAGAAGTCCTTGCAATACATAGGCATAAGAAATTCTGGTGATAAATGTTGTTGGATCTTACTAGCCATGTAACTAGTGCCACTCGGAAAAGGAAATTAGTTCGTCCTTTTGCCAAATCATAGTAGAACAATTTTTTTAATGGCAGATGTTCCTAATTAAACGTCGTGATCTATTCCCTATTGGAATAAGATAAATAAAGTAAAATTGATCATTTTTAGGAGGATGGAAGGGTATGTCATTGGTTGATTTAAATACACGAAACTATAGACTGGTTGGGATTGAATCTAAATTAATCAAAATTGGATGTGTGATGCTGGTAATTATTCATACTTACTATCACGAATAAGGCTGAGAGGTTAGTCTAAGACATAAATTCTAAGGCGATAAATGTTAAGGAGTGAAAAAGAGTCACTCACGTATGTGGAAGGTGATGCGGAAGATATTACATATGTTTGAAAGAATGTGTGAACTTCAGAATAATTCCTTAACATACATTAGAAACTCATGCATAGTTGGTACGTCGAAAACCAAATTTTATGTACACAAAAATGGACTTGATAATACAATTAGATTACAGATCAAAATTACTGCCTTAGGAATTAAAATTTCGGTATCACCAAAGATATTATGGACCCGTTAAAGATATAGTAACAAAATCAAAACTACATTTATGCATAATACTGATTCTAGAGTTGAATGAGAGATTTATTAAGAAATGAAAATGTGTATATTAATGAGGAAAGTATGTTAAACAGGTACTTATAGTAAAAATGAATGTTGGGATATGCTAGGAATACATAATTAAATTATGAGGTGAAGGAATCAACAATAATTGATAACGAGAATTGGAAAAAAAAAAGATTTTGAAAACATAGAATCCATTATAAGTTAGTATAGTAAGATAAGGAGGAATGAAAGGTGGAACAAATCAATAAGAGGGGATCATATAGTACGAAGATCAAAGCTTATTAACCGCATACAATAGGTATGGAAAAAGGGAAAATCTTGAGCTTAATTAGTATTTATAGTAATACAAGGGAAACACAACTATTATCAAGAATGGTTAGGACAATTAGAAAAATTCAAGGAAAATGTGATTTTCTAGTAAGAAAGAAAATAGTGGGACTAAGTAATTTTATAGATTTCCATTAGAAACACATATACTGGACACAAGAACAAGGATTGTGCCAAAAAACGTTAAGGAAAATACTAAAAAAAAAACAGAAACTAACTGTGAGACGGAACTAATGAGATATCCATGTGTAGAATGCTCTACTAGAATACTAATTAAAATGATAGTAACTATTAACAAAGAAATAACAAATTAAGTTGATGATACTGCAATAATGGAACCATATCAACACTTTGAAATCAGAAAAGAACAATATTGAAGGAAGAGGTAAAAACCAGTATCATAAAGTGAGAAATGCATATTTGATAGTGGATGAACAATAAAATATGAGTTGACTGCCAGTATTAATAATGGTGATTGGTTCAGAAAGAACATGGTAGAGGTCACTTGTAGGTTACCGTAATCATAACCTAACAGTTACAAAAGGAAAAATAGTAGACGTGTAAGTAATCAAATTTGTTCATGACAAGAAAAAAAGGGGTTAACTAAATAAGATACCATAACAATGAGATTTGCAATACTGGTAACCGAAGGAAAAGGATAAATGTAAAAGCACTAAACGATAGGGCACATATAAGGATGCCTAAATCGAAATAACTATGTGAATTTGTAATTAAGTGATTGGGAAGAATTAATGAACCAAAAATATCTGTAAATGGGCAGACTATAACCATGCCATCGAATGAACTAGGAAATTATGGTAAATTAACATGGTAGTCTATTTAGAGGCAATATCTTAAGGAAAAATCTAAGGAAGGGTACAATAAAACCATGGAAGGGAATCTCCTTATGTAAGCTAGATATAGAACCATAAAGATAAGATTGTTTGGAATAAATGAAAATAAAAAAGGTATTTCTTAAGTATCTATATTGGTCCCATACTTCCATAAGATGGTGATGAGGAATGATATATATAAAATAAATCGATCATCACGAATTGGTAGCAGTAAGATAGGTACATTTTGGACACTTAGGTATCAAAATTACAAAATCAAAACATGATATAGATAATCCAGAAATTATAAATTAGTGAATGTAAGCAGTACAGAGGAAAAATAATTCTTACTCTTTGAATTTCGTAAGAGGTTTTACTATGCACTATAGGTAATTATGACTAAATGATTTAAAAGAAACCTTTGGAATTTACTTAGTGTTATGTTAATAATACTAACATTGTTTGAAAACTAGGTATATAAGGTGACTAATGCAGGAAGACTAAAAGAAGCAACTATTGGCATGAATACAAATGTACTGGAAGAACAAACATTTCTTCCTACAACTTAGGTGCATGATAATTGAAAATGAAGATTCATAGCCAAATTTCGGGCAATATTACACAACGACTATTCAAATAGTAGTATCGTTGCATTAACATTTTGAAATCATTTGGTGCAAGCTTATATTTGAGAGGATTACATTTGTTGTGTCTCACAAAATTGATTTGAAGTTGCAGATAACGTCAAGGGAGGTGTTATAATGGAAACATTTGTATTGTTAACCGGAAAATTCTTTGACTTGGAATTGAGATGTTGCTCAGGATAAGAATATGTAATCTCTTCAATAGTGCAAAGGATCTCGTAAAATAAATAAAATTGCACAAAACCAGTAACATTAGAACTGCAATGTTATACTAGGATAAATCGTCTAATGGAATTCAGTGCCACTTAAGCCGCCTAAAGATTTGGCTTTGAAATCGAGTTTGTGCTCAGATAAAGGAGCCATGGAAGAATATAGCTCCAATATAATTATGTGAGAACTAGATGATGGAAAAAGAAACCTAGCCAGCAAGGATGTGCAAAAAAAATTGAACAACGAACACCGAAGACAGTGTTAATAAAAGGGGAGGTGTATGTAATATCCCTCCGGTACTAGAATATTGTTTTAAATTAAGATGGGTCTAACAATCAAAAGGCCATGAAAAGGATTAAAATTATTTAAGTGAATATTTATTAATCAATAAATTAAATGAGATGCAGATTCCTGGGAATGAGACACCTAGAAATGAGACTCTTTCCAAACAAAAGCTCATTGGTGAATGAGATTGGATAGTTCCTTCATGATAAGAATTCTAGATAAAATTCTATATAAGCTTAATGGATAGGAGATAAAGATCCATTAAATATCTTAGCTGGGGAAATATGATAAGCTTAGAAAATCCTAAAAGCACCGCAAGAGAGAAAGGCGAGATTTTATGGAAAAAGCCTAGGAAAGTGGATAAAAAGTTCCACAAAAGAGGGAGGCCGCTAATGGAAAATTTATCATGAAGGTAGGGTAATAAATACCCATTAAAGGAAAAAATCAGGGGTATTTCATTCCAGAGGCAAGTATTCTCACCTCGTGGGTGAGTTGGAGGAGATCGGTTCTAAGGTTGGGTGGTGGTGTGCAATTCCCAAGTGGTTTCTCATCAACAATTCGACTTTGAATTCATTATGCAATTCTAGTTTGAATTCATTTTACAATTCTAGTCTGAACTAATTATGCAATTCTGGTTTGCATAAATTGTGTTATGTGTTGTGATTTTCTTGTGTTCACCTACTATCATGTTATATGTTGTTTATTATACGTTATTAGTTATTATCACATGAATAGATATAAACGTCATCTCCTTAGAGATAAATAAAAGGATAACAGAAAGCGTGGTAACCCTGAATGGAAATTTAAATGAAGGAATTAATTAATTTTTAGTAACTTCTTCACTGCACTAGTATAATTCTGTATTTATGATGTGTTTCATATGTAACTAGATTACAATTTTTAAGATGCTGGAGTATCGAACCTCTGTAGAGATATAATATCAATGGGTTACGAAGACTACCTAGAGTAGAGCAGTAATGTATTAGATGGGCTGGAAATTAATATGTATTCCTATGAAGATCCTTTTGCAATATTCTTAAGGTCATCTGGTGGGCTCATGCTTTTCAAATTCATTAAAATTCAATCCGTTGACAAGTTTTCATGGGAGTTGCCTTTCAGTAATTTTCCCTTCTTGCTCATGAGCAAGCACTTGTGGAGAATTCAACTAGCAGACAAAATGCTTACATGGTTGCATTGGTTGTTCCATTTCACTTGATCAGGTGATATATAGATCAATTAAAGTAGGTGTGATGAATAATTTTAATTCTCGACTTATTTCTTTAGTAGTATCTTCTAGTAAAGTTTTCAGTTAGTCTATAGTTCAGTTTGTCAATTAGTTTATCATGCCAAGTTTTCAGTATTCAGTTTGGTTTTTAAATTTTGACTCGATGCCCAATGGTAAGGCTACTTGGTCTACAGTGTTCTTGACACCTCCAAGGAGATGTCATCCCCAGTTGAAGCCAATGTTAGTGTCAGTATTTACATGCTATCACCAGTGATCAAATGGGCTCTTATCATGTCTTGTTATGGTCTCATAGTCAATTATTTTGATTTCATTAGGTTTTCAAGAAAAAATTTGGTCACTCGGTAATAGGTCTAGGACTATTTTCACTCCTCCCAAAATTTTCAAAATGAGTGTACCATAATTGAAACATCATCAAATCACTTCAATCACCATCATGATTTCATTCAGTTTAGTGTCTCCATTAGGTCATTAGGGTTTCAGTCACCAAAACTATCATTTAATGCATACAATTTGGAAAAATGGAGGAGTGGTAATAGAAAATTTTATTCAATAATGTTTCTATATGTAATACGTACTTCATGTTCCTAAAGCTACAGTTCAAGTTTTCAAAGAGATTCAGGGTTCCAAAGAAAACTACAAAAGTTCAAGGCTACAAAATGTCCAAGGTTACAAAGTTCAAAAGTGAAAGTCATGATTGAAAAAGACATGAGGGGATCATCGAATCATTTCATATTTATAAAAGGGCCAAAAAGAAACAAACATATTTCATTTTCACTCTCATTACCTCTCATCATCGAGCTCATCACTCATTTGGTGAGAAAAACACATTTTTCACTCAAACTGGAGAAAATTTGAAGGCTTTATGCATACAGACACTGCACTACGCTTCTGGAGGAAGGCACTGCGCGTAGGAAGACTGTTCTCCACATAGGTGCTGTGCACTGGTGGCTTACGGTGTGCAAGGGGAAGAGTTGCCCAAACTTGCCATTTCACCACCAAATTCAGTTTTTAAGAGCTCCACTCCAGATTTTTCACTCTCCAAGATTTATAACAAGTAAGTTTACACATTTTCATGCCCTCCTTTACTTTGAATTCCAAGAAATTGATCACAAACTTAGTCTCCTAGGGTTTGCATGAATTTCATGGTGTTGGTCTCCAAAAGATAAATTGCTTCTTTAAATCCTAATTTCCTGGTCCCTACATCTCAGTTTACAGTTTATAAATCACGTCCATCCATCACAAAGCCATTTCCCTTCATTTTATATCATTTCCCTACAAACCCTAAATCTAACCTATGTCTTTCTAGGGTAAGACCATGTTTAGGATTTTTCAACCTTCTCCCCTCAATAATTTCCCAAATTTCTTGCTTCCCTAATTCACTAAACTCATTCCCTATCCCCCTAAATTTCCTTAAAAATGTAGGCAGCTTCCAAGTCCATCATACCACCTCATTCCTTCATAGCAGAAAACTTCATTGTTTTTGCTTTTATATCATCTAGATTTCATCATGGTAGCGGATTATTCACCATCAGAAAAAAAAAAAAAAAAAAAAAAAAAGGGGGGAAGATACTGAGGTATGAGCCCTCAAATTGTAGTGAAATCACTACCTCACCATTGATTAGAAAGTGCTTTGAAGATGTCAATGCATAGGGTTTTTTCAAAGAGTGGAGGAGGTAGGTTTTCATGAGCAGCTTACAGATTTGTATGCCACCAATTTGAAGGGAGAAAAGGTCACCATAGCAGGGATTGATTTCACATTTTCAGTAGATTTTATCTCTCTTGCTATAGGAATACCAAATCATGGTGAATATTGGTTCAAAGGCATGAACTTAGACCTTGAGCAGTACAAACCATACATAAAATCACAGTAAAAAGAGGCTCATTCACATATTCTTCCATTCAAATACTTGTTGGAGAGGTATGCACCATTGATGAAGGTTGTGATGAAAATTTTCACATGCGAGGGAAATTTCTTGTATAGAAGTGTGATCAAGATGTATGAAAAGGTACACATCAAAAACACTGAGAATTACCCTAGCATATTTCACCACAGCTTGGTGAAGGTCATAGTTCTCCATAAGTTGGCAGAGAAGAACATGACAAGGGACACCTTGATTGAGGCAGCCTTACAAATGCGCACAACCACTACACCAACCCAGTAGCAAAACATATCACTTGCCATGTCAGCACACCCTATGGAGGTGGGATCATCAATAAAAATTGCTAAAGTTTCAAAGAGGCCTAGGCCTGAGATTTCTCACACCTATCAGAGAGGCAGGAGGCTTGTGTTTGCTGCTCAAATTAAGGAAGGGGCCAAGTCTAATTCACCAGAACAAGTATCACGATCAGCACAACATGAGACATCTATGCATGATGAGGAGGAACATGATTTTGACCTAGTAGACTTGGAAGCTATTGATGAGAATAAGAACCTAGAGAGGGTTATCAAGGACAAGGATTCTCAGATAAAAGAGCTCCAAGACAACTTGGCAAGGGGAAAGTTTGTCATTTCATTTCTAGAGCAAGAAAACTAATAACTGAAGGACAAATAATTGGTTTTGGAGAAAAGGCAGTTTGAGGCAAGAAATCATGATGAGAAACGAAAAGAAGTGGCTGAGAATGATGAACATGATGAGCATGAACATCAGGTGTAGAGGAAGAGGCCAAGAACCATGGGTCTCAAAAGGCATCGCAGAAGGAAAATAAGCAGAACCCTAGAGATGAAGAACTCAATTTTGAAGATAGAATTGCAAATGAGATCAATGAGAACATGGATTTTTGGCTTGAAAAGGTCAAAATCCATTTGGAGAAGCTCCTTTAAAAGTCCAATAGGTAAAATCAGATTTTGAGGCACATGGCTGACCATTACCACACAAGAAACAAAATTTGCAATGTCAAGGTCAAGCAATTGCAAGATAAGCTCAAGGAAATCCTAATCAGCCAAAATGAGAAGGGTAAGTTAGATATTCTTTCTAATGTCTCCATGATAGCATAACATACCTCATTTTCCACTTCTGGACCAATTTTGGGAAGATTTGGAGCAGTTTTTGTTTTTGGTGAAATTTGGTGTAAATTTGTAGAATTCAAAAATTTCACTACGTCTAGAAGTGCAGCGCCTTTGCGCTGCAGTTTTTCCTCGGGGCTCCAAATGAAAAATGGTTGAAATTTGTAGATAACTGATGGCCTCCTCTCAAAACCCATTTCTTCATATTTTTTTATTGAGGGCTAAGATTTTGAGAAAAGTGAGAAAAAAGGGGTCAAAAACCAACATTCTACCCCTCTTTTTGACTAGCGATGTGCTTGTGGAGACACCTTGGGAGAGTTTTTGAAGGTCTTCCCAAGGGCCATTTAAAAAAATTCAAGATGTTATGGAAACTAGACATATAAGGCTAGTTTAATGTTATTTTATATTTCAATTTTAAATTCAAGAAGGTGCCTAAATATGGCCTCCAAGATAGCGCTATGCTTCTGCAATTTTCAGAGATTTTATTTAAAATTTTCACTGTGTAATTTTCTCCAATTTATAGTTTGACTTTTGTAAAATTCAAAAGATGAAAGTAGATGAATTTAAAAGTAAAAATGTAAATGTAAATGGAAAAAATGGAGTTGAATAGGTGTCTTGTCCTCCATTTATTGCTTTGAGGATATGTCTCTTGATGGTTAGATAAAGGAGGAATTTGTTGTGTAACCTCCCTAGTGTGCAACATACTTCAAATAGATGCATTCATATGACTTCCTTGCTGGAAAATTCGACCTCCAAGGGAAAATTTTGACATCAATGGATATATGAGGCCTCTTGTAATCATTTTCAATGGTTGGATGTTGTGGAATTTAGCTTGGAACACTAGTGTATTTTTTTATTTTGGCAAGAACTAATAGACAAAGTTTGCAACTATTGAGGTGGGATTCATTTTTTATGTTCTTTAGCAGTGTTTCTTCTTTTGTAATCATATGTTTGAATGTATTGTACCTTCCATATTCATGTCCATGTCTTATGTGATTGATTTCTAAGTTTGATAAGAAGAATTCATTGATTCAATGCTCTGTTTTGGAGAAGTTTTCACATTTATGTTCATTTTCTTCTGATATAAACGAATTCATGTATTCATGCTCATTTTGAAACAATATCAATCTACCATATTCAACAATATACCTCTAAAGTGCTAAAGTGTGTGCCTACCTTTCCCCATTACATCTCTGCAAATCTGATTTTCAAAGCCCTGACCTAGTCTTTCCTAGACCTAATTCACCATCCAGCATAAACCTTCAAAACAACCAAACCCTAATCTGCATACCTAGCCTAAAATCCTCATCCCATAGTCAATCTTTGGCTGTGATCTCATTGAGAGAGCCCTCTTAGCCTAGTTGGGCTAGCTACTAGGTCAAAGTGTATGTGGTTACCTTTACTGGTCTCCTTCACAACCTTCATAGAACTGGTTGAGTGCTAACACCATCTAAAGGTGTCAGTCATAAATTTGCTTATTGTTACTCCAAAGTTGCTTACAAATATTTCAGAAGTTTTCTCACTATTATTCCAAAGTTTCTTACTATTATTTCAATTTTTTTCTTACTGTTATCTCAAAAGTTCTTGATTACTATTATATCATAATATTTTATTAATAGCTCTGAAATTTTAAATTACTATTGTAATTATTTATTTTTAATTTATGTGGTTTGGGATTCTATTCACATGTAACATAATATAGAAGCAAACTCTGTAATAATCTTTTTTCAGATGTACGGTGGAGATTTTATTAGTAAATGTGTACTATGGATAGTAGAGATTGTTCTTTAATTGTTAAAAATAACGAATATTATTGTGGTTTTGCTATTCTCGTTGCATGTGGTATCTTTATAAGCATATATATCTTTGAGATTTTTTTATTTCCTTATTTTTTTATATCTTCCTAAATGCACAGATATACCATTTCTACAATCCTAAACTGTAAGAGGGACGTTGGACTGAACAATGGGAACTTGAAAGAGTGGTAATTTATTTGGATGAATGTAATCTACAGAAGGCATGAATGTATAGAAGGATGGAGAAAAGGAAGATAAAATATTGATTAGGAAAAGAAATATTATGCCCATGCAAGTTGTGTATAGCCATGATTTGGAAAATGGAGAGGGGAGTTAAAGGGATATCCTGATGATGCTACCTGTAGGTGGCATTGGATGTACAAAGTGAGATATATCGACAAAACCCACTGTAATGTAGCCGGCGAGTAAAAGCTATAGGTGTTAGGATCATAGAAATTCTGGATTTAATGCCAAAATATACGATGTCTCATCCTTAGGCCTAGAGTCAATTCCATTACAGATACACATGTAATCCCATAAATGACTAAGGCAAGTAAAGAGAAAAATATTAATTACTTAGTAGTGGCATTAGTTCCTGAATCTTGACAAAAGTAATAATTGAATTTAGCACGATTTGGGAAATACAAGCTGAAATGTGCATGCAGCTGCTAAAGAGACTTTAAGTGAGGAAATCTTGACCAAAACAAAAATACATGGAACTATACTATATAAATAGAGATCCATGAATGTAAATTCCACACATTAGGAGAAGAGGAAGTAGTATAATAATTAACGAAGGGGCATACCATCTACCATTCGAATTTGTAACCATTATAATTCAGTATTTCTATGTGTATAAACAACTTGTAAATTAAAGAGCAGAATACAAGCCAATTACAGTAGAGACTATTTCCTTATTGTGTTTAGATTAAACATATATATTGAATATGATAACTATGGAAAGAGCGCATTCAAATATTTCATTTGAATTTGAATTGGAGCGTAAGATTCCAAAACATTGAGTTAAAACACCATTGCAATGAAAAAGTCGAATTAATAAAAATCTAATAGAATGAATACATGTATCAAAACCAATATAAATAATTATCAAAGAGAGGAACCGAGCAATGCATTAAATCACAAATTGTAACTCACAAAAGTAACAACATATTCATGAAAAGAGAAAACATAGTTATGTTATCACAACGAAATTCAATATAAACTTATAATTATGAAGGGGGAGGAGGAATCCTTGTCCATATAGTATTGATAAAACGATTAAACCCTACAAAGTGCCACTTGAACTAGTTTGTATGACAACCTTAAATTGCATAAAACAAACATGAAACACCAATATTTTGTCCCTAAAATTTGAGCACATGATATAATTATACAAAACCAAGAACTGGTGGAACATTCGAAGTGGAACCCCACACTCCAACAATTTTCTACAATAAATTAAACCCTAGTATGGCACTATAACTGGGAAAGTGCAAAAAAATCTTTGTTAGAGGAGGTATTGGAGTTACCCGCCTAGAGAAAAGGATGTTATAAGAGCATGCAAATAAATTGGCGAGAAGGGAGTGTTGACAGAACCCACGTGAGTGCTGTGAGCATACCTGTGTGGGAAAAAATTAGAGATAAGCGAGAAGAATGGTTTAAAATCAGGAAATTTGGAGTTGGAAAATCATTAGGGGAATTTTGAGGTCTAAAATGGGCCTCCTAAGAAAATGTAAAACCAAAATAAAATTTATAAGAACCAATAGGATTCAAGATGATGATGTCAACCATGGGATATGATTCACCATTTTTGGAGTAAAACAAGTAAAAAGATTAAAAATTAATAAAATAATAAAACTACTTTTTCAACTCGTATTTTCAACTTATCTCCCTAAGGGTTTACTCAAATTTCGAGTGAGAATACTCGCTGGATGCAAAATTTAATTCCTCATCCAAGGAGAACCCATGTTGCATACTTTTGATAGACCCTGCTACACGAAAAATGAGAAATACATAAAAAACGTGATTGCATTCACATTTTTTTTTATGTATTTCTCATTTTTTGTGTATTAAAGTCCATGAAAAGTATGAAACATGGGTACTCCTTGGATGATGAATTAAATTTTGCATCCAAAAAGTATTCCCGCTCAAAATTTGAGTAAAACCTTAGGGAGATAAGTTATAAATATGAGTTGAAAAAGTAGTTTTTTCTTTTTTCCCTCTAACATTTGATGATGTAATCAAATATTATTTTATTATTTCCACTATTATTTTATAATTTCCTTAGGAGGCCCATTTTTAGACCTCAGAATTCCCCTAATGTGAGTCTTGAGCTTAATTAAAAAATATATAATCACATTGATACCGGATTAGAGGTTTACCTGAAATTTTCACGAACCATGTCTCCATTTCTTGTACCCAAGTGATGATGGTCAAAATCCAACCAAAAGGAAAACACAGGGTTATTACTTTATAAGGTAATTTTAAAGAAAAGGTAAAATTATTTGATGAATAAGTAGTAAATTGAAACAATTACTCACCTCAGATGCACTGTATTATTGAAAGCACCAAACTTAGAATCCTGGGTATAGTCACTGAATTACATAGCGATTCAGAGCCTTGATACACTTCACAAATCAAATTATGGAGGCCATTACCATAAGCAAGGGGACAAACAAACTCCCATTTCTCTGGAATATTTTGGCCTTGAGCTAATGTGGCCATAAACCCTAAAGTATCCATCATTTCCCACGAAGCCTCCCTCTTCTAGTACACACATAAAAAAATAATTATACATCTTAGTTTATAACGCTCTCAGTTAAGGAAAAAAATTAGCCATGAAGAACTTGTGAAATACATTACCTGAGATGTGAGTTGATCTATCGAGGTAGGCGAGCAAGCATAGAAGGAACTATGTTGTGGTGGCCGCCAAGGAAGGCACCTCTCCCTAGTGCAAAGGCATTGTCGCTTGCGGTGGGATAGACGATCGAATGAGGAAAGGAAAATCGAGTGAACAATTACGGTTGTAACCAAGTAAATATATTACACCATTGATGAGGGATAGCAACTTGTGAACCATTAATTACCATAGTGTTCTCATCGAAGTCCATTTGCTAGGTCACACACTGTTAGTATCACAGTTGGTCATAAGAATTACAGGGTATCTCTATCCTCGGATCTTAGTTTTTTATGGTTCTGGGTCATCCACAAACCCACACTTCATCGAAGTCCATTTTCTAGGCCGCACACTATCAGTATCACAGTTGGTCACAAGCATTACAGGGTATCTCTATCCTTGGATCTTTGTTCATCACGGTTATGGGTTAACCACACAAAACCCTTCTCTTCAAGGCTCTTCATATTCAAAAAAGGTTTCTCAGGATGGAAATTCACGCAATCGGGACCATTGCTTCTTAAGGAGGGAGGAACGATCCGAATGGAAAATGGCATCCACCCATGGTATTCATCCACCCATTTTATCCATCCACCCATGGAATTTACCCATGGTATTGACATCGACCCATGGTATTTATCCATGGTTGGAATTTACCCATGGTATTGTAAATGGCATCCACCCATGGTATTTACCCATGGTATTGTAAGTGAGATCCACCCATGCTATTTACCCACCCATGGAATTTACCTGTGGTATTGTAACAAAAAAAGGCTATAAACAACAAGTTTTTCTTTTTTCTTTTTTATGGCATTCTAATTTTGCAGAGCTTGTCAGATCCATTTCAATTTTTTAGATCTTGGGGGCCTCCCCCCAAGATTCGGATCACCAGATTAACTTCTACTGAATAAAGAAACCCTCATATCTCTTGCACCGATTTTCCAGCATTGGGTTTTTTCAGGGACATTTGTACAAAAATAACGGTGTCCTGTGTGTGTTATCTCTATTTCTCAGTTAACTGTTTTCAGATATAATTTAAGTAAGTGAAGGATTCTTCAGTTACTGCTTCAATGTTTTTAGAAATAATCTGCAAAATAACTTGTTAAATGTAGTTTACAAGTAGAAGTAGTTCAGTTTGTTGCAGTATGATTCTAGATCTAGGACTTGGAATTTCACATGGTATCAAAGTGTTGATTCTGAAACATGAAGAGTAGATCCAACACGGAGATGGAGTTTGAAGAGATGCAGAAAGTAGAAATTCGAATCCCTAGAGGGATTACGAAGTCCAGGCCAGAAGGGCTAAATTTTCTGGGAAAGTCTCTCTTTGAGTGAGTTGATAAAGAGGTAAGACATCCAGATCAAAATTTTTCCAAGCCAGAGGGAGAAGTGCAGAGCCTCAGTGCAAGGATGGTGGGACACAATTTATATAGGAATATTTTGTTTTTCTGGGTGGAAAGTCGTCAGAAGAGGAAGAATCAACACAAAGAGGGAATTTCTTCCACAGGAAGTTCCTAGCTGAGGAATTTCACATTTCCAAGATTTGAGCAGCAGATCTCGGTAGCAGATTTACATACTCGACAAGAAGTATGTAATCCTGTCCAATTCTATGTAGAGGGGGAAGAAGAGGAGTATATTAGAAATTATTGACGGCCATGGAAGCTCACAGGGTTAGAGATCAGGGCCGGTTGGAGGGAGCCTCGTACTACATGACCTTGAAGGTTTTCATGGATAACATAGTCGCTGTTCCTGTAGATATAGATCTGTTGAATAAGTCAAGGCTGATATGGCGAGGGAAAAAAGGTTTCTCCTAGATGGAGTCAAATATCACATAGTGTCCCATATAGCCAACAAATATATTGTTAGGATGATGTGGGAAGCCTTGACCACACTATATGAAGGATCTTCTGAGTAATGAAATATGTACTTATATCAACAACTGAGGATGGAACAGATGCGGAAAGCGGATCCCATTATTCCATCCCTAACTAGACTTTAGGAGATCCATGATCAACTACTAGCCATGGGGTCTAAACCCCTTCTCTTACATCGATGGTGATACCGGCTCTTAACGCAGTCACTAAAGATTGGCAGGTGTTCGTCCAAAGTATCTTGGGTAGAGAAACCATGCTAAGCTTGGAAGAGATGTGGGCTGCTCTTCAACAAGAAGAGCTAAGGAGAGACTTCTTCAATTGAAAAATTGATGGCAACAGCAGCAATGGATCGAAAGTGAAGCAGGAGGAGGAATAAAATACAAC
Organism: Pinus albicaulis; assembly: GCA_034641835.2. Classification (NCBI taxonomy): domain Eukaryota; kingdom Viridiplantae; phylum Streptophyta; class Pinopsida; order Pinales; family Pinaceae; genus Pinus; species Pinus albicaulis. The sequence continues at coordinate 513,977,289 of CM076578.1, read as the reverse complement.
CCTTGCAGCCAAAGGGTAGAAGAAGCAACGAAGACATAAGAAAGGCGTCTCAAAGATCAATTTATCCAAGTGTGGTGAACTTTGTCACTACACTACCCAGTTTCCTTTGAGGAAAAATTATAAGGACGAGAAGCACGATCTAAAGTTTGTGACTGCAAATATCGATGAGGATGAGTAAGCCATGAGTGCCCACACATCTCCAAGAGGGATATGAGGCAAAATTGAACTGTAAGTTCGCAATAACTTCAGTTGGGCAGGATCCTTGAGGATTCCACCTCTTAGATGATGACCTTGCTATCGGTGCCCATTGTTAGCAGTAGCAGGCATGAGGAGTTTTTAGTTGGTGCAAAGGAATGCAGAAATGGCAGATGCAGTGGTTAGCAACGTTAAACGTCTGAGCAACGCATATCACAGTTGCAGCAATATAGAGATATGTGGTGCAGATCAGTGATTCGGAGGAATAGTGTTGGAGTAGCAGTAGTTAGTGTTTCAGCATCGAGATGCATCCTGAACACTTGTTCAAAATTTTGGATGTTTTTCAGTTGCTTCTCTTAGCAGATAAGTTGCAGTGCAAAGTTAGTAGTGGCAGTGCTAGCAATAGATGCAACATTTTAGAGGGAGTTGCAGTACGGATGAAGTGTTGATCATGGATGGTTCAACATCAGTATAGTTGCAAAAATAGAGTAGTGGTTGGTGGACGACATGTCAGACATTAGCAGCATAGAGGGAGATACTTAAGAGTCAGAGCAGTGTGCAACAAGACATATCTGTTAGAGCACATTCCTTTCTAAGACAAAGTGTTGGTTTTGGGTAGAATTATATGTGCTCTAAGTCTCAAAATTTGTGGAGAGGCTTAGACACATGCATTTAAAATAACCCAGAAATTATTTTGGGAAATTCCACCCAGAAACAGTTTTATTTGAAAAATTAATTATTTTTAATGAGGAGTGTAAGTCTAACTTAGGAAATTAAAATAATTAATGGTTATTAATTTAAACTATGGGTGAAACTTCTAGAAAAATTAGATTAAGTCTAAATGTAATCTTAGCCATTGATTGGAGTTCTAAGCTTGGTCGTTGAATTCTCAATGAAAATTCTATTAAGGAAGGCTTGAGATTCATTTGTAAAATACACTGAGAGGATCATTGATCAAATTCCTTAGTGAGAAATGCTCATGAAGAAATTTTGATCTAAGTGATTCTTGAGTGCGGTTGAGGGGAAGAGACAATTTTGGCTTGAGGATCTTCTCTGGGGCTAAGTATCATCAGCAGAGAGATAGAGAAAGATGAAGAGGAAGCATCCCAGAGCCCAGGGAGGGCGACACAACACCCAGAAGGGGTGAAACATGGCCACATAGACCACACATAGAGGCATCACAGTTTCTCAACAGAAGTCTGAGTTTCAGCTGGGAAATCAAGATTATGAGTTGGAAGGGTTTGGATTGAGTTTCCCGATGGATTAAAGATCATGCAGAGGAGGTGATGCAGTTCCATAGTTGTCCCCATGTAGGCCTACACAACTACTACATAGAGGTAGCACAGAGGTTGTTGTGGTTTCGTTAGTTTAGCTACCGGATCAATCGAGACTTGTAGAGTGAGGTAAAATCAATATTTTTTCTTTGCTAGTATTCCATGTAACTGATTTTTCCAGTGAGACAATAAGAGAGGTATCCAAATTAACTGTTGCTTAATATTAAAACCCTCAGAGCTACTGCACCGATTTTCTCTCATTGGGTTTTTCTGTGGACATTTGTCAAAAAATAATGGTGTCTTGTGTGTGTTATTTCTCTTTCGCAGTTTACTGTTTTCACATATAATTTAATTAAGTGAAGGTTGCTTCTATAATTTCTTCAATGTTTTCAAAAGTAATATGCAAAATAACTTGTTAAATGCAATTTACAAGTAGGTGAAGTAGTTTAGTTTCTTGCAGTAGGATTCCAGATCTAAGACTTGGAATTTTCATAATGGGCACACTTTAATAGCGTACCTGGTGAGAAAAAATTAAATGGGCATGATAATTTTCTCAAAATTTGTAACAGGTAACGAGGCTTTGTAAAGTGAAATCTCACACACAGCGAAGTAGTCACACTTGACCCTAGTGAATTAATTGAAACAATTAAATTGAGGAGTTTACAAGTTAAAATTCCTAATAGCTAATAAATTTTGTGTCACAAGATTGCATTAGAGAGTATGAAAAATCTAGTAATATGTTTACCTATACTCTATGAATGGTGGTTGTTCCAAATATGTAGCACGTTCACAGAACTAATGTCTTATGTCTAGAGAGAAAACCCACACTAGTGTGGAGCTGCCCAAAAATAATCCAACCAAAAACCTTGAATAAGAGATGACGGGCAGGTAGAAACCCCACCAGTGCGACAACATTCCAGAAGCACTGGAAAAAAACCTCACCTGCGTAGGGGAGTTCTAGAGTAAACGAAACCAAATGACGAATATCCCTGGAGTATATACTATACCCTGTAAGGGTTTAGGAGGATGTCAATCTGCATAGTTGATTATAATGAATATATCTCCATCATTCATTTGGACAATACTTCGCCCATGTGCTGTCATGTGAACCCAAAGAGGTGTCAACCAGGTATTTGACATAGGTACGGTGCCCACATGGGCGCACAAGGGAATGCATACTAAGTAAAAGGTGAGTGACATTTAAACAATTAATGTATAGTTATGAGAACATAAAGTTGAATTGAGACGTTAATATAACCTTGGACAAAAGGTGTTATCATATGGGCCAGATTTTGATGCGCCCAAACGATATGGAAGAACAATACATTAATAAATTTAATAAATTCAAGAACAATCCAAGTCTACATATAAATTAAGATCAACCTTTTATAACCATGGTGAAGCAATGAAGAACATCATAAGGTTCGATTATGATGCTGAGTACACCTTGAAAGGTTAATTAATATAGACAGTGAAATATTGTCAAATATACAAGGAGACTTTAGTGAGGGGCACAACCTTAATAGTATTATGTACCATCTCTCATGCACATTTGAACCTTATAA